>JXCR01097854.1:0-92379 GCA_002079205.1 Phalaenopsis hybrid cultivar | reverse complement strand
CCTCCGAGTCATTCCTTTCATAGGACACCTATCCTTAGGGTAGCTGCCTCCACCGCATACCCACCCTTTTGTATCACTGCCTTTACAACACACCCATCCTTTAGGCCATTACTTCCATGGCATACCCACCTTTCTGTGTCATTACCTCCAAGGCACACCTATCCTTTGGGTAATTGCCTCCATGACATGTCCATCCTGTCAGGTCACTACCTCTATGACACACCCATTCTTTTAGATTGCTTCCTCCTTGGCACACCCATTCTTTTATATCACTGCCTCCATGGTACACCCATCCTCTGGGTTACTGCCTTCATGACACGCTTATAATTTTGGATCACTGCCTCTACGACACACCCATCCTATTGGGCTGCTAGCTCCACGACACTCCCTCTTCTAAGTCACTTCCTACACAACACACTCAACCTAACCACTCTCATGTATGATTGTATTTAAATTTGCATGCATGCATGAATATCACCCAAGAAATTATAATATGATCTCTATAATATCTAAAGAATACTCTAGACAATTGCATCATTTGCATGTCCCAAGGAGAAGTCCTCATACATCTCCAACCTGAATTCTACTTTGTTGGTTGTCTCGTGTGCTTAGGTCATTACAAGGCTCTTCAAACATAGCGGAATGTCAGTGCTTTTGCTGGGAGCATTTCTAGCTTTGTATTTCAACCTCCATTTCACCTATTTTCCAGCGGTATCCTCGTCACTTCGGTAGGTATAAGTCATGCCTCTTGGAGCTCCTCCAAGTAGTCACATAATAGAGTTTTGTTCCTTTATCCTTTGGGCTATGAAGTTCCTCGTGGATGATGTAATTCATGAAATGCTGACCGGGGGTCTCTGGACGTGTTGGGTTGATTACCTTCATGACTAGGTAGATTTTAGGGTCTTCGTGGCTTGGGATGCCGAGTCTGTGGTACCTCAATCCAACTACCTCTACCTTTTAGAGATTACTTTTGAGTTCCGTTAACTACCTTTATAAAGCCTTATTTCTCCTTTTACCTTTGTTGGTATTATTTTAATGACCTGATTACCGATGAAATGTTTCCCTTTTGGGATACAACAATTTGTCCACAGCCATTCCGGCTCATATGTGCTTTAAAGTATCAAAATTTCTCATCGGGATGATTTGGTTACTTTGTAAGTTTTGTATGTCAATGCATTTGCTACCCATTTAGGGACCGTGAGAGATTCTCTCTCTGCCCCATGGCCTAGTGGGAGCTCGAAAGCAATGGATCATTTCTATGTGAAATAACCATCCTTTGATTGCCCTATCTTGTTCGTTACTACTAATGTAAGAAAAATTCTTTCGGATCAAGAGTATTCTTAGGAAACCCTAATTTATAATTAATCAAGTGGGATACATTCATTTAGGAGCACTTTAGACCCAAAAATAGCCAAACAAACCTAAATCTCTGTTTGTTGGTAGTCTACACAGGTATACTTTTATGGATATTGGACCAAGGTGCTTCCACTTGATCTTGTTTGGATGGTCATACTTGGCATATCCTTGTGAAGTCTATCATACATAGGTTCTCCATGTTTTCTCTTATTTTTCATCTTTATCGTATGTTAGTCTTTTAAATTCCTCTTCTCTCCTGATCATTCATATGATATGGAAGTGAGAATTATTTGGAAAAGAGAAATATATAATGATGGACAAACTGGTGATGCCTTAATAAAAGAGAAAGGAATGAAAATGGTGGTTTGGTAGGCTATTACAGTGTCCATACCCCATGACAATTGCACTTGGAGGTCATTCGGTTTGCTAAAAATGAAATGAAACATAAGAGATTTACAAAGTACTATGATTATAATGTATTTGAAATACTTTCCAGTTGTTCAGTTCACTCTAGAACAAACTTAGGATTTTTACCTTTTTGTTTGGTTCAAGATAAATTTAATATATATATATATATATATNAGATATTAATTTTTCCAGATCCTTAGAAACATGTTCTTCAGGTCTTTTAGTTTCCTTTGTTTCTCTCACAATGTTTTTCTCTTTTCTAACCACATCCTCTATCTCTCTTCCACGTTTTAATTGGACAGCTTCTACTTGTTCATTAGTGTTCTCTTTAGGGTTGATCTCAATGTAGCTAGGAAGTGTTCCTTGGGGTCTATTGCTAAGTGAATTAGCAATTTGTCCCAGTTGATTCTCTATGTTTGTAATCACACCATTTTGACTTTACAACTGGTTTCCCATTTGCAATACCACTTCTTCTAAAGACATCTTCTTATCCTTAAATTGTTTATCATTGTTAGAGTCCAGTGGATATGAAGATTTATAGTTTGTGTTCCCCTGATTATTCCAACTTCCATAAGGATTTGCATGACTATTTTCCCATTGTTGGTTTCCACTCTCAATAGTATGATACCAGTTAACATTAAGATGGTTCCTCCAAAATGGGTAGTAAAAGTTAGAATACGAGTTGTTTCTGGTATTTAAAGTCTCAGATAAAAAGTTAGAATCAATCATATGTCCTAATGAACTTTTCTCACTTACTGGAGTAATTTGAGGTTGGTTCATTCTAAAATGGTCCAACTTCGTTGATATTGTAGAAATCTGAGATGCTAGAGTTGCAATCGCATCTGTATCATGAACACTGGCTACATTCTTAGGATTTACCCTTGCAGAGGGCCATTGAAATTCATTTGTAGCCATTTATTCAATTAATGCATATGCTTCATCAAATGATTTTGACATTAATGATCCACCAGCGACAACATCAATTATAAACCTAAGAGATTCTACTAACCCATTATAAAAAGTTTGAATGATTAACCAATCAAACAGAGCATGATGTGGACACTTTCTTAGAAGTTCCTTAAATCTTTCTCCCAGGCTTCGTATATTGATTCCCCTTCATACTGACAAAATGAGATAATATCTTTTCTAAGTTAGCTTTGTATATTGATTCCCCTTTATACTGACAAAATGAGATAATATCTTTTCTAAGTTTAGTAGTCCTAGAAGGTGGAAAATACTTAGTTAGGAATTTTTGAGTTAACTCCTCCCAATTTTTAATAGAGCTAGGTGCTAACGAGAATAACCACATTTAGCCCTATCCCTTAGTGAGAAAGGAAAAAACCTTAGTCTGACAGCATCGTCTGACATGCCGTTATAACAAAATATAGCACAAAGTTCTAGAAAACAAGATAAGTGTAAATAAGGATCCTTAGAAGGAGTTCCCCCAAATTGATTGTTCTGCAACAGTTGGATAATCTCTGGATTTATTTCAAATGAGTCAGCTTCTACGATAGGGGTTTATATATTTGAGTGAATTTCATCTATCGTAGGATTTACGTAGTCCCTCAATGAAGTATGATGATTTTCCAAGTTATTATCTTGAAAGTTTTCCACTTCCATTTCTATTTTTTTGAGTCCTTTCTGTATTTTTATTTTATTATTTTTTTTAAACTTGGGATTATAAGGCACAAGTTCTATAGATCCTTTATTTGGCATACATAACACAACAAATAATACATTAACACTTAAACAAATAATAGATGAAAAACATTCAACACAACAAAACATTTTCACAAACACCTTATTTTTCACACAAACATTTTTTTTTCACAACACTTTTTCATATAAAAATACTTTCACACAAAAATAGTTTTTTACGACACTATAGTTTTTCAAGTGTAAGCTTAATTTCTTCAACTAAAAGTCTCCTAATGTTCTTACCGAAGCTTCCCCGGCAACGACGCCAAAAATTTGATTCGACTTTTTTATATACCTAAAAAAACAAGAATTTGACACCACTACTAGAAGATTTAAATCCCCGGCAACGGCGCCAAAAACTTGATGCGACTTTTTTATATACTTAAAAATACAAGAATTTGACACCACTACTAGAAGATTTAAATCTCCAGCAACGACGCCGAAAACTTGATGCAAATTTTAATATGCAAGAATTTATGAACCTAGATTTATATATTTATAATGATTTTGTAAAGTCACAATTTCAAATGCAAGTATACGTATCGCTCAAGTAATACAGGGCTCTAGTGGAGTCTCATTTATCGATCCCACAGGGAAGCGAGGTTAGACGTCTTTAGTCAAATTCTAATCTACTACAATTAGTCCTTAGTTTGGAAGTACGATTTAATAAGTTTTACTAACAAATACTCTTAAATGTAAGTTTTAAGTTAAACCAACTAATAATTACTCCTAAATGCAAATATTAATTCTAAAAATAACCCTTTTTGGATGAATTCATTTGGAGATTTTTGAGATATTAAAAAAATACTATTCTTCTGTAATGAATTGGATAATGTAAAGGAGAGAGATGAATTAAATATTGTATGTGCCAAATAGGAGCAATTCTATTCTTTGCCCTTTGGTCTAAGCATAAAGAACATTGACTAATTTTATGCTTGTTTACTGAATCTGTGGCTAGGCTGGAAGGATACCGGCTCTCACTTTGGAGTTCTCACGTTCCCCTCGCCTGAGGGCTAACATCTCCACTTTAGTTTCCAAACCCTAGGACCAAATTGAGGATCTTAGTCTGTCACCCTAAAATCTCCAATTCTACGCTCATCAAAGTATATTTCCCTATTTATTTGCACTCAACTCCCATGAATGTCACCATCCATAAAATTTGAATGTGGTTCCACTTTGTTGAAAATTACACCGCCCTTTTGGATCAATGAAATTACAAAAAAATTTAACACTACAATGGGCCCTTCTTATAATGTAAATGAAGTGCAAGTAAAAACCATCACATTTATAATTAAATCTTCTTCTAACAAGCATCCCAAAATCCTAAACATGAATTCTGCTCATTTCAAAAGAAAAGTAAAGTGAAAATAATGGCATAATCTTCTCATGCCACTATTTCCAAAGAAGAAGAAAGAGTAAGAGAAGCCCATCATAAAGCACAAAGAAAACACAATAGAAACTTCATTTAACCAAAGANATCAAACTTGACCTTCAATTGGCCTTGGTGAAGCCTCAATTTCATTTAATTTTGACTTAAGTCCAAAAAACCCCAATTTTGCCCCAAATTGGCCATACCCCAAATTTCACCAAATTGAATGCCTTGGCCAAAAAATTGGCACCCAATTTTTGTTGAAAACTCTTCATGACATTCTTATTGACCATTTTCAACGATAAATTTGGACTTAGCCTAAGCTTAGCCCAATCTAGACTCAAGCTTAACCCAACATGCCCAAAGTGATCAAATTTTCAAAATTCTTCAAATTGAACCCCCAATTGAACTCAAAATCATTTTAATCCTTCACAAAAAATCTTCATTACAATCATCTACACAATGTTGATCAATCATTTGGGCTCAAAGTCATGCCTAACCTATTCCAAACCCAACTTTAGCCATTTGGACCAAAATTGAACCTATACACAAAAATTGGCCTAACCACCCTAAAATCACTAAATTTGTGACTCCAGAACCACTAAGCTCCTCCTAAGGACCAGGCTGAACCCCTTTGGACCAACCATGACATGCTATGGACCAATGGATCCTCAAATTAAGGGATTTATTCCCATTTATGGGCCTTAACCAAAAAATCTTCCCCATCATCACTTGCCATTGAGGGTTAATTATAATTAACCCTCCCACTAGCTTACCTAACCTCTTGGCCACCTTTCCTGGCCTTGTTGGTTGGCCTAGTCACTGGAAAACCTCAAAATCGAGAGCCACCACCCTTGAATCAAATCCAATCTTAACCCTAGGGGCCAGCTCACCAAAATCAAACCTTAGAGCTTTTTATCCCACCACCTAGGCAGACATTTGCACCCATGACCAGACCATGAGCTCCTCTCTTTGACCATGGCTATAAAATGGCCCCTTCACGACCATGTGAGAGGTGCTAAAATTTTCTCAAAGAGACCCCTCTAAATTGCTCCCATAACCTTTTTAAGACCTCCTCATTGCAACCCAACCACTTCCTTGCCCTAATTCCCCTTGCTGGAGTTCAATTTTTGAGCTCAAATCCTTGCTGGAGATAGGACAGTACTCTCCACACTTCCACAGTGCACAAAAATCAAATTAAACTCACCCACACCTTCACCACAGTAAAATTAAACTCACCCACACCTTCACCACAGAGAGCCTCTACACTAGGTTTTGATCGACACCCAAATTCGGCCTTGATCGAATTTGGGTATAGACCTTTCACCACGACTAGAGGCTCAATCCCTAGCCTCCTTGGACCTCCAAGAATGTGCCGAGCACCTCTGATTGAAGCTTCTCTTCTCGGAGAAAATGTATTGAACTTTCCCTCTTCCCAAGAATATTTTGATTCTCCATTTGATGGGGGTTAGTTTAATGGTATATTTACCGTATGGATGTGTTTGTCATACTTAGACGAGTCCATAGGATCCAACCCAAGGTCATTTGGTTGAGAAATGAGTGAGATCTTAGGGTTTTAATGTTAACGGTCACGGGTTCAGTCTATTTTGGGATGATGATGTGGAGCCGTTGGACCACGCGTGTATCAAGTGGAGGGCTCTGATTACAANTCATCACTTGCCATTGAGGGTTAATTATAATTAACCCTCCCACTAGCTTACCTAACCTCTTGGCCACCTTTCTTAGCCTTATTGGTCGGCCTAGTCACTGGAAAACCTCAAAATCGAGAGCCACCACCCCTGAATCAAATCCAATCTTAACCCTATGGGCCAGCTCACCAAAATCAAACCTTAGAGCATTTTAGCCCACCACCTAGGCAGACATTTGCACCCATGACCAGACCATGAGCTCCTCTCTCTGACCATGGCTATAAAATGGCCCCTTCACGGCCAAGTGAGAGGTGCTAAAATTTTCTCAAGGAGACCCCTCTAAATTGCTCCCATAACCTCTTTGAGACATCCTCATTGCAACCCAACCACTTTCTTGCCCTAATTCCCCTTGCTGGAGTTCAATTTTTGAGCTAAAATCCTTGCTGGAGATAGGACAGTACTCTCCACACTTCCATAGTGCACAAAAATCAAATTAAACTCACCCACACCTTCACCACAGAGAGCCTCTACACTAGGTTTTGATTGACACCCAAATTCAGCCTTGATCGAATTTGGGTCTAGACCTTTCACCACGACCAGAGGCTCAATCCCTAGCCCCCTTGGACCTCCAAGAATGTGCCGAGCACCTCTGATTGAAGCTTCCCTTCTCGGAGAAAATGTATTGAACTTCCCCTCTTCCCAAGAATATTTTGATTCTCCATTTGATGGGGGTTAGTTTAATGATATGTTTACCGTATGGATGTGTTTGTCATACTTAGACAAGTCCATAGGATCCAACCCAAGGTCATTTGGTTGAGAAATGAGTGAGATCTTAGGGTTTTAATGTTAACGGTCACGGGTTCACTCTGTTTTGGGATGATGATGTGGAGCCGTTGGACCACGTGTGTATCAAGTGGAGGGCTCTGATTACACTGGATGGGAGCGTGGTTCATAAAGCGCGGGCCGAGTCAGTGGCTGCGTGGAAGGCGGCGTCCATCCAGAGCATGCCACACTTGTTTTTGGAGCTTTCACATGATTGCGTGGCGCCGCACGTTTAAGTAGATAAATAGGGAATTAAATAATTTAGAAAATGCTCCTTATCTTCAAAAATTCACATATTGGTGTAAAAAAATGACAAAAATAAAATAAAAATATCCTAATGCTCAGTAAAGAGAGGAAAACATTATGAAAATGGTTTCAAGTTTATTTGATGCATATTTTATTTTTAAATAATTAAATACTGATTTGAGTATTTTAACACTCCATGCATGTAAACATTTCACCATGGCTTGATATTTTAGCATGTTGTTACCTTTGTCTTGGAGGATATTCTCTGATTTTTCCATGGTTAGAGAAGATCTCTAGACACNATAATTAAATACTGATTTGAGTATTTTAACTCTCCATGCATGTAAACATTTCACCATGGCTTGATATTTTAGCATGTTGTTGCCTTTGTCTTGGGGCATATTTTCTGATTTTTCCATGGTCAGAGAAGATCTCTAGATAGAGATCCATATTTTTCAATTTTATGTCAATTATTTGCATAAATAAATCATAATAACGCATATTGCTTAGAAAAGTCCAAGAAAATTTTGGAAGGTTTATTGTGACTAGAGAACCTTTTGAAAAAATTTTCATTGGTCAAGTTATTAAGCACACACTTAAATCTCACAAAACCCTAAAACATGAAGAAAATTAATTTGGGAAATATAAACATCTAAATGACTTGATTTTAATTCTTTACTTTAATTTGAAGTTCAGAAAACTCCCATTAAAATTTTCAAAATATTTGGAGCTCATTTGATAACTTGATTTTCTAAGTTAAATGACATTTTTAACACTAAAGTGATTTTTAATAATTAAAATATAACTCAAAAAATTATAAAAATTGGTTTTGGGAGTTCTCTGTGATCCGAGGAATTTTCTAAAAATAAAATTGTAAATAAAATAAAAACTTCATTTTTGAAACCTATTTTAATATTTAAATAATTAAAATTAATAAAAATCACAAAATTGATAAAATTCATGGAGATGTTCTAATTTGTTTCCTAAGCACTTAGGAACAATTGAAATATTTTTTCTAATTTTTTAAGTGAAGATNTCTAAAAATAAAATTGTAAATAAAATAAAAACTTCATTTTTGAAACCTATTTTAATATTTAAATAATTAAAAATTAATAAAAATCGCAAAATTGATAAAATTCATGGAGATGTTCTAAATTGTTTCCTAATCACTTAGGAACAATTGAAATATTTTTCCTATTTTTTTAAGTGAAGACATTAAATTTTAAAGCTTAAAATAATTTTTTGAAGGCTAAAAATGAATTTTTCTTAATCTTTCACTTAAAAAATTCTAATAATTCAATGAAAAATCAGAAAAATGAAAAATTTTTTATAAAACTTAATTTTCAACATTACAAATATTTTGTAATTAATTAATGCTCCAAAACTTAAAATAATTTTAGTAATTCAAACAAAACTCAAAAAATCATAAAATTTGGCCCAAGTGTTTCTCTAGTCTAAGTCTACCTCGAGTAAAAATTTTAATGGATTAGGCTTTTCCTTGGTCAAGTTGTTGAATTTTCTTTGAAAAATTTCATTCTTGCATATAAATAAATATATAAATTAAATTAAAATTTGAAAAAATTACATTTTCTCCTCTGATGTCTTAATTGACCCATGAGTGAGGTGGGATGAAAATTTCAAAGTCATTTGAATTAAATTTGATGAATTATGAAGTGATAGAGCCTTAGGGGCAAAAGTATAATTTTAGAAATTTAACCTTAATTAATATGTAGGCTAAATTCAAGAAAGGGAAATGGGCAACCTTTAATCTTAATTAACATATTTGGATGATTGAAACATAAGAGATTAATTAGTAGAAACGAATCTCACTTTTTCTAATTAAAGGATAAATTTGAAATTTTCTAGATGATAAAACATTGGGAGTCTACTAAATTAAATGATTTTAGACTTAGGGGTATAATTTTGGGTGTTAATAACTCACTAATTTAACACCCTTATCTGGTGTTCAAGTGACATTCAAATGTTTGAATCATGGATTATTATCACTTAAAATTTAATCTCTTTCAAGATGACTAAGACATCCATCAGGATCTTAAGGGCTTTGTAGTGACCTATGCTAAATTAAATTTGATTAAATGAGGATTAGAAACGTGAATGTAACTAGAAATTGAACATTACAAGCCCAAGTTAAAGAAAAAAATTGGTTAAGTGTCTTAATAACACTAACTTGCCCCTTTAAGATTCATCACCTGCATAATTCTCAAATTGAATGATAAATGATAATAACCCTACTCTTAAGAATAACTGAAACATCACTGTTCATTGAACACTAGAAATATTTACAGGAAGGATTATTAAGCAACATAATAAGTTTAAATGAGCTCGAGACTTTTCAACAGGCGATGAGGGGAAAGCATGGACCTCAATTTTTTCCTGACCTGTTGGATACCTCGGAGGTCTACTAAACTCACTATGGCTTGCTTAACAAAATCATCCTTAATCAAACCAATAAGGACTCACCAAAAAATAATCTAGGAAACTTATTTTTTCTCCACTTTACATGAAATACACTTATATGCATTTTGAGTTTCAGATGGTGGAACGAGAAGACTCGTCAGGTACGCTTTTAAAGTTTACAATACCATCTTTTTCTATACTTTCTACACTGTACTTTTATGTTTACAAAACTTGCATACTAAACAACGATGTCACCTTGCATGAAAACCAAAACTGCTAGGATATCCACAAAATAAAAAACCAAGCTAAAATCAACCAAGATAAAATTCACCGCCACAACATTCAAAATATAAAACAACTTAAAATTTAATAACAAACATCACAAAACAACAATTACAGCTAAATTAAGACGTTTCTATCGGATGATCGGGAATCCCTTGGATGAGGTAACCTACGGTTGCTAACGAGGCTTCCCGCAGTCTAATAAAAAGTATGGAATTCAACAAGTTGAGTTTAGTAAATTCATTTAGACTAAGTAAATCCAATAAAAATAGTGGTACTAGAATGAGGGAACCGTGGGATCCTAACCGGTGTCGCTCTAATCAACTTTAACATGCCCCAATAAATTTTTTTAAAGAGATACAACCATAGGGCCATCTGATTGGACATCATAACTTGACACACTAGAAAACTCAAACTCGTCACAATAAGGATCTTGAAGCTAGCATTATGGGCAGCACGGTCATCTTCAACAACAAAACTTGTCTTCCCTAGCTAAACCAATTTCTTTCCTTATAACTAAAACAACAAGCAATAGGATTTCAAGGTTGTTTGCTTATGCAACATAAATCCTCACCTTATCTTTAGGCCTTTGTACACCTCTGTTGTACAATATAAGCCCTAACTCGTCTTAGGATTCTGAGGTTGTCGTCCGTCACGATCTAAACCCTCACATCTTCCAAGCTATTTGTGTGATCATTTCACACAAATGAAGCCCTAAACTAATAAAATTGATAGAATGAAACACTTAAATAAATATTTCTCCTCTAAATTGAAGCCAAACAATAGGATAGACTGGGAAGTCACTAAGGTTCTCCTCCGGATCTATGACATCCCCTAGTTCTTCCTCCTTTGGATTCTACAATAAAATGCTCCAAATTTGAGCTAATCTAATTTCTCACCTCTTTATCTGATTTCTTTGAAAAGTCCTATCCTTTTGACATCTTTGAATATAATATTTCCTGATTTATTTTTGNATTTCTTTCTAGATCCAGTATTCTCCTATTGATTTTCTCAATTTGCATATTAATATCATCCTTGAAATTTATAAGAAATGGATCTTTATATGATAATTCAAGATCTCCCAAATTTTGGATCAAATTCTCTCTAGATAATTCAGATTCTGGATCATATTCTTCTATGTTACTCTTCTGTTTCAAGTTATCTTCCAATTCTTCCCCTTGATATTGAGTACATGGCGGAGGTGGTCTTTTTATATCTATCTTAGTTAAGGAAATAAGTTTTTTTGATTCCATAAGAATTTATTCCATTGGTCTTTTAATATTCTTGTCCTCTTTTCTCAACTCAAAGTTTTTTTGAAATATATCCTCAAATTCTCTTCCAAGTCTTAGTTCAATAATTTTATCTTGTTCATCATTCAATTCAGGTTTTCTTGTGATTGAGTCAAATCTAAGGATATAAAGACTAGTGGTGTAGATGAATTCCTTAAATTAGTAGACTTTAAAATAATATAAGGTACATTCATCTTAAGTTCATACGATTTCTCAACAGATGGAATTAAAAGTTTACTATTTTTGGTAGCGNTGCGACTTTTTTATATACCTAAAAGTACAAGAATTTGACACCACTACTAGAAGATTTAAATCCCCGGCAACGGTGCCAAAAGCTTGACGCGGCTTTTTTATATACCTAAAAATACAAGAATTTGACACTACTACTAGAAGATTTAAATCTCAGGCAATGACGCCAAAAACTTGATGCGACTTTTAATTTGCTAGAATTTATGAACCTAGATTTATATTTTTATAATAATTTTGTACAGTCACAATTTCAAACGCAAGTATACGTATCACTCATGTAATACCGGGCTCTAGTGGAGTCCCTTTTATCGATCCCACAAGGAAGCGAGGTAAGAGGTTCTTAATCAAATTATAATCTACTACTATTAGTCCTTAGTTTGGAAGTACGATTTAAGAGGTTTTACTAACAGATACTCCTAAATGTAAGTCTTAAGTTTAACAAAACTAATAACTACTCCTAAATGCAAATATTAATCCTAAAGATAACCCTTTTTGGATTAATTGGTTTGGAGAATTTTGAGATATTAAAAACTACTATTCTTATGTAATGAATTGGATAATGTAAAGGAATGAGATGCATTAAATATTCTATGTGCCAAATAGGAGCAATCCTATACTTTACCCTTTGGTCCAAGCATAAAGAACATTGACTAATCCTATGCTTGTTTACTGAATCCGTGGCTAGGCTGGGAGGATATCGGCTCTCACTTCGGAGCTCCCACGTTCCCCTTGCCTGAGGGCTAACATCTCCGCTTCAGTTTCCAAACCCTAGGAAAAAATTGGGGATTTTAGTCAGTCACCCTAAAATCTCCAATTCTAGCCCATCAAAGTATATTTCCCTATTTATTTGCACTCAACTCCCATGAATGTCACCATCCATAGAATTTGAATGTGGTTCCACTTTGTTGAGAATTACACCGCCTTTTTGGATCCATGAAATTACAACAAATTTATTATTACAACGGACCCTTGTTATAATGTAAATGAAGTGCAAGTAAAAACCATCACATTTATATTTAAATCTTCTTCTGATAAGCATCCTAAAATCCTAAACATGAATTCTACTCATTTCAAAAGAAAAGTAAAGTAAAAACAATGGCATAATCTTCTCATGCCACTATTTCCAAAGAAGAAGAAAAAGTAAGAGAAGTCCATCACAAAGCACGAAGAAAACACATTACAAACTTTATTTAACCAAAGCAAATCCATTAGATAAGTGTTTATAAAAATCAAAAGATAATGAAGAATACAATACATAGCTTTTTTCCTTTGAAAGAAAGATGAATATCTGTCCCACAAAGTCTCCCGCCGATCCATGCAATGCTAGAACATTTTCTTACAAATTCTCTCAAAATCTCCTCTCCAATCTCTCCAAAAGGGTAGAAATCTACATTTCTACTCCTATTCTAAAAACCCTAAACTTTCTCCACACTTTCCCAAACATTCCTCTCATAAAAAAAAACCACTTTTTCTAACATAAATTCGTTGTTTTAAAGTGTAGGAATGAAGTTTGAAGAATTGCCACAAGAATCCTTTCAAAAAGCGTCCAAATACGTCGAATCTGGGCCCATAACCGCCAATAGTCGGTCCAGAATCTTCCCGGGCGCCGTCAGCGGCCTCGAGGGCGCTGTCGACGAGCTTTTCTGTTATTTTTTGGTCTTCTCCGGAAAATCTTGCTGTTGGCGAGCTCGAGGGCGCCGTCGACGAGATTTCTGCACAGCTCCACCGTTACGCTCAGTTTGGCTCCGTTTTAGCTCTGTTTCGCCCCATTTCAGTTGCGTTGTGCTCCTAAGAGATATCCCTACAAAATAAGCATAAAAACAACCTTCCTTTAAAGTGTAATCACATTCAAAAATATGCAAGAAGTGTAAAAGGGATTAAACAACGACATACTTATCGAAAGGTGACAGGGCAAAATTTCATTTCTTGCTCGTTTTTGCTCCAAATTGCATCATTTTTGTTTCTTTTTCTCCAAAAATCCATTTCTTGTACCTGAAACAAAAAATATGCAAAATACCTTCCTTTAAAGTGCAATATAATTAAAATTAAGCATAAGAAAATCAAACATTTTTTAGGCGTGTCAAGACCCTCAAACTTAAATGTTACTTGTCCTCAAGTAACCCTTTTACTACATACAAATTTGACTTAGGATAGAGATTAACTTATAAACTTCTATACTTTAGTTAAGTAAATAAACTAGTAAAATTTAAGAAAAACTCTTAATAACTTAGATTCAAACTCTAAGTCTAAGAATATTTAGTAATCAATTTTAAAATTTCTGAATTTCTATTCATTTCAAGAAGAATTGCAATTTGTTATATCAAGGATATTTAGAACATTCATATGAAAAATAATTTCATAAAAACTTTACTAGTAATACTAGTAATACTCCAATACAATTTTAGAAACTGTAATAAAGTCTTTTTCTTAAGTTGATTCAAGTGAAGCCAATTTTTGATAAGCATCTCCTCAAGCTTCTCCTCACTCATTTTTCTTTTCTTTTTCTCTAATTTTTCTTTTCTTTCCTTTTTTTCTTTTTTTTTTCTTTTTTTTTAAAGTGAGGATTACTATATATGGATAACCTTTAATAATTTTGAACTTCAATATCCACTTCTTAAAGTCAAAACTCCTTACCTTTCTTCACTTTATAAATTCATATTAGTTTTTGATTTTTTATAAATTTTCATTCTTTTCTTCTTACATGAAACTCTAAAATTCTTAATACTTCAAAAATACAATTTCTTTTACTTTAAATAGAAAAAAAAATCTTATCCTTTCATACCAAATATCTTTAAATTTAGAATTAATCTTTATTATTAAAAACATTTACCTAAATTTACCATAACATTTACAAACATAAATATAGTCATTTTAATTTACTCCAATTCCAAGGTCATGTTACATTAATTTTGAAAGAATAATTAATTAAGGACAAATAAAATTTAGTTTAGTTCTTTTCAAAAGAAAAGTTTCTTTTCCCCCAAACTTGTATTTTTAAATTTCTTACAATTTATATCCATAAAATGTAGCAGAAAGGAAAAGTAATTATATCTACTAACTACTGCAACATCCTATCAAATTTATATACATGCATAATCAGGATGGAATGACAATGGGAGTAAGTAAATTAAGCCTAAAACATGCTTGCAATAATATTAAACTAAAAGGAAGTATATTCAATTTAAAATTTCTTTTTTTTTTCTACCCCCAAACTTGATTTTTAGCATGTATAACATTTAGTGCAGAAAATATAAGTAGGAAGAAAAACAGTTTAGAAATTCTTTCTACCACAAATTTCTATCAAAAACAGCTACAATTATTTATTAGGTTAGAAAACATGTAGAAGAAAGTAAATCTAAACTAAACATGCTATAATGAAATTAACTCAACAAAGTTCTAACTAGCATAACATGTATCAGCATTGAAATATAAAAATGTTCTTCAATTCTTATAAATTGTAACACAAACACAAACACAAACACACAAATAAGATAAATGAGGTCAATTCTTCCTCCATCTCATCGCATCTCACTAACTTACTTCTAATTTCTAACGGAATCATTGCACAAATATATTGGGTGCTTATAAATGATTTTATAGATTCTAATCCCAAAGATAAGATTATTCCCGATATATGGGTTCTCAAGCACCGACACCAGACATCACCATATCACAATAATTAAACACCTCTAGCAGTTATAACGATAGTGTAAGATCATCAACAAGTTACTCATCTAATAGGTTCGTGACTCCTATCAAATGAAAATAAAGTTCGAGAAAAGAAGTAACAAATATGAGATGGAACTATCACTCTTAAAATTCATAATATCTCTTATAAAACTCAATTTCGGGTGAGACCCGAGTTGTAGTGGACTCGTCAATCCAACTACTACAAGAGGACATACAAGTCTAACCATAATAAGAATTTAAGGAATCATCACCCTCATGACACACAAAAAGTAAATCAAACCACTTACAATCTAAACATCTACCAAACATCATGCAAACTGATCAATCAACACTTAAGCAACCACAATACAACACTAACAATCATGACTCTTAAGAAAAATAAATCAAACAAAACAGATAACTATGGGTTGTCTCCCATAAAGCGCTTGGTTTAACGTCGCTAGCCCGAGAAATGATTCCACCTGGATCAAAATTCCAATTAAGTAATCCTTGATCAATCGCCTAATCTTTTCCAGATCCAGGTATTACTATAAAATCCTCAACTTTTAATTTTTCATTCAGCTCTTTCTTTTCATATTGATTCTTATCATTGTTCCTAATATTTCTTTCTAGATCCAGTATTCTCCTATTGATTTTCTCAATTTGCATATTAATATCATCCTTGAAATTTATAAGAAATGGATCTTTATATGATAATTCAAGATCTCCCAAATTTTGGATCAAATTCTCTCTAGATAATTCAGATTCTGGATCATATTCTTCTATGTTACTCTTCTGTTTCAAGTTATCTTCCAATTCTTCCCCTTGATATTGAGTACATGGCGGAGGTGGTCTTTTTATATCTATCTTAGTTAAGGAAATAAGTTTTTTTGATTCCATAAGAATTTATTCCATTGGTCTTTTAATATCCTTATCCTCTTTTCTCAACTCAAAGTTTTTTTGAAATATATCCTCAAATTCTCTTCCAAGTCTTAGTTCAATAATTTTATCTTGTTCATCATTCAATTCAGGTTTTCTTGTGATTGAGTCAAATCTAAGGATATAAAGACTAGTGGTGTAGATGAATTCCTTAAATTAGTAGACTTTAAAATAATATAAGGTACATTCATCTTAAGTTCATACGATTTCTCAACAGATGGAATTAAAAGTTTACTATTTTTGGTAGCGTCCATCATTTCACACCTCTCCTAAACATACATATAGTCTTCTTTAAACAACATTTTAGACTCATCAAGAAAGCCCATTTTGATCTCATCTGTTAACTTACTCTCAAAACTTTTTTGGAAATAGTTTTTACTTAGATAATCAATTTCATCCATCCGAAAACAACCATCATCTTTTCTCTCAGCTGGATATTTCATAGCCTTTAAAACATCAAAAGTGGTTTCATGGTCATTAATATTCATATTTAACTTTATTTTTTGCACATCTATCATAGCTTGTCCAGTAATAAGAAAAGGTCTCCCCAAAATAATGGGATATTATTTATCTTCCTCCATATCTAATACAATAAAGTCCATAGAAAAGATAAATTTATCCACTTTAACTAGCACATCTTTATAATCCCTTTTGGATAAATGATAGATCAATCAGTTAACTAAAGAGTTATAGTAGTGGGAGAAATATTGGCTAAACCAAACCTTTTAAATATAGATAGAGGCATCACATTAATGCTCGATCCTAAATGACATAAAGCTTTTCCACATAATCTTTTTCCAATTACACAAGGAATTGTAAAGCTACAATGATCTTTACGTTTCCGAGGAAAATTTTTCTGAAGTATTGCGCTGCACTCCTCACTTAGTGCAACTGTCTCGTAATCCCCAAATTTTCTTTTCTTGTTTAATATCTCCTTCGTAAATTTTGCATAACTTGGCATATGTTTCAAAGCTTCAGCGAAAGGAATATTAATCGTTAACTTCTTAAGTATGTCCATGAACTTTGAAAATTTTTTATCCAACTCATGTTGTCTAAGTCTTTGAGGAAATGGAGGTGGTGGTCTTTCCAAATTGATTTTAGTTTGAGATATTAATTTTTCCAGATCCTTAGAAACATGTTCTTCAGGTCTTTTAGTTTCCTTTGTTTCTCTCACAATGTTTTTCTCTTTTCTAACCACATCCTCTATCTCTCTTCCACGTTTTAATTGGACAGCTTCTACTTGTTCATTAGTGTTCTCTTTAGGGTTGATCTCAATGTAGCTAGGAAGTGTTCCTTGGGGTCTATTGCTAAGTGAATTAGCAATTTGTCCCAGTTGATTCTCTATGTTTCTAATCTCACCATTTTGACTTTACAACTGGTTTCCCATTTGCAATACCACTTCTTCTAAAGACATCTTCTTATCCTTAAATTGTTTATCATTGTTAGAGTCCAGTGGATATGAAGATTTATAGTTTGTGTTCCCCTGATTATTCCAACTTCCATAAGGATTTGCATGACTATTTTCTCGTTGTTGGTTTCCACTCTCAGTAGTATGATACCAGTTAACATTAAGATGGTTCCTCCAAAATGAGTAGTAAAAGTTAGATACGAGTTATTTCTGGTATTTAAAGTCTCATATAAAAAGTTAGAATCAATCATATGTCCTAATGAACTTCTCTCACTTACTAGAGTAAATTGAGGTTGGTTCATTCTAAAATGGTCCAACTTCCTTGATATTGCATAAATCGGAGATGCTAGAGTTGCAATCGCATCTGTATCATGAACACTGGCTACCTTCTTAGGATTTACCCTTGCAGAGGGCCATTGAAATTCATTTGTAGCCATTTATCAATTAATGCATATGCTTCATCAAATGATTTTGACATTAATGATCCACCAGTGGCAGCATCAATTATAAACCTTAAGAGATTCTACTAACCCATTATAAAAAGTTTGAATGATTAACCAATCAGGCAGAGCATGTTGTGGACACTTTCTTAGAAGTTCCTTAAATCTTTCTCAGGCTTTGTATATTGATTTCCCTTCATACTGACAAAATGAGATAATATCTTTTCTAAGTTTAGTAGTCCTTGAAGGTGGAAAATATTTAGTTAGGAATTTTTGAGTTAACTCCTCCCAATTTTTAATAGAGCCAGGTGCTAATGAGTATAACCACATTTTAGCCCTATTCCTTAGTGAGAAAGAAAAAAGCCTTAGTCTGACAGCATCGTCTGACATGTCGTTATAACAAATAAAAGCACAAAGTTCTAGAAAACAAGATAAGTGTAAATAAGGATCCTTAGAAGGAGTTCCCCCAAATTGATTATTCTGCAATAGTTGGATAATCTCTGAATTTATTTCAAATGAGTCGGCTTCTACGATAGGGGTTTATATATTTGAGTGAATTTCATCTGTCATAGGATTTACGTAGTCCCTCAATGAAGTATGATGATTTTCCAAGTTATTATCTTGAAAGTTTTCCACTTCCATTTCTATTTTTTTGAGTCCTTTCTGTATTTTTATTTTATTATTATTTTTTTAAACTTGGGATTATAAGGCACAAGTTCTACAGATCCTTTGTTTGGCATACATAACACAACAAATAATACATTAACAATTAAACAAATAGTAGATGAAATACATTCAACACAACAAAACATTTTCACGAACACCTTATTTTTCACACAAACAATTTTTTTTTCACAACACTTTTCATATAAAAGTACTTTCACACAAAAATAGTTTCTTACAACACTATAGTTTTTCAAGTCAAAGCCTAATTTCTTCAACTAAAAGTCTCCTAATGTTCTTACCGAAGCTTCCTTGGCAACGACACCAAAAATTTGATTCAACTTTTTTATATACCTAAAAAAATAAGAATTTGACACCACTACTAGAAGATTTAAATTCCCGGCAACGGCGCCAAAAACTTGATGCGACTTTTTTATATACTTAAAAATACAAGAATTGACACCACTACTAGAAGATTTAAATCTCCAGCAACGACGTCAAAAACTTGATGTGAATTTTAATATGCAAGAATTTATGAACCTAGATTTATATATTTATAATGATTTTGTAAATTCACAATTTCAAACGCAAGTATACGTATTGCTCAAGTAACACAGGGCTCTAGTGGAGTCGTGTTTATCGATCCCACAGGGAAGCGAGGTAAGACGTCTTTAGTCAAAGTCTAATCTACTACTATTAGTCCTTAGTTTGGAAGTACGATTTAATAAGTTTTACTAACAAATACTCGTAAATGTAATTTTTAAGTTTAACACAACTAATAACTACTCCTAAATGCAAATATTAATTCTAAAAATAACCCTTTTTGGATGAATTGGTTCGGATATTTTTGAGATATTAAAAAAATACTATTCTTATGTAATGAATTGGATAATGTAAAGGAATGAGATGCATTAAATATTGTATGTGCCAAATAGGAGCAATTCTATTCTTTGTCGTTTGCTCCAAGCATAAAGAACATTGACTAATTTTATGCTTGTTTACTGAATCCGTGGCTAGGCTGGGAGGATACCGGCTCTCACTTTGGAGTTCTCACGTTCCCCTCGCCTGAAGGCTAACATTTCCACTTTGGTTTCCAAACCCTATGACCAAATTGAGGATCTCAGTCTGTCACCTTAAAATCTCCAATTCTACACCCATCAAAGTATATTTCCCTATTTATTTGCACTCAACTCCCTTGAATGTCACCATCCATGAAGTTTGAATGTGGTTCCACTTTGTTGAGAAGTACACCGCCCTTTTGGATCAATGAAATTACAAAAAATTTTAACACTACAACGGGCCCTTGTTATAATGTAAATGAAGTGCAAGTAAAAACCATTACATTTATAATTAAATCTTCTTCTAACAAGCATCCCAAAATCCTAAACATGAATTCTACTCATTTTAAAAGAAAAGTAAAGTGAAAATAATGGCATAATCTTCTCATGACACTATTTCCAAAGAAGAAGAAAGAGTAAAAGAAGCCCATCATAGCACGAAGAAAACACAATAGAAACTTCATTTAACCAAAGCAAATCCACTAGATAAGTGTTTGCAAAAATGAAAAGATAATGAAGAACACAATACTTAGCTTTTTTCCTTTGAAAAAAAGACGAATATCTCTCCTGTTTACAAAACCATAAGATAATAAAGAACACAATACTTAGCTTTTTCCCTTGAAAGAAAGAAGAAAATCTCTACCATATGCAATGCTAGAACATCTCCTTACAATTTCTCTTCAAAATCTCCTCTCCAATCTCTCCAAAAGGGTAGAAATCTACATTTCTACTCCTATTCTAAATACCCTAAACTTTCTCCACACTTTTACTAACATTCCTCTCACAAAAAAAAACCACTTTTTCTAACCTAAATTTGTTCTTTTAAAGTGTAGGGACGAAGTTTGAAGAGTTTTCACAAGAATCTTTTCAAAAAACTTACAAATACGTTGAATCTGGGCCCATAACTGCTAATAGTCGGTCCAGAGTCTTCCTGGATGCAGTAGGCGGGCTCGAGGGCGCTGTCGGCGAGCATTTCTGTCATTTTTTAGTCTTCTCGGGAAAATCTCACCATCGGCAGGCTCGAGGGCACCGTCGGCGAGCTTGAGGGCGCCGTCAACGAGCTCAAAGGCACCGTCGACAAAATTTCTGCGTAGCTCCACCATTTTGCTCCGTGTTTTAGCTTTGTTTCTCACCATTTCAGTTGTATTGTGTTCCTGACAGACAGCCCTGCAAAATAAGCATAAAAACAACCTTCCGTTAAAGTGTAATTGCATTCAAAAATATGCAAGAAGATTAAAAGAGATTAAGCATCGAAAAACTTATCGAAAGGTGACAGAGCAAAATTTCGTTTACTGCTTGTTTTTGGTCCAAATTGCACCATTTTTTATTTCTTTTTCTCCAAAAATCCATTTCTTTTGCCTGAAACCAAAAACATGCAAAATACCTTCCTTTAAAGTGTAATATCATTAAAATTAAGCATAAAATATAGATGAAAAGTCAAGCATTTTTTAGGCATGTACGACTCCCCTGGGGACAAGCTTTTCTCTCCATTTAAATCAAGAAATATTATCTTCATACATCGATAATGTGTTCAAGTCCCTCATTAACCAATTTACCTTTCTTCCATTGGCATGCTTTACCCATTTCTATCTTGGGAAAGTACGGTCAACTCTTTTGGACTTCAAAATCGCCTTTTCAATCACCTTTGAACAGAGAGGTTCAGAAGCCCATTAAGGACTTTTTAATCTTCATGTGGGGTCGGACCCCAACAGGTGTGTTGGTGGAGTAATTCTACCGGGGCATTGTGCGTTGTTAAGTCAGTCCCACACTGAGTCCTAAACACTTCACATCTCCTTTTTGACTTTAATTTGATATTTTGCAATTTAAATCAAATTGCGTCGTGCTGTGCACACTTTTTAAATTTCCTTATATTAATAAAAATTTTCTACTTTTAAACTACTTTTACTAAAATTTTAAACCCCCCATAAATTAAATAAAAAAACTTACCCGGTCTATAGATCGACTAAGACTACGATGTTTTGGCCAAAAAGCTAACCCCAAAGCTTTCTCTTTTAAAGTTGCAGCAAAGGCATGCCCAACGCTCTCTTTTTCCTGCAACCTGCCGATGAGCCACGATGCCCGCAATGTCACTCTCACCATCAAGTTTGGAGCAGGATTTGAAGATCTTGAGGTTGTTTTCTGGAAATCCCCGTTCGTCATAATGAAAGTCTTCGCTCTAGAGGTTCAAGAACCATCTGCCGAGTTTAACCTGAACTACCTTCAAGACTTCCCTTCTTGTAAGAGGGTCAAGACTACTGCCGCCACAACACCCACCAAGCCTGTTGTTCTCGTTGCTGATAAGGGAAAAGAATTTATGATCATTAAAGATCCGACTGAGGGATTGGCTATCTCTCCACCAGTATTTGAAATTAGATCAAGTTTAAAGGAAACACCACTAACTCAAACCCAAAGGAGAAACCATAATGGGAGGGTTCGGAGGGCTACTAAAGTTCAAGCTCCTACGGAGATATCTGTTGAGGAAGATCCTCACCAGGATGAGTCAAGATTATTGGAAACATATCCACTCCTGCGAGGAAGTAGATTCCATCCTTTAATGGGTACAAAGTATCCAGAAAATTTCCTCTACTTTACCATCACTTCATGAACTTGGTGAAAAGAGAAAGAAGTCCACTCCTATCACTCGATTCAGTTTAGTTTTCAAGAGGCTAGTTGCCATGGAAGGTTGCTCAGTTAGTGAACTACTCAAACGAGTGGGACATGCAATATCCCCTTGCATAAAGAAAGAAATATTAAGGGACGTCATATCTGCAAGACGATCTCAAAAATTAACTAAAGCTTTGCCTGCTCGTATTTCTGTCCGGTTCCATTTAGGGAGCAGAGATGATACAACCATAGTTACTATCGATTCTACCATTACTAGACTTGAAGGTCGTCGACCAGCCAAGGCACGATTGGGTCCAAGAATTCTACCAATCACCCACCTCAAAGATATTCCTAAATTCTCGAAGGAAAAGATGAAGAAATTACTCGATATTGTAGTCCGTCTGAACCATGGGGAGCATACTTCTATTCACATACCGATGTTTCTGCTGAGACCCTTCATCTCAATACTTCACCGTCAAAGAAAAAGGTGTGGGTACCTAAGGCGCTGTACCGATACGGTCCAGTAAGCCCGCAGGGCAAGAACATGAAATGAAGCCAGGGTCCAAAGTATCTGACATTGTCGTAGCAAATGCCAATGAGATAGAAGAACAAGAGGAGGAGGTCCAGCAGGGTCCTCCGGATCTTAAGGCAATTTAAGAATCAATAATCTAAGGAAAAGTTGAAAAGCTCAGGGTCGAGATTTTTGAGTTGGCTCGGGAACATGGAGTCTCCATTGACGATGATGAAGATTTTGACTATAATGATTACCTCAAAGAAGATTTCATGGATATCCAAGTCATTGAAATTAAAGCCGCTACATCTGCGCACGAGGCTCAACCTCTCGTCAAAGANCCGTTCTTCATAATGAAAGTCTTCGCTCTAGAGGTTCAAGAACCATCTGCCGAGTTTAACCTGAACTACCTTGAAGACTTCCCTTCTTGTAAGAGGGTCAAGACTACCGCCGCCACAACACCCACCAAGCCTGCTATTCTCGTTGCTGATAAGGGAAAAGAATTTATGATCATTAAAGATCCGATTGAGGGATTGGTTGTCTATCCACAAGTATTTGAAATTAGATCAAGTTTAAAGGCGACACCGCTAACTCAAACCCAAAGAAGAAACCATAATAAGAGGGTTCAGAGGGCTACTAAAGTTCAAGCTCCTACGGAGATACCTGTTGAGGAAGATCCTCACCAGGATGAGTCAAGATTACTGGAAACATATCCACTCCTGCGAGGAAGTAGATTCCATCCTTTAATGGGTACAAAGTATCCAGAAAATTGCCTCTACTTTACCATCACTTTATGAACTTTGTGAAAAGAGAAAGAAGTCCACTCCTATCACTTGATTCAGTTTAGTTTTCAAGAGGCTAGCTTCCATGGAAGGTTGCTCAGTTAGTGAACTACTCAAATGAGTGGGACAAGCAATATCCCCTCGTATAAAGAAAGAAATATTAAGGGACGTCATATTTGCAAGACGATCTCAAAAATTAACTGAAGCTTTGCCTGCTCGTATTTCTGTACGGTTCCATTTAGGGAGCAGAGTTGATACAACCATAGTTACTATTGATTCTACCATTACTAGACTTGAAGGTAGTCGACCAGCCAAGGCACGATTGGGTCCAAGAATTCTACCAATCACCCACCTCAAAGATATTCCTAAATTCTCGAAGGAAAAGATGAAGAAATTACCCTATATTGTAGTCCGTCTGAACCATGGGGAGCATACTTCTCTTCACATACCGATGTTTCTGCTGGGACCCTTTATCTCAATACTTCACCGTCAAAGAAAAAGGTGTGGGTACCTAAGGCGCTGTACCGATACGGTCCAGTAAGCCCGCAGGGCAAAAAAATGAAATAAAGCCAGGGTCTGAAGTATCTGACATTGTCGCAGCAATTGCCAGTGAGATAGAAGAACAAGAGGAGGAGCTCCAGCAGGGTCCTCCAGATCTTAAGGCAATTTAAGAATCAATAATTGAAGGAAAAGTTGAAAAGCTCAGGGTTGGTATTTTTGAGTTGGCTCGGGAACATGGAGTCTCCATTGACGATGATGAAGATTTTGACTATAATGATTACCTCAAAGAAGATTTCATGGATATCCATGTCATTGAAATAAGAGCCGCAAAATCTGCGCACGAGGCTCAACCTCTCCTCGAAGAGAACGCCGTAGATGAGATGCGTAGGGCTATCCTCCTAAGGGATGAGCAAGTTAGCCAACTGGAGAAAAGGATAGAAGAGATGGCCGCAGCCATGACTGCTATGGCCACAATTCAAGGAAAATCTCAACCCTCACAGTTAGCATCTCCAGAGGTCAACCAACCAGAAATTATATATATTACAAATGAAAGAAGAGAAGTTGCCTCAGCAAACTGGGATGAGCAACCAAAAAAGGATTCTCCATCAAGTGCCATGTCGTAGAAGGAATTTAAGCAAATGGTCAAGCAAGTTCGGGAGGCTTTAACCCAATCTAAGGGTGGTGCATTAGTTTTAAAGGGCATACCTTATCCGGAAGAATTTGATGTTGTACCCTTCCCCATGGGTTTCATGTTGCCAAACTTTAAGATATTTGATGGGACTGAAAATTCCAGACAACACATAGCACATTTTTGAGCCAATTGTGGCAACATAAGAAGTAACGAAGCTTTACTCTTCCAACTATTTGTTAGCAGCCTGTCAGGAATTGCTTTTGATTGGTATGCTAATTTACCCAACGAATCAGTTAAGACATTTGTTGAGGTGGAAAAACCTTAGCATGAAGTGTGAACCTTAGCAACAGTAACATCATGTGATTGAGATTTTACTCAAAAGCATTCATGGGCCAGTAGCTTTCATGCTCAAGGGAATCACCATCAAATCCTTCGAGAAGCTACTTAACAATGTCGACAGTCTTTAAGAAGAAATCAAACATATGGATTCTCATGAGAAATCCAAGGAAACAAGAGTATTTGGAAAGAAGTTAGGAGCAGTAGCGACTATCGATAAAGGAAAATAACCAATGAAGATATATCCAGAAAATCCTCGCCAATATTCACAACATGCTCAGAAATAAAGTAGCCAGTCGCCTCAAGGAGGATCATCCTGAACGGAGAATAAAAGAATATATTTAGCAGAACGATAGAAAATGGTGTATTCTCTCAAAGATGAAACCGTATCTAAAATGTTCAGAAGTCTGATGAAGAAGCCTGAATTCAGACTACCAGACCCAAAGAAACCCGAAGAGGTCGATAAGAAGGATGAACTAAATTATTGCCCATACCACAGGTTGCTTGGGCACACTATAGAAGAATGTTTCATCTTTAAGGATTGGCTTGAGAAGAACCTTAAAGAAGAAAATATAACTATCCCAAAAGAATATTTAAAAGAACTTGAAAAAGATTCCATAAATATGATTTTGGTTGAGCCAATCTCTCCAATTGATCCATATACTAGAGAAGAGGGTCATAAACCAAATTCAGGACGCATCAAAACAATCTTCCACATATTCTAAAGAAGATGGATGGAATACAGTCTGGAGCAAATCGTCCAAAGAAATATTGAACCAAATCAAGAATGCTTCAAAACAAGCCTCTACTCAGAATCTTCAGCTTCCAAACCCGAGACAAAGATTTCACCAAGAGATTTGTCATCGTCAAAGACAAAGAAGAAGAACACTACCATGAAGACTGATAGAACTGGGGATAGATTAGTTGTTTCAGATTTGGGAAAAAAATCCTTGAACTCCTGACTTTGTATGATTATCTTTTTACCCCTTCGAGGTCTTATGAATACAATGATTGTGATTTCGGCTATGTTTTAACTATTTCTGGTGAAAGTATAACTAATTTTGATCAATCTAGCCTCAATCTCGATTCTCAAGACGATCCTCAAATTGTACTTGAGTCCGATGAACCCGCTAATAAAATCGAAGAAGACATCGATGATGCCGCTTACGACAACACTGGGAGTGAGGAATCAATTCTCGAGCACCACGATGCACTGCTTGCCATCAAATTAGATCTTTCCGACAAAGAAGAAATATCAGAAGATTTGAAAATGATATGTTAAGAAGAAGAAATTATAGAAGTGAACTTAAGGAGTACGAGAGCATTACCCCCAAGAATAGCTCCAACAGACAAAGGAAAATAAATATATACTCGAGAAGAACTACCTTCACCTCTACTAGTGGAAGAACTACATAACCAAGAGAAAATTAGAGGATCATACAAAATGGATTACAACGTGCTAGCTCAACTTAGGAAATTGCTGGCCAAATTAAGCATCTACGACGCTCTGATTCTATCAAAGGAGATGAGAGTCTCTGGTTACAACCTTGCTTGACCCAGAGATTTGGTTAGCCCAGTTGGTCAGCACATCCTCAAATGAAGTTTGCTCATTGAAAAAACAACTTGGGGTAACCTTTACAGATGAAGATTTGTTGTTCGGTACTAAAGACCACAATCGTCCACTCTATATCTCCGTTAGTATTGGTAGATTTGTGTTGTACAGAGTCTTAGTAGATCCTGGAGCATCACTCAACATGATGAGTCTACAAATATTGCCTATTTGGATATTGAAGCTCAGGAACTTACGGCCAATAAAATGATTCTAAGAAGATTCAACCAAAAGGGAGAGAGAGCCCTTGGATCCATTACATTGCTTATGAAGGTTGGAGAACTAGTAACGACCAATAAGTTTCATATCATCGACACTGAGACCTCTTTCAATGCTCTACTGGGTCGACCGTGGATTCACAAACACAACATGGTTCCATCGTCTCTACACCAGTGCATCAAGTATTACAAAGAGGGACAAGAACATTGCATCAAGGGAAATCTACAACCATTCTCAGCTCATGAAGTTGGTATTCATGAAGATGCTGCCTACTATGCGCCTCCAAAGAAAATTGTCTTCTCTCATGAAATTGTCACAAATAAATGTGAAAGTTTAGAAAAATCACAAAGAGGAGTCCATTCAACTCCGCTTCAGTGAACTTCCACCACTCTTTTGAAACAAGTTGGTGGAGGTTCTTTTAGTTCGCGCACCCGAGGTCAAGGCCGGGGACATGGATGAGGAAAAACCAATTTAATTGTTGAACGGACTAGGCCAACCATAAACATTGGTGATGAAGACAGTTCCAAAGATGAAATAATGATGAAAAAATAGAAGAAACCTCAGTACGACATATCCTTAAAAGATATAGAGAAAAGCAAATATGAGACGATGTATGATCGAATAAACCACTATGTGAACACTATGACACTTACTCTGATGCTCCCTCAAAACGTTGAGAGTTTAGAGATCTAGGAGGTCCGTAGCACTGGTTCAAATATCACCAAGTTTTATCATGCTTCTACCTCCACTGATCTTGAAGATCATCTAAACTTGGATGATGATCCTAATGAATTAATAAAATTACCTTTTGGTTATTTTTCGCCTTGTGTACAAAAGTTAATTCAGCAGGGGCATTTGCCAAAACTAATACTGAAAGATGAATTACAACTTTTTGAAAAATTATGGAAAGTTAAAAGTTGAACTCCAAACTCAAAAGAGGGTATCAAATTTGGTACACTCGGACCAGTCAATGATTCAAAATTTTGTATGGTTGTTACTAGTGAATTGAAAGGGGATTGCCTCGATATGGAGGATGACTCTACTGATCAGCTGATAGAAAATGCTCTGCTAGAATTTGAGGAGAAAATTAAATCAACTGTTGATGAATTGAAGGAAATTAACCTCGGGACTATAGTACAACCCCGACCTACATTTATAAGTTCTCTACTCAATGATGAAGAATCTTTACAACTGATCAAATTGCTAACAGAATTCAAAGATTGCTTTGCATGAAGCTATGATGAGATGTCATGACTGTTAGCAGCGGTTACAGTTCATAAACTTGGGGTAGACAAAGATATGACCCCAGTAAAACAAGCTCACAGAAGAATATGCCTCAAAATAAAGCAGAAAGTCATCACCGAGATGAAGAAATTAATAGACGCTAACACCATAAAAGAAGAGAAATACCCCACATGGTTAGCCAACATTGTCCCAGTTAATAAGAAAAATGGACAAATCCGTGTTTTTGTCGACTTCAGGGACTTGAACAAAGCGTGTCCAAAATACAAATTCCCGTTACCAATACAAAAAATGATAGTAGACATCACTTCTACACATGAAATCTTCTCTTTTATGGACGGATTATCGGGATACAACTAAATCAAGATGGATCCCAAGGATGCAGCACTTACAACCTTCAAAACACCTATCAGGATTTTCTGCTACACAGTGATGTTGTTTGGACTCAAGATCGCTGCAGCAACATACCAACGTGAAATGACAAAATTTTTTGACGACCTCATTCACAATCAAGTAGAATGTTATGTGAATGATTTGGTTATAAAATGTAAATGAAAAATAGACCATTTGTATGATTTGAGGATCGTGTTCGAACGGTTACGACGATATGACCTTAAAATGAATCCCTTAAAGTGCACCTTTGACATTACCTCCGATAAATTTCTAGGATTCATTGTCCGTCATCGGGGAATCGAGATCAACCCAGATAAGATTAAAGCAATCTTGGAAATGCCTCCTCCTAAAAACTTGAAGCAACTACGTTCCTTCCAAGTAAAGTTGACATGTCTGAGACATTTTATTTCTAATCTCTCAAGTAGGTGTCAGTCCTTCTCGACGTTAATTAAAAAAGAGCCAAATTTGTTTGGGAAGAGAAATGTTAGTGGGCCTTCGAGGATGTTAAACAATATTTAAGGACACCTCCTATCTTGGCAGCGCCTATCTTAGGTAAACCTTTAATACTTTATACTGCGGTCTTCGATGACTCTCTTGGAGCCCTCTCAGCCCAAGTCAATGATAAGGGTAAAGAAAACACACTCTACTACTTGAGTAGCCGCCTAATACTGACGGAGATAAGGTATCCACCTATTGAGAAGCATTGTCTAGATTTGATTTTTCCTAATTTCAAAAGTTAATCCATTGCAATATTTGATGACCCAACCAACACTCTCTAGACATCTAGCAAGATGGTCGATGATCTTATTGCAGTTTGATATAACTTTTGTTCCCTTCCGTGCTATCAAGGGACAAATTTTAGTAGACTTTTTCGCTGCACACCCACTTCCAGCTGGGTCCCCTCTTAATGATGAACTACCAGATGAGCAGATACTACAAATGAAATTCTCCATTTTGCAACACTGAGAAATTTACTTTGACGGAGCTTCGTCAGCCAGAAAGGACAGAGGATCGGGTACAGTTATACCAGGTAAAGCAGGTATTTGCTTGATCTTTATCACGACAGATAAGGGTATGCTGAAGTTCTCATACCACTTGACAGAGCCATGTACCAACAATGAAGCAGAATATGAAGCCTTAATCACCAGATTATAGTTGGCAATATCGATGAACATAACAGACATTGCCATCCATGGCGACTCACAACTCATCATCCAACAAGTCGTCAGACAATACAAAATTTTGAAACAAGACTAGCAGAATACCATCAGTACACGAAGAAGCTGTTGGAATAGATTCCCAATGTAAATTTCTACCGAATTCCTACGGAAGATAATGTCTATGCCGACACTTTAGCAAAACTCACAAAAGATTTAGCATATCTCCCAGAGGATTCCATTGATATCACAGTACAAGGAAGCGAAGTTTTGGCTCGAATCGACCTCAAAACTCTACACAAACTCAAGAAAGAAGAAAAAATGATAATTGCGGTTGCGGATATCAATGAAGATTGGTGCAAGCTATTAATAGAATATTTGTATACTGGAATGCTACCAGAAGCCAAGTCTAAAGTACATCACATTACAAAAAGGGCTATGTCATACGCTCTAGTAGGTGATGTCCTCTACAGGAGATCGTTCGACCAGATGTGGCTACGATGTTTAACCAAAATTGAGGCACAAAATATTGTTAAAGAAGTACATGTCGGATTGTGTGGCGCTCACCAGTCAGGGCCAAAGATGAAACCGAAGATCTAAAGACACAGATATTATTAGCCAGCAATGATGTTTGACTGCATGAATACAACCAGAAGATGTCACCAGTGTTGGGGCACAGACATAATAGGTTTGATAGACCCTCCATCCTCCAAAGGACATAGATTTATACTTGCCCCTACAAATTATTTCTCCAAATGGGTAGAGGCAGTACCTCTACGAGAGGTTACGACACAACACGTCATTCAATTCTTCAAAAGCCAGATCATCTACCATTTTAGAGTACCGCAAAAAATAATTTCCGACAAAGGAACCTTTAAAAGCACCAAAATCAACAATTTCATCAAAGGACATGAGATAGATTGGAGATATTCTACAATTTACTATCCCAGAGCAAATGTCCTGGCTGAAGCCTTCAACAAGACATTGATACCTATTTTAAAGAAAACACTAGATGAAAACAAAAGAGATTGGCACAACAAGTTATTAGAAGCTTTCTGGGCTTATCAAACAACGTTCAGGACTCCCACTTAGTGCACACCCTACATGCTCGTGTACTGGTCTAAGGTTGTACTACCATTAGAAGTTCAGATGTCGTCTCTCAAAGTCGTTGCGCCAACCAACTTACAATGAAAGAAAGTGCAAAACCCAGACTTGAAGAATTAGAGAGTCTTGAGGGAAAATGACTAGAAGACGACAACATTTGGAACTTTACCAGGCAAAGATGGTACAAGCCCATGACAAATTGGACCACCCAAGGACATTCAAAGTTGGTGACCTCGTCCATGTGCTCAAAAGACCCATTCTTTTACGCCGTAAGATAGGTGAAAAATTTGAGCCAACTTGGGAGGGACCATTTGTTGTTGAAAAGGTCTACGCAGGAGGAGCCTACCAGCTAGTAGATTTTTGTGGAGAAAGACTTATGTTGCCGATCAATGGACGATACCTGAAGACATACTATGCAACCTGACATTGCTTGACATCGCTTGACTTGAAATTTTGAAATTTTGATTGTTTTGATGTTATCTATTTGGCCAATCATCTATGATNCGGTTGCGGATATCAATGAAGATTGGTGCAAGCTATTAATAGAATATTTGTATACTGGAATGCTACCAGAAGACAAGTCTGAAGTACATCACATTACAAAAAGGGCTATGTCATACTCTCTAGTAGGTGATGTCCTCTACAGGAGATCGTTCGACCAGATGTGGCTACGATGTTTAACCAAAATTGAGGCACAAAATATTCTTAAAGAAGTACATGCCGGATTGTGTGGCGCTCACCAGTTAGGGCCGAAGATGAAACTGAAGATCCAAAGACACAGATATTATTGGACAGCAATGATGTTCGACTGCATGAATACAACCAGAAGATGTCACCAGTGCCCGGTGCATGGGGTGGTCTTACACCAATGTGCTACACCCAACAGTCACCTCGTGGCCGTTCGAGTGTTGGGGCACGGACATAATAGGTTTGATAGATCCTCCATTCTCCAAAGGACATAGATTTATACTTTCCCCTACAAATTATTTCTCCAAATGGGTAGAGACAGTACCTCTACGAGAGGTTACGACACAACACGTCCTTCAATTCTTCAAAAGCCAAATCATCTACCATTTTAGAGTACCGCAAAGAATAATTTCCGACAAAGGACCCTTTAAAAGCACCAAAATCAACAATTTCATCAAAGGACATGAGATAGATTGGAGATACTCTACAATTTACTATCCCAGAGCAAATGTCCTGGCTGAAGTCTTCAACAAGTCATTGATACCTATTTTAAAGAAAACACTGGATGAAAACAAAAGAGATTGACACAACAAGTTATTAGAAGATTTCAGGGCTTATCGAACAACGTTCAGGACTCCCACTTAGTGCACACCCTACATGCTCGTGTACGAGTCCAAGGCTGTACTACCATTAGAAGTTCAGATGTCGTATCTCAAAGTCGTTGCGCCAACCAACATACAATGAAAGAAAGTGCAAAACCCAGACTTGAAAAATTAGAGTCTTGAGGGAAAATGACTAGAAACACAAAAACATTTGGAACTTTACCAGGCAAAGATGGTACAAGCCCATGACAAATTGGACCGCCCAAGGACATTCAAAGTTGGTGACCTTGTCCATGTGCACAAAAGACCCATTTTTTATGCCGTAAGATAGGTGAAAAATTTGACCCAACTTGGGAGGGACCATTTGTTGTTGAAAAGGTCTACGCAGGAGGAGCCTACCAGCTAGTAGATTTTTGTGGAGAAAGACTTATGTTGCCGATCAATGGACGATACCTGAAGACATACTATGCAACCTGACATTGCTTGACATCACTTGACTTGAAATTTTGAAATTTTGATTGTTTTGATGTTATATATTTGGCCAAACGTCTATGATCATGTCCAAAAAATTTTGTAATAAAATTAACCTCAATATAATGAAAATTTTTGAAATTACACATTTCAATTTACTCCTTTATACCTTTAAATTTGACATTCTACTAAATTGAACAAAATATATACATAAATAAATAATGTTATCACCAAAGAAAAACTAATTTTTTCTTTAATAAACACTTTATTTTATTCTTGTTCACGTCAAGTTTCAGCTCACTGATATTTTTCCTGTCATCTGTAGAGAAATGTCAGGCCAGAGGTTGATATTTGCTTTTAAAGATGGCTGGAGCCTCGTACTCAACATAGAAAGGGCGCCGCAGGGCGACACCATAGACTTCGACATGTACTTTAGCCAAGTTGACATGGACTATGAGGGTCCTCTGATGGATGTGGCCAGCTTTGAGGATAAAGAAGGGCTACCTTCACTGCTAAGTTTCGGCACCAGAAATAGTTCCTCATTGAAGGGGGAAAATGTAGTAGTACAACAAGACGTGATGGAGGGGACTAGTCGCCTACCGTCCATGATAGCTACGCCGACCAAAGGCCAAGTCGCTACCGATAATGAAAGACTTCCAGATGCACTAATATGGAGGACTCAACACAGAAATGCTAGCTACCGAAAATATATGGCTTTCCTACTCGAGGAGAGAAAACGCCAGAAAGAGGCAGAGAACTTGCTCACCCCTATCCTTAAAGGGGATATCTATGATCTGGGCATGAGAGACCTCTTCCAGCCTGCCTGCTATAGATGATGAGTTAGAATTTGTTATAAAGCTAAAAATACTACCAGCTTTGGATGTTCTTTGTATGGGTTGTCCGACCTGCAACACCAAGAAACCAACACGTACGTCAGCCACAGGGGCATTCGTGAAGTGCCCGGACTGTAATGTCCTCCACCTTGAGTGCTACAATACTTTAGAGGAATATGTATCCTATGATGATGGATTTCAGGCCCTGATTACCCGATGGATGCAAAACCATATGTCTCATTGGGTACAGAGCCATATATCCCGTCAGACACAGAGTCATACATTCCACAGCAGATAGAGATAGCACCGGTCTGGATTCCCTCCAACATTGAAATGAGGGAACATCCCAAACTACCAATGATCATTAGTATTGCAAAATACTACACGATGAGCAAGGTAAGAAAAAGGGATTTTGAATTCTATGAAGAAGTGCAAGAAAGGTTCATCAACATATTAGAAGGCTTGGAGCTATATACCAAGGTCTTCTCCGAGAGTGATGAACAAAATATTCTCGACTGTATTTTTGATTTAAGAGACAGGGGTTGAGTAGGAATTCTAATGGAAAAAACATATTCTTAGCCAAGAAAATGGATGCGAGGAAAGGGTAGGATCACTATACAGTGCAGCTGCTGTTACAACTTCACCAACGATTGATAAGAAAATCCTCCTGGGATTCGGAAACATGATCAGGTGGATCCACTACCACCCACGATAAGATGGATGATTGAAAGAATAGTCTGATGGAGCATACTGCGGCTGACTATATTCCTAATAGCTATATTATTAATGTATATGATGAAGGAGACTGCATACCTTCGCACATTGACTATCATGACTTTGTTAGGCCTTTCTACAAGGTCTCATTCATGAGCAAGAGCAACATTTTGTTTGGAAAAGAAATATATGTCATTGGTCCTCACAAATTTACAGGATCCGTGGAAATTTTGCTACCTGTTGGTTCAGTACTAGTTCTTAAAGGAAATGGAGCAGACGTGGCCAAACATTGCATTCCAAGGGTACGACACCGCAGAGTGTCCGTGACTTTCCAAAGGATAGATGACAACAAAATGCCATATGGATTCTGACCAGACCTAGAACTGGAAGAATTACTACCATACGAGCTATGAGAGGGTTGCATCTCAAAGCACATGCAAAGGGAACTTTAGTCCTGGAGCATGGCTTAGAAGGTTAGTTCGATCAGGAGCTTGCCTCACCAGAGACAGACGCTCAAAGGATTCCTTTTTACTGTATTTTTTTTACAGTAGATTATACATGCTCAACCTATGATATGTACTTGGCATCGGATATTTTTGGATGTACTTTGATGCAGTTAGCATAATTGTTCTTTTTTAGGCTTAGGCCTACACTCAATTTGTAACATTTATTGGAGCAGATTAATGAAATCTCTTCTAGAATTCTATCTGTTTGTTCAATAACCCTTTTTGGTACGATGGATAAAAGCCATGAACCATACGTTGGTTCGAGATTACAATGAACAAAGAACAAAACAATAAAAACTTAATAATAAAATTCAAATAAAAACTCTTTTGAAAATTAATCAACCCACAAAAATTAAATTTTGGAAAACATATTTTAAAAATTAAACATGATAAAAATAACAAGAAAAGAAAACAAATCTGTTGAGTCGATTCTCTTGATTTCGAGGTCTCGTACTCTTTTCTCGCGCAGTATTACCATCCTTGTCTGCACTAAATCTCACAAAATTTCTCATATCTTTCTCATCAATGTCAACCTTTTCACCTAACACATATCTATGAGTTCAACACCACAAACTCTTTGTAACTTTCAATTCTCATTTTTGGAATCAGTCCTTAACTTCTGATTCTCTCCTTTCATGATTGGTCCCTAACTTTTGACTCACTCTTGAGATTTATCTTTAACTTTCAATTCTCATTTTTTGAATCTGTCATTAACATTTGATTCTCTCCTTTTGATATCGGTCCCTAACTTTCGATCCTTTTTTTGAGATAGATCTTTAACTTTCAATTCTCATTTTTGAATAAGTTCCTAACTTCTGACTCCCTCCTTTTGAGATTGGTCCCTAACTTTTGAATCATTCCTTAACTTCTGATTCCCTCCTTTCGAGGTTGGTCCTTAACTTCTGATCCTCTTTTTGAGATTGATCCTTAACTTTCAATTCTCTTTTTTAAATCAGTTCCTAGTTTCTGATTCCCTCCTTTTGAGATTAGTCCCTAACTTTCGATCCTCCTTTGAGATTGATCCTTAACTTTCAATTCTCATTTTAAAATCAGTCCTTAACTTCTGATTTGCTCCTTTCGAGATCAGTCCCTAACTTCTGATCCTCTTTTGAGATTGATCCTTAACTTTCAATTCTCATTTTGGAATCAGTTCCTAACTTCTGATTCCCTCCTTTTGAGATCGGTCCCTAACTTTCGATCCTCTTTTTGAGATTGATCTTTAAATTTCAATTCTCATTTTTGGAATCAGTCCTTAACTTCTGATTCCTTCTTTCGAGGTCGGTCCCTAACTACCGAATCTCTCTTAAGATTGATCCTTAACTTTCAATTCTCATTTTGGAATCAGTCCTTAACTTCTGATTCCCTCCTTTCGAGGTCAGTCCCTAACTTTTGATTCTCTTTTTGAGATTGATCTTTAACTTTCAATTCCCATTTTTGGAATCAGTCCTTAACTTTTGTTTCCCTCCTTTCGAGGTTGGTCCCTAGCTTCTAACTCTCTCCTAAGATTGATGCCTAAATTTCAATTCTCATTTCGGGATCAGTTCCTAAATTCTGGTTCCCTTCTTTTGAGGTCGGTACCTAAATTTTGACTCCCTTTTTGGAATTAGTACCTAAATTTCAATTCCCACCCTAGGGTCAGTACTTACATACTAATTCTCATCCTCCATAAATACCTAAAGCTTGATAACTCAAATCCACTCTGCAGTCCCTAGCGAGAGTTCCTACATCTTAACTTTGATCAAATATTCACTTGCTAATTCCCCAGCGGAAAATAATAGCTCACACAATAATATACCTCCTTCTAGGTCTGTTGACTTGGAAGTTTATATTGGTTTTGTTGATCTCATCAGTAAACGCCAATACGCGCGGTGTGCTTGCCTAGCACACCACACCTATTGGGGTTCCATTTGTTGACCTCAGTTTTGGTTGAGGTTTACTTTTTTCTCTTTAGTAGCCTAAGGTCTAGCCATGGGACTTTCCTCTTGACTATTTCTAGAAAACTAGAAAAGGAACCCTCACCATTAGAAACTCTACACTCCTCTTCGCTCAACTTGAAGCTCTACATATTGGTCATAACCTCTAGCCTTCATAGGTGGGGTCATTATGGGGGAGCTCAAGATGTGTTCCCATAGGACTGCTTGCCCTTAGGGTTGACTCTAGGAGTTTGTCTGGAGCTAAGGCACTCACTTGCACTCACTCTCACTCACAATCACTCACAACCCTAAACCCAAATTTTCTTGACTTTGGTCCCTTGCTCTTTTGGAAGACTCATGTAGATGGTCCCCTAAACCCACTAGCGCTAGGCTAGGGCTAGGGTTTAGCTAAGACCATTACATAGATGACCCAAATGAGGATTCCACTGGTCCATGTCTCATATAGGGTGGTTGGCTCCCCAATTCTACCAAAAATATCCAACTTGGCCTTTTACGCCAAAATCCTCCAAATTACTTAGATACTCTTGGAGCCCTAAATTTGGCCACAATTCCTAAATTCACCCATAATATCCAAACTTGTTACCAAAATCTTTTCAAACCTTTTGAAAATGCTCAAATTGCCCAAGACCACCCAAAATTGATAAAATTACAAAAATCCCTCGGCACCCCAAACTTTCCCAAAACCTCCAAAATCACTCCAAATGTTTCCAAAACCCACTTGGACCCTTCAATTGAACCCAATTTTCCCAATTTGACCATTTTGACCAAAACCCCTAAATTGCCTTTAAAGGCCCAATTTCCCCAAATTTACCTCAAATGTCCATAAATTTGGGCCCAATTCCCCTCAATTTCAACGTTGAACTCAAATTCACCTTCCATATGACCAATTTAAACCAAATCCAAGCACAATGGGCCCATTCTTTGAGTTGAATTTTGATCTAGGTCAAACCCCCAATTTTGGCTACATGACTTAATCTCACCCAATTAAACCCCATGACCTACTCCATTGGCCTCAATTTGAATCCTAAACTCTTAATAACAATCCTAAATATTAAAATTGACTTTTAATTACCTTGTGGAAGCCTCAATTTTATTTAATTTTGACCTAAGTCCAAAAAACCCCAATTTTTCCCCAAATTGGCCATACCCTAAATTTCACCAAATTGAATCCTTAGCCCTAAAATTTGCATCCAATTTATGTTGAAAACTCTTCATTACATTCTTATTGACCATNAAAAATAAATTAGGGTTAGGGGTTTTTCAATTCTCCATTCATATGGAATTAATACCTTAATCTAAATTTTTATATGTTGTAGCCTCTATCTAGGTGAACAATTTGAGCATTTTTCCTAAGACATATGAGATCTCTAGATAGAGATTTTAATTTTCTAAGTTCTTAAGAATTTCCTGTTCAAATAATTATAGAAAATTGCATATGGCTTAAAAAATTCTACAAATATTCATGTAAGTTCCCTATGGCCAGAGTAGTCTTAGGAAATAATTTTTTAGTTTTTTAAGATCAAAATATCACTATTTTAAGTAAACCTCAATTTGCTTAAAATATTTAATTTGGAGAATATAAAGATCAAAATCATTTGATTTTTGTTCTCTATTGCGATTTGTAAGTCAGAGAATTTACCATAAAAATTTCAAAGGATTTTGAGATCATTTAATATTTTTAATTGGTTTTTAAAGATCATTATTAAGNTGTCATGGCTATCCTAACCCAAACCCAACTTTTAGTCATTTTGATCCAAATTGAAACTATACACCAAAGTTTGCCTAACCACCCCAAAGTCACAAAGTTGTGACTCCACAACCTCTAAGCTCCTCCTCAGGACCAGGTTAAACCCCTTTGGACCATCCATGACATGATATGGATCAATGAATCCCTGAATTAAGGGATTTATGCCCATTTATGGGCATTAACCAAAAAATCTTCCCCATCATCACTTGTCATTGAGGGTTAATTATAATTAACCCTCCCACTGGCTCACTTGACCTCCTAGCCACCTCCCCTGGCTCTGCTAGCCAGCTTAGTCACTGGAAAACCTCAAAAAAAAAAAGAGCCACCACCCTTGAATGAAACCCAATCTTAACCCTACGGGCCAGCTCACTAAAATCAAACCTTAGAGCTTTTTAACCCACTACCTAGGAAGACATTTGCACCCATGACCAGGCCCTGAGCTCCCCTCTCTATCCATGGCTATAAAATGGCCCCCTCACGGCCAAGAGAGAGGTGCTAAAATTTTCTCAAAGAGTCCCCTCTAAATTGCTCCCATAAGCTCTTTGAGATCTCCTCAGTGCAACCCAACCACTTCCTTGCCTTAATTCCCTTTGTCGGAGTTCAATTTTTGAGCTCAAATCCTTGCTGGAGATAGAACAGAACTCTCCACACCTCCACAGTGCTCAAAAATTAAATTAAACTCCCTCACACCTTCACCCATGTGAAAGAAGACAAAGCCCCATCAAACCCCCTCGCAGAGAGCCTCTACACTAGACTTTGATCAACACGCAAATTCGGCCTTGATTAAATTTGGGTCTAAACCTTTTACCATGTCCAGAGGCTCAATCCCTAGCTTCCTTGGACCTCTAAGAACATGTCGAGCACCTCTGATTGAAGGTTCCCTTTCTTAGAGCAAAGGTATTAAACTTCCCCTCTTCCCGAGCGTATTTTAATTCTCCATTTAATTTGGGTTAGTTTAATGGAATTTTTACCATATGGATGTGTTTGTCACAATTAGACGAGTCCATAAAATCCAACCCAATGTCATTTGGTTGAGAAAATAGTGAGATCTTAGGGTTTTAATGTTAATGGTCACAGGTTCACTCTATTTGGAGACGATGACGCAGAGCCGTTGGATCGCACGTGTATCAAATGGGGGCTCTGATTGCACCAGATTGGAGCATGGTTCATAAAGCATGGGCATCAATATGATAATTATCCCATGTTAACAATAATCATGTAGAAGAACATTTAACAACACTACGAGTACCCCGATTCTTAAATAAAAGAGGGACAAGCCTCATCACCCTTGAAGGAACTTCCAAAATTTTCTCCGCTTCATCTACTTTCTGCTATCTATGATATACTCTATTTTTGTTAGTATTTTAAGATTTAAACCTCTTTGTGATCATGCTAAGCTAGGTTCACTGGATTAGTGAACTAGAGATTTTTCTAAAGAAACTATTATTAAAACTCCATTGTGGGATCGATATGTGAACCTTTAGACCACATGCTACTTAGCACATGCACTTATATTGTACGATCAATTTATTTTGTAGTTAGTTTTGGCGCATTACCTACCTTCAACTATCATTCATGCCCTGATTCTGTCTAACTCCATCACCACCATTCTAACCTTTGTCATATTTTTCTGCTAACCAAAAAATCTTGAAGTCCATGGAGCTCTTCACGAACATATTATTATTTCAAGTCGGATCGAGAGGTAACTTCTATTTTGCCTTTATGGGTCAATTCTAGCTGCTAAAAATGGAGAATAAGGTACAAGACTGGAAGCTTCAGTTTTGCATCGATTCTTCTTCATTAAACATCCAGATTGTCCCATCACGAGCACTCCTACCATGTTTAAAAAGAGGGTACTAAAATTAGGTGCTGGTGAAAGCAGTATGGACCAGCTGTCAACAAATTTTGGTCCACTATTATCTCAATAAAACAATTTATTGGGTTGAGCCATTTGTTAATTTTCTTAAGCATTTTGAAGGTTTTCTTTAAAATATTTACATCTTAGGCATTTTAATTTTTTACTAGCATAACATCTGCATACACCAAACATCTTTTTTTAAAAAAATGTTGCAACCATCATCCGATGGAATATAGCTTTATCATCTTTTAGCCTAAAGGGTATTACATTATAGTAATACACACCCTCGTTATTGATAAACATAATTTTCTATACATTGGTTGGGTTTATCTTTACCTTGTGTTAACCAGATAATGCATTGAGAACCTCATTATCGAGTGGCCGACTGCAGCATCAATGAGCCCATCGATTTAAGGCATGGGGTAACTATCCTTTAGGTATGTAGTGTTCATGTTGGTGAATTCTACTCACATCCTCCCCTTATTATTTGACTTCTATACTATGCCCATATGGACACTTACATCAAATAATAGACCTCTCATATGTAGTTGGATTTTAGTAACTTTTGAAAGTCCTTTCATTTCTATAAACTTGGGTGATGACCGAGGTAATCATTTGAGCCAGAATAAGCAAGGCAAAGCTGGCTGAGTCACAACGACAACTGAATCCAAGCTATTCAGTCAAAAATGAGATATAGATATTATAGCCAACCATTAAAATAAAATTGAATGAAGGCAGTAACCTAAAAATTGATAGATTTAACCTATGCAAAAGAAAAGTTCCTCAATATAATTAACCATCACGTGGATACCACAAAGGCTCCTCATCAGGGATTAAGAATTAATAATGCAACAAAAAAGTCTTATAGACATCCCTCAAGATCTTCTCATTGAGGAATAAACTATCTTTTGGATCATTGTGACTCACCCTCTACACAATAGTTTAGCATCACTCTACCAAGAGGAGCTCCAATTGGGGATCAACGATCAATAAGATGACTATATCATCTCAAAGATAATGTCAATCAAGCTAAGTTGATTGTACCAGACATGCTAGCCTAAAGTCAATTGAGCTTAGTCAATCAATGATGCCGACTAAGCGCAGTCAGCCAAATAGATCCAACTGAGTTGCATCAATATTAACTCAGTCGATCACACCAAAGAGTAGTCGAGCGATAGACCCCTACATGTAAAATACCTAGAATAGCATGTAAAACCTCCATTAAAGTAGAGGAAGAAATGTCACTTCATTATAGTATACTCTCTTTGTTATAAATAAGAATATTATTTCATGAATAAGCCAATATGTATTATTCTACATTACATTTCACTCCTTTCTCTCTCTCTCTCATTCTCTCTCTCTCTGTGTCTACCTACAATCTATTCCTAGGGTTGTGATTCATGGATATATAAAATTTCAATTTCCTAAAAGGTTCCTAAAAGGTATGGTGAGAGTGGAACATGCTATAGATAAGAAGAGGAGTAGCACATGTATAAGAAACTCATAGCAAAAATTCAGACAATATGGAGTGTACAAGAGAGTTTGAGAACCATCAAGTATAAGAGGTGATAGATCAAATGTTGGATTTCATTCAAGTGGCATTGGCTCAAAGAAGAGAGTATCATCTCCAAGAGGAAGGGTCAAGGCATAGCAGCTAAAGAGACCCCTTAACGATCTACAGAGAAGTAGAATCCTAGTACATTGATAGTCCTAGGTCAGCATCGATTAATTAAAATTAACTTGAGCATGTTGAAGCACTTCGACAGCCATAAAATGTATTCTCTTGTTAAATCTTTGAGGTTGAGCCTCCAAAGAGGTTCAAGATCCCAGTACTAAAGTCTAATAAGGGTAGGATCTACCACATAGCCTCATTCAGTTCAACTATGTGTCTACTAAAAATCACTAACTCATTGAAATGCCGTCTTTTATTTACCACACTGATAGAGTTGACCATCATGTGGTTCACCACATTTTTATAGGGAATGATTGCATTGTCCCCTGACTTCAAGCAAATGTTTGTGGCATAATTTTCTAGTGCTTAAAAGGCATAAAAGAATTTATGGACCTTTTTTTATATCAGATAATGATAGAATGAGAGCTTTTTCTTGTTCATCACCTATTTACAAAAAAGATGTTGGAAGTGTGAGATTTGGATTCCATTGTAGTTTATGGTGCTCTAGGCCAAGGGCAAAAAGAAGGACCTTTTTGGTATGCTTTGGGTCTGTAGCAACTGAAGAAACTAGCCAGGTTATTGTAGATGACAAAAAAACCACATATCAGTTAAGGAGTATAAATCTACCCTCGCTTCCTCTATAGTAGAATCTTCCACCAATCGCTCGCAAATGAGGGCTTTCAAAAGTAACTGGTGGAGTCCAAGATATGACCGTATCTTTTCACTTGTTTGAAATACAAAGTTATTATGCCACTTCTAGGTCACATGGTGGCAAATAGAACTTACAAACTAGAGAGTCAGACATGATATCCTGACCAGCAGCTGGCTTGGTACAAAGAGTGCCTGCAGTCCAGCCATGAAAAACCTAACATTACTCTGTTGAGGGTTTAGATGATTGAGATAGTGGAGGTCCTTCAAAATATAGAGTGCCTCAAGAGTGCACCAAGGAAGTAACCAAAGCTTACCTCTAGAACTTACAGAAGTACTATGCATATCACCAGGATTATGGCTCCAACATGAAGAAATGCTGACACCTCTAAAGTCTGACTGAATAGCTAATCAAGGATGGAAAATTGAAAGAGTTCGTAGATCTAGTAGCAGTGACCCAAAATAAGGGAAAGCTTAGTAGAAGAAACTTTGGACAAGCAAGTCCGAGCCCACGCTCATCATATTTATTAGGATGTTAAATTTTGATTAGTTCATGAATCACACCCAAAGGAAAAAAAACATAATAAATGAGAGAGTGAGTGATAGAGAGAGAGAGAGAGAGAGAGTGAGTGTGTGAGAGAGGGTAGTGACCAATAATGAACTATAATACATCATATTTTATTCAAGAAATAATTTCCGTATTTATGGGAGAAAGCACAATATGGCTATATTATAAATATTTCACATATACGAGTCTATCACTCAGCTACTCTTTAACTTAGTTGGTAAAGATAAAAAGGCTTAAGCTCGATGATACACCTAAAATACATAGTGTAGACCTAGGCTACTAAAGAAATTTCTAGACCTCAACCAAAAGTGAGGTCAACAGGTCGGTGGCAAACTGATACACCTAAATTATATTATGAGACACATTTTTATACCTATTTTTGAGATATTGCACTTTAATGGAAGGTATTTGTGTGTTTTTCTTTTATGTATAAGTAAAAAGGTGAAAAATGCTAAAAGGAGTGAAAAAGGATCAAATTTATAGCAAAATGTAAAAATGATGTAAAAGAGTTTTGGCACCTAAGTGCCAGATCCGGTGCTTAAGTGCCGGTAAACAGAGAAGGCCACGCTTAAGTGCCAGAAACCCCGCGCTTAATCGCCAGAGGAAGTTATTTGATAGTTTGATTCATTTTACTGAATTTTGAAGGAACATTTGAGGCACCTATTGGCTAAAGTGGGTGGTTATGACCACTAGAAACAAAAATATGATTAAAAGACTAGTGAAAGGAGGCATTCCTTGGAGAATACATCGAATTTGGACACATTTTGAAGAGTTACCAAGACACCTCTTGGCAATTTATAAAAAAAGGAAGTTGAAACTTTTAGAAGTGTGCTTGAAAAGGGGGAGTACTGAGAAGTTCTTTTGAAGAGATTTTCAGGCGCCACAAATTTACTTTATCCTTTTTTTTATTTTTATTTTCAGAGTTAAGAGTGTTGTAAAAGAGAAGAGATTCAAAGGAACTTCAAGAGTTTGGCAGAGGATTTGAGAAAAGTTTTTATCTTTATTTTTAAACTACTTTTGGTTTTAATCGAGACTTCTTGTTGGTTTTGACAATGATTTCTACTTTCAAACTAAAGTGTGGTTTTTCTTCTCCATGGATTTTGAGTAGTTTTTTTTATCTTTCTCCTTAAAATGATAAGTAATTAAAGTGTTGGATGAAAGTTGTGGAGAGTAATAATCTTTAATGTTGAAAGAAGTTGTGATTATTTAATTCTATGTACTTCATTTACTTTATGATCTGACCTATCTAGATGTTAAAATTTGTTGTGAGAACATGTAAGAACCAGGATGGTATTGTCTCAGTCAATAATTTTAAAGAATCACATGAGATTGTATTAATGAGAATGTGGTTCATATGATTGAGTGCAAATAAATATGAAAATAATCGTTGATGGGTTTAGAATTAGAGGACATTAGGGTGACAGGCTAAAGCCCCCAACTTGGTTTATTGTTTTAGGTTCTAATACAAGATATTAGCCCTCAGGTAGAGGGAATTGAGGGAACTCTAGAGTGAGAGCTGATGTCTTCCTTGCCTAGCCGGTCTTCAGAACTATTCAAACTTTAAATTAGCCAATGTTCTTGATATCTTCTCTACTAAGGGTAAAGAAAAATATTGCTCCTATTTGACACATTACAATTTGAATACTTTCACAACAGAATTACTATATTTATTACTGATTCATGATAAGGAGAAATATATTTCATAGTAAGTGTTTTTCTTTTACATAAACTCAAGTTATCTTTAGCAGTTTTTATTGTTTTATCAAAATATCAAAAATACCAAAAAGATTTAATTTTAATTACTGGAAGAATATCTATAGTTAAAGTAATTGTCTTTTTAAAATATAAAGTTTGTTGTTTAATAGTGCATATTGTGAAATTCTTGTGGGTTCGTTATTCGGGTCTTAATCAAAAAGTCCTATATTACTTAACGATATGTATACTTGCACAGTATCCCAATATATATATATATAAATTAAAACGTTAAATACTTATTTTCTCCAAGATCAAGTTTTTGGTATTATTGCAAAGTAAGGAAATATCAATGAAAAATATAATCAAAGAAATTATTATAGTGTTGCATATAAACAGTCGGGATCAAGTTTTTGGCGTCGTTGCTGGGAAATTGATTGAAAGCAAGTTTCTATTTTAGACAGTCTTATTTAAACTTTAAGGGTTATTGTAGGAATATATTATTATAGTATTTTATTTTTTTGTATTTTATTTTATTTTATGTTAGTGTAAGCGTAGTGCATGTTCTGAAGGATGAGTGCCCTACGATTTTGAATTAGAAAGGATAATTAAGAAAATCAGAAAAAGCAAAAAAATCAAAAAAATTGAAAAGTCTAAAAATATTTNTTATTGCAAAGTAAGGAAATATCAATGAAAAATATAATCAAAGAAATTATTATAGTGTTGCATATAAACAGTTGAGATCATGTTTTTGGCGTCGTTGCTGGAAAATTGATTGAAAACAAATTTCTATTTTAGACAGTCTTATTTAAACTTTAAGAGTTATTGTAGGAATATATTATTATAGTATTTTATTTTTTTGTATTTTATTTTATTTTATGTTAGTGTATGCGTAGTGCATGTTCTGAAGGATGAGTGCCCTATGATTTTGAATTAGAAAGAATAATTAAGAAAATCAAAAAAAGAAAAAAAATTAAAAAATTTGAAAAGTCTAAAAACATTAGAAAAATGGCAAACCAAAATGATTAAAATGCTGAAATTCATCAAGAATGTAGACCTTTACGAGATTATGCCAACCCCATGGTAGATGAACTTCATTGTAGTATTCAAAAACCTACTGTAGTGGCTAATTTATTTGAACTTAAACCTGCTATTATTCAAATGATAACAAATAATCAATTTGGGGGATCACCAATTAAAGATCCAAATTTACATCTTACCAATTTTCTAAAATTGTGTGCTACATTTAAATATGATGGTGGATCAGATGATGCCATAAGACTAACGTTATTTCCTTTGTCACTAAGGGATAAAGCTAAGATGTGGTTGAATTTTTTAGCATTTGAATCTATCAGAATCTGGGGTGATTTAGCACAAAAATTCCTTGTTAAAAATTTTCCACCATAAAGAACTACTAAGTTTAAAAATGATATTACATCTGTTACTCACTTTGAAGGGTAATCTATATATGAAGCATGAGAACGATTTAAAGAACCCTTAAGAAAGTGTCCACACATGCTATACCAGATTGGTCAATAATTCAAACATTTTATAATGGATTAGTTGGGTCTCTTAGATCTATTATTGATGTCATTACTAGTGGTTTGTTGATGTCATAACCATTTCATGACGCTTATGCTTTAATTGAAGAAATGACTACCAATAATTTTCAATGGCTTTCTAAGATGGTGAATCCAAAGAAAAAAGCCAATATTCATGAATTTCATGCATTTAATGTGTTAGAAAATCAAGTTGCTTCAATTTCAAGGAAGTTAGACCAATTTGGAATGAATTTTTCTCAACCAATTTCTATGATTGAAGAGAATTCATTAGGCCAAATGGTAGATTCTTAAGCATCATTAGAAACTTTGAATGCCATAAATAATAAGCAGAATAACCATATTCAAATTATTATAATCTAGGTTGGAAGAACCATCCCAACTTCAATTGGAATAATACTACCGATGATAATAATCAGCAATAGGGAAAAAATCAAGTAAACCTATTGGGAAACTGAAACAACCAAGGGAATAATAATTATAGATTTTCTTATCCTCCAGGTTTCAATAATAACCCACAATTTAAGGAGAAGAAGTGGTGTTACAAATGGGAAATCAATTACAAAGTCAAGGAGCTACAATTAGAAACATTGAGAATCATCTTAGACAAATCGCAAATTCATTAAGTAATATATCCCAAGAAATACTTCCTAGTATTATCGAAACAAATCCAAAAAACCAGAATAAAGAGCAAGTAAAAGCCATTCAACTTAGAAGCGGAAGAGAGTTGGAAGGTAAGGTTCAAAAAGAAACTGAAGTCAAGAGAGAAAGAATTGATGAATCAAAAGAGGACACTCTAAAAGATTCTGAAAAAGCTTCCTGAAAAAGCTTAAAGATCCTAGTAGCTTTACAATTCCATGTGTGATAGGAGACAAATTTTATAGGAAAGCTTTATGTGATTTAGGTGCAAGCATTAACCTTATGCCATTATCAATATTTAAAAGATTGGGATTAGGAGAAATAACCCCTACTACAGTAACTTGCAGTAAGCAAATCGTTTAATAACGTACCCTAAAGGAGTTATAGAAGATGTCCTAGTGAAAGTGGATCAATTTATCTTTCATGTTGATTTCATTATGTTGGATATAGGGGAAGATAAAGAGATACCTATCATTTTGGGGAGACCTTTCCTAGACACAAGATGAGCAATACTAGATGTGCAGAAAGGGGAATTAACTATGTGCGTCAATGATCAAACTGTTACTTTTAACATTTCAAGATCAATGAAATATCCTGCAAAAGGTAAAGATGATGAATGCTATAGAATAGATGTTATAAGATATCTGAGTGAATTTCATTTCAAAACTAATTATGAATAAAAATCTGATGTAAAAGATTTGGAACACAAGCAAGAAGAGGGATTAGATCAATGTGAAGATCTTTTTAAGGAAGATTCAAATTATGTTCATGAAAGTTTTGAAATTTTGGACATGATAGAAAAAGATAAATCATTTTGTCCATCAATTGAAAAAAACTCCAGAACTTGAGTTGAAGTTACTTCCTGATCATTAAAATATGCCTTTTTTAGGTGATTATTCTACTTTGCCAGTTATAAGTTCCTTAAAGTTAACGATGGAAGATAAAGAAAGATTGATGAAAATTTTGAAAACTTTTAAGAAAGCATCTGGATGGACAATTGCTGATATTAAAGAAATCAGTCATTCAATTTGTTTGCACGGAATTTATACGGAAGAGAACTGCAAACCCAAGGCTAATCCTCAAAGGAGATTGAATCCTGTAATGAAAGAAGTAGTAAAGAAAGAAATTTTAAAGTGGTTAGATGTTGAAATTATCTGCCCTATTTCAGATGATGCATGGGTTAGTCCATTTCACTATGTTCCTAAGAAAGGAGGAGTAATTATGATTGTGAATGAACATAATGAATTAATACCTACTAGACAAGTCACAGGGTGGCCAATATGCATTGATTATAGAAAATTAAATCAACCTACTATGAAAGATCATTTTCTATTACCCTCTCTAGATCAAATGTTGGATAGCCTAGTTTGGCATAAATACTTTTTTTTCTGAATGCATATATTGGTTATCACCAAATATAAATAACCCTGAGGATCAAGAGAAAACAAATTTTACCAGTCCTTGACAGCGACTTTATATATGCTTAAAAATATAAGAATTTGATACTGCTACTAGAAGATTTAAAACCACAGTAACGACGCCAAAAACTTTACAACGGTTATAGATTTGATAAAGATGTGTATAAAATATTCAATAATTACAAAGTCAAATTTATCAACGCAAGTATACGTATCGCTCAAGTAATACAGGGCTCTAATAGAGTCCTGGATTTCGATCCCACAGGAAGTAATATTAGAGGTTACGAACTAAGATTAAAAAAACAATATTTAATCACAACAATAAAGTTCAAATTGCATATTTGTCACTAATAGGCAATTGAAATAAAAATGTAATTTTAATAAACTCTTTATTAACTAATTCTACTAATAAAGTTTCTAATGTGAAGTTCAATATATACCAAAGCATCGTTCTCCTTGTCAAGAAATTTAAGTGAATGGATAAATTGAATCAATTCAAATTGTATTGTGCCAAATATGAGCATACCTATTCTTTACCCTTTGAACCAGGCATAAAGAACATTGACCAATCCTATGCTTAGTTACTGAATCTGTGGTTAGGCTGGGAGGATACCGGCTCTCACTTCGGAGCTCCCACGTTCCCCTCGCTGGAGGTCTAACATCTACACTTCAACACCCAAACGATAGGACTGAATTGAAGATTTTAGTTTGTCACTCTAAAATCTCTAATTCTACGCCCGATAATTTTTATTTCCCTATTTATTTGCACCCAACTTTCAAGGACTTTGACCTCCCTAAATCTTAGATGTAATCTTCACTTTAGTAGTAAAACTCAACATATTTTAACAAATCAATTGGTCAGATTGAAAGTAAATTAAGATTGAAGTGAAAATAACATCACAACTTCTTTAACATTCTCATGGCACAACCAATTCAAATCACCATTTCACAAAATCTTAAGTCAAGGAGAAAGATAGAGAAAACTACTCAAAACTTATGGAGAAGATACGAAAAAACTTAAAATTTATATATAAAGGCAAAGTCATACAAACTTCAATAAGTAAATACAACTTATCTATAATTCCTCCTCAAGCAAACTCCTCGAAATTCCTCTGAATCTCTTCCTTTCTTTACTGCACACAGAATTCTCCTTCAAAGCTGAAAGGAGGAAGAAATATCTCACTTTCCTTCCACTCTTACAATCTTTCAAAAAAATCCTCACAGTACTTACCACTCTCTACACTTTAATGGGCACCACAAATAATAAAGTCTCAGTGGACACCCCGTGGACACCACCTTTTTTTGGCCTTTAAATTGTTTCATTTAAAGTTGTAGAAGATTTTTCAAGAGTTGCCCAAGCTTCCCTTCAAAAATCGTCCACATTCAATGCATCTGTTGAGAGAACCGACGTGCTCGTCGTCGGCGACCTCGATGGCGCCGTCGGCGGCCTTCTAGAATATTTAGTTCTGGAATCTCGGGAAAAACTCGTAATCGGCGGCGTCGAGCCTGCCGTCGGCGCCCAAGATCAAATCTTCATATTTTGATCCTTTTTGCTCCAAATTTGCTTCTTTTTGCGTCTTTTTTCTCCAATGTCCATAATTCAACATACATGTAATAAAACATCAAAAATATCTTTCTTTAAGTTACAATATCATCAAAATCAGTATAAAGTAGGTATGAAAATCTCAACATATTTTCCTTTGGTCAGTCCTTATGGTACATTTGCTTTTAGAAGAATGCCCTTTAGTATATGTAATGCCACTGCTACATTTCAGAGATGTGTGATAATATTTTTTTGTGATTTAATTGAAATAGGGATTGAAGTCCTTATGGATAATTTTTCAGTGTTTGGAAGTTTATTTAACTCATGTTTAGAACATTTATCTAAAGTTCTTAAGTGCTGTGAAGAAACAAATTTAGTCCTTAATTGGGAAAAATGTTAGTTTATGGTAGCAGGAGGAATTGTATTAGAACATCAAATATCAGAAAATGGTATCAGAGTAGATACTGCTAAAATTCAAGTGATCGCTAATTTACCTTATCCAGCAAATGTAAGGGAAGTTAGGAGTTTTCTTAGAACCTGATGGATTTTACAGACAACATTTTAAAGACTTTTCAAAAATTGCTAAACATTTATGTCGTTTACTGGAGAAATATGCAATTTTCAAATTTGATGAAGAGTGCCTAAAAGCTTTTGAGTTATTAAAAAAAATAGTCACTGAACCAATTATAATTTCACCAGATTGGGGAAAACCTTTTGAACTGATGTGTGTTGCTAGTGATTATGTCATTGGAGCTGTATTAGGACAAAGATATGATAAAATTTTCAAAGTTATTTACTATGATAGTAAAACCCTTATTAAAACCCAAATTAATTATGCAGCAACTAAAAAAGAGTTATTTGCAATAGTATATGCCTTTGATAAATTTAGTTCATATTTAATTGGAACTCATTGTGAAGTGCATATGGATCATTCTGCTATTAAGTACTTAATGAAGAAGAAGGATGCTAAACCTAGACTTATAAGATGGATTCTTCTTTTGTAAGAGTTTGATTTTATAATAGTAGATTGGAATGAAACTGAAAATCAAATTGCTGATCATTTGTCTAGACTTGAGTTAGAAAAACCACTCTGTTTTGAACAAGAAAGTAATGAACACTTTCCAGATTAAAAATATTCAATATTAATGAGTGGCGTGTTCCGTGGTATGCCGACATTGTGAACTTTCTTGTTAGTGATATTGTTTGCTATGGAATGACATACCAATAGAAGAGGAAATTTATTTCTGAATCTAAGAGTTAATTTTAAGATGACAAATTTTTATATAAACAAGAAAAGGATCTGATTATTTGAAGATGTGTACCTTTAGAAGAAACTTATGAAATTATCCAAAAAATTTCATAATTCTGATTTTGGGGGATATTTTGTGTTAATAAAATAAATATAAAATTTTACAATCTGAATTCTATTGGCCTACTATCTTTAGATATGTTAATGCTTATATGAAAACTTATGATAAATGTCAACGAGTAAGCAATATTTCCAGAAGAAATGAGAAGCCCCCAATTCAATGCTAGAAATCGAAATATTTGATGTTTGAGGATTAGATTTCAAGGGACCATTTATACCATCTTTCAGAAATTTATATATACTGTTAGGAGTGGACTATATATCTAAATAAATAGAAGTTGTTGCTTTACTTCAATGTGATGCTGAAAGTGTTGCAAAACTTTTGAAAACAAACATATTTTGTAGATTTGGGATGTCAAGAGTGATCATAACTGATGGGGGAAGTCATTTTAGAAATGTCATAATGGATAAATTATTAAAGAAATATCATATAAACCATAGAATTTCTACTGCTTATCATTCTCAGAGAAGTGGTTTGGCTGAATTATCCAATCAGTAAATTAAAAAAATTATGAAAAAATCTGTGAATCCAACAAAAATGGATAGGTCAGTGAAACTTGACTATGCTTTGTGGGCTTATAATACTGCATACAAAACTCCTATAGAAATGTCCTCATATCGGCTAATATTTGGGAAAGATTGTCATTTACGAGCTGAACTTGAGCATAAAGCATATTGGACAATTAAAGAATGCAATTATAGATTGAAAGATGCTGGTGAGAAAAAATTATTGCAATTAAATGAGCTTGAAGAGATAAGGAATGTGTATTATGAGAGTGCTAAGATAAACAAAAAAAAGATGAAGATGTGGCATGATCAAAGGATTTTTATTAAAAATTTTCAGTCAGGGCAACAAGTTTTTTTATGTAATGCAAGGTTAAGATTATTTCCTGACAAACTTAAGTCCAGGTGGATGGGCCCATTTGTTGTGATGAAAGTTTATCCTTATGGAGCTGTGAACTTAAGTCCAGGTGGATGGGCCCATTTGTTGTGATAAAAGTTTATTCTTATGGAGCTGTGGATATCAAAGATCCTAAAATTGAGAAAGTATTTAAGGTGAATGGTCATATACTGAAACCATATTTTATAGTGGATTAGCGTAAATTTAACAATCGAATGATATTGGTTCAACCAGAATCAGCATTGGTTACGTTAGACTGACAACGTAAAACCAAGAGCTTTGTGGGAGGTGACCCATAGTTATCAGTGTGTTTTTGTTTTGATTGTTGATTGTGTGTGATTAAGAAAATTTGGGGTAGTATTTTTTAGGCTATTATATATTAGTGATGATTTTAAGACTTTATTTAGTGATCTAGACATGCTAATGCTAGAATGTGTATTTGGACGTTAAGTTGACTAGTGCAAAATTGAGCACTGGTGCTTAAGAATGGATGTTAAAAACCATGTGCAAAAATTCAATTTTTAGAAGCTTTAACCACCAATTGGTTAATTTAAATGTTCCATGGAAGTTTTAGGACGTGCCTAGAAATTATTTAAGGCATTCAGACCTATAAATAGAAGGGTTTTGTGATGGAATTTCACCCCAAAATCTTTTTTAGCCCTAAAGTCTAAGAGAGAGAGATATTTAGAGAAAATTTCTTCATTGTAGATGGATTCAAAGAAAAAGGAAAAGGCCATGAGGAAGAAAATCATTAGTCATAGTGCACATGAGATCATTTTCTTCCTCTCGAGTTCGTGATTTTGAAGTCTAGGGCAATCCTTTTTGTGGATATTTCTTGGTGGATTTGAGCCAAATTTGCTAGATTTGGATTTCTTAAGGTAAGAGCTTCACTTCTATGTAAAAAATTTTGATTTTAACCATCTCTTAGAAGTACATTTGGAAAACCCCGAAAATCACTATTCATGGTGAAAAGTGAGGAAAAGTTTATAGAAATTGCATAGAAAGTGTAGTTTATGGATTAGACTTGATTCTTGAGTTAAGTTTAGTGGATTAGACTTGATCTTTGAAATTATTGTGAAAGTTTGTGAAATTTTTAGAATGGCCCCAAGAATGAAGAGGAGTAAGGGAAAGACCCACTTTGATTCTAGCTGGTTTGTGAGTTTGAAGGCTCAAAATCAAAATAGTGACACTCTACAGTCATGAATGTTGACTCCTGAGAGGTGTTTTAAAAATCCAGGTGGATCCGTGGAAGTTTTGATCGTTCCCCAACAATGGAAACGATTCTGTTTTTTTTATGCTATAGCTATTATTTGTGTAGTTCAGGAGTTCTATGCAAACCTCCCTAAGGCAGAAGAGGATCTAGTCATGATTAGACGCCAATTGGTACCTTTTTCACCGGAGGTAATCAATATGTTCTACCATTTACCACCTGATACTTTATGTTTTTATGCGAATTATAGTCTGACTGAGATGAAACTGTACGAGATTATTTCATATTTGACTGTTAGAAGGGGACTCTAAAAAACCACAAATGAGAGGAGAGGCAACTTTTTCACTTCAAAGTTAAGTGCACCATCGAAGGCGTGGCACTACTTTATTTCAGCTTGTCTGTTGCCGACAAATCATCTTAGTGAAGTTACGAGGGAGAGAGCAACATTAAATTATTGTATTCAGGAAGGCAAGCTTATCAATATTAGAGCTTTGATTTGTAAGACTATCATCAGTTCTGTCACTGTCGCTACTACTGCAGGTTTAGGATTTGCTTCTTTGATCTTTTCCTTGTGTGAGCTGGGTGGAGTGAGATATGATAGCTGGGAAGAAGTGTTGCTCCCTCTAAAGCCAATTACAAGTGTAAATGTGAAGTCATATTCTGAGCACTCTATTTTTGATTGGAGAGGAGGATTTTCAGAAGTTATGGAATGTCGACATCTACTGCATCCACCTCTACTGCTTCTACATCTAGACCATCTACCATGCGAGCATCTACTTCTAGAGGTGAGTCTACTGAAACTCAAGATCAATTATTGCAAAGAATCATATACAATACTAATTATACCGCAAAAAAGGTACGAAATTTAGAAAACTATGTAGATCATGTTGATGGGTATACTAGAAGGCATAGTGATTATGAGGAGCAATTTCACTCATCTTTGGAGAGTCTCATTAGGGGTAATCAAGGAGTGGAATTTCCTTGATATCTCAGATACCTTGATTATGAGCCTACAGATTTCTGAAATAGCGGTGATTTTGATGATGAGGAAGAGGACTGAGTTATTTTTATATTTCTAATATGTGATGGACTACGTGGTTTGGACCTGATACATTTGAGTTTATGTACTTGTTTGGACTATGTGATGTGTTGAAATTTTTGTTTAATTGTTATTGTAATATTTGTGTTTTGTTAGTATTTTGTTTTAAATTCTAGGGTAGTAATTTTTGTTGTGTGTTGAGTAATGTGTTTTAGTTAGTTAGGATTGAACTTATTTCTGTCTTTTGAAAAGTTGAAAAACTTGCTAGCTTTAATTTTAAACTTTAATTTTAGAAAATTGCTACACTGTATTTTTCTTTTATCTTGTTAGTGTGTTTGTTTTTATGTTTAGATGGTGAAATCAAAGTTAGTGTGTTTGTTCGATTTTAATCTTGTAAAAGTTTAAGTTTGGAGGGGATAAAGAATATTTTCAAAACTTGGATTTTATTTGTTCTCAAACGTGCTACAAGTGAATTTGATTTGAAAAGGAAAATGATCATGTATATGAAGTTATATTAGGGAAACAAATTTTAATTATAGAAATGAGTAAGAAAATTTAGTTAAAATTCTAAGTAATGAAGAAAAAAATTCAGTTAAAAGTTTTTAGAGTAGAAAATGCTAAATATAGTGTAACTATCTTTAGTATGAAAAATTATATTTTTGAAAAATTTAGAAATTTAGAATTTTATTTTTAATACTTAAATTTTTTTTATTAAAAATAATTTTCAATACTATCATTATATTTATAAGTAATAGATTTATATTAGGACTTTGCTTTAAGAAAGGAGAAGTAAAATTCAAGATCATTAAAGGCCTATCCAGATATAGTAATCTTTGTCTTAAAAAGAAAAAAAGAAAAAAAGAAAAGTAAAAATAAAAAAAAGAAAAACAAAAACAAAAAAAAAAAGAAAAGAAAAAAATAAGGGAGGAGAAGCTTGAGGATTAGTGCCTAATCAAAAATTTGTTCCACTTTTGATCTTTTTAAAGTATATGACTTGAGAAACTCTTAAGCTTAAGGATATAATATGGTAAGTAAAATTATTCTTAATAAAAATTTTTAAGTAGAGACAATAAAAAGACTAAATTCTTTATTTGGAAAATCTTCAATAATTCTGAATTAGATAGAAACTCATATTTTCATATTTCTTAACATGAAAAATTTTTAAACTTTAAGTTGGTCTCATTTACTAAATATTTTTTCTAAATCAGACTACTATATTTCTAAATCTAAAATTTAGTAACTCCTAAAGAAACTCATATACATATCATATTTATTTAGTTTTTAAAGATTTAAGGGTCACTCAAGGACAAGTAACATTTTAAGTTTGGGGGAATTTGATACACCTAAATATATAGTATTTTTAGACATATTTTTATACCTATTTTTGAGGTATTGCGTTTTAATAGAACATATTTGTGTGTTTTTCTTTCAGGTACAAGTAAAAAGTTGAAAAATATTAAGGAGTGAAAATGGATCAAATTTGGAGCAAAAATGTCAAAAATGGTGCAAAAGAGTTTTGTCACCTAAGCGTCAGACCCGGCACTTAACTGTCGGTGAAACAAAGAAGGTTGCGCCTAAGCGTCAGAAGCCCCGCGCTTAAGCACCAGAGGTAGTTATTTGATGGTTTAATTCATTTTTCCAAATTTTGAAGAGACATTTGAGACACCTATTGGCTAAAGAGGGTGGTTATGACCACTAGAAATAAAAATATGATTAAAATACTTGTGAAACGAGGCATCCTATGGAGAATACATCGAATTTGGACACATTTTGATGAGTTACCAAGGCACCTCTTGGAAATTTATAAAATAAGAAAGTTGAGACTTTTAGAAGTGTGCTTGAAAAGGGGGAGTCCTGAGAAGTTCTTTTGGAGTGATTTTCAGGCACCACAAATTTACTTTATTCTTTTTTTATTTTTAGTTTTATTGTGAGAGTTAAGAGTATTTTAAAAGAAAAGAGATTCAAAGGAACTTCAAGAGTTTGGTAGAGGATTTGAGATAAGTTTTTATCTTTATTTTAAACTACTTTTAGTTCTAATAGAGACTTCTTGTTGGTTTGATAATGATTTCTACTTTTAAACTAAAGTTTTGTTTTTTTTTTTCTCCATGGATTTTGAGTAGTTTTCTTTTTCTTTCTCCTTAAAATAATAAGTAATTAAATTGTTTGATCGAAGTTGTGGAGAGTTTTAATCTTTAATGTTGGAAGAAGTTGTGATGATTTAATTCCATGTACTTCATTTACTTCTTGATTTGGCCTATCTAGATGTTAAAATTTGTTGTGAGAACACGTAAGAATTGGGTTGTTATTGTCTCAATCAATAATTGGAAAGAATCACATGAGGTTGTATGAATGAGAACATAATTCATATGATTGAAAGCAAATAAATAGCAAAATAATCTTTGAAGGCTGCAGAGTTAGAGGACTTTAGAGTGTCAGGCTAAAGCCCCCAACTTGGTGTATTATTTTAGGTTTTGGTATGAGATATTAGCTCCTAGGTGGAGGGAATCGAGGGAATTCTAGAGTGAGAGCTGCTATTTTCCGCGCCTATTCGGTCTTTAGAACTATTAAAACTTTAAATTAGCCAATGTTTTTTATAGCATTATCGAGACTATTTTTGGTTAAGGAGTTGTTAAGTTGTCGGCTGTTGGGATGGATATCCTAACACCAATTTTAATTTAATTTATACATATAATTTTTAAAAAATAGTATTTTAGATTTTGAAAATACAAGACTAGACTGATTTCATATCCCCAGTAGTTTAAATAAATGAGCCTAATATCGTAAGCAATGTATCTACCCCAAAGGATAAATACACTACTTACTGATAAGACTTGATTAAATAAACTAAATATTGTCTGACATCCGTTAAGATCTGCGAAAACCATAATATTTATAAGCCGACAATTTCCCCTATTTAATACGAAGAATTAAATAGGGTTTATATTAAGTTGGGTTCAGAACTGCTTCTTATAAGGGCAAGCCCTTATAGTTAATTACATCTTAGATAACCGGAGTCACCTAAGAAAACTCTCTATAAAAATCAAGGGATAGTATCTTCAAGGAATTCAACAAGGTAGGACTTTTTAACTAGATCAGAAAAAGAGGTGTGAAAGGGGAATGTCTCAAATTTGGAACATTTAATTTTAGAATCTAAAGGAGGAAGGACAATGGGATGTTATAGATCCGGAGGAGAACATCGATGACTTCCCAAGCTATCCTATGGTTTGACTTCATTTTAGAGGAGGAATATTGAATTTTTCATCCTGCAAATTTTATTAATTAGGGCTTATATTCGTGTAAAATGATCACACAAATAGCCTGAAAGATGTGAGGATTTAAGTCGTGACAAATGACAACCTCAAAATCCTAAAGCAGGTTAGGGCTTAAATTGTATATCAAAGCTATATAAAGGCCTAAAGATAAGGTGAGGACTTATGTTGCATAAGCAAACAATCTTAAAATCTAATGGCCTGTTATTTAATTCTAAGGAAAGATATGCTTTTATAGATCCTCTTATTATTGAAGATGGTTGTGCTGCCCACAATGCTAGCTCCAAGCTACTCATCGCGGTAAGTTTAGGTTTTCTAATGTGTCAGGTTATGATGTCAAATCAGATGTCCCTATGGTTATGGTCATTTAAATATTATGGGGCATATTGAAGTTGATTAGAGCGACACCAGTTAGGATCGTACGGTTCCCACTTTCCGGTACGACTATTTTCTATCGGATTAACTTAGTCCAAATGAATTTACTAAACTCAGCTCAATGAATTCCACACTTTCATTTAGACTGTGGGAAATCTCATTTGCAAACGTAGGTTACCTCCTTCGCGAGATTCCCGATGATCTGATAGAGATGTCTTAAATTAGTTGCAATTTTTGTTTTGTGATGTTTGTGATTAAATTTTGAGTTGTCTTATATTTTGAATGTTGTGGTGGTAAATTTTATCTTGGTTGATTTTAGTTTTGGTTTTAGTTTCAGTTTTGTGGCTATTCTAAAGGTTTTAGTTTTCATGCGGGGTGATATCATTATTTTGCATGCAAGTATATGAACGTAAAAGTACAACGTAGAACGTATGAGAAAAGAAAGCACTGTAAACTATAAACGAGTACCTAGTGAGTCTTCTCGTTCCTCCACCTGAAACTTCAGTACTTGCAAAGCATATATATGTATAATTTTTCAGGAATTAAAGCATGTTTTTAGAAAAAGTAGGAAGTACAAGCTTAAAGGGTGCCTACTAAATCCTATGTCAATACTCGGTGTATTTAAATTTCAAGGATGATTCCATTAAGCAAATTATAATAAGCTCACATGCCCTTTAAGATTTCCAAAGGATCGTGATGAAGTTTAGAGTAATATCTTAGACATTTCATGATCCTTGGAATTATCTTGAGTTCATTATGGTTTTATCATATTTGCTATATAGTTCATCCAATTAATATCCTTATGCTCAGTGAATTTGATGTTTTGATTATCCCTTAAGTAGGGTAATTATCACTTGATGTCTCACTTATGAGTTATATGGGTAAAGACCCTTGGGGGCGACTTTACTTAATCAGTTAATTTGATTTCAAAGAATGGGCTTGTAGTGTTTTGGAAAGTTTTGAATTCTTTATAGGTTACTTTCTAAACCTAATTAGACAACATTTTGATTAAGCCTAACACACTAGTAAGCCCTTAAGATTTAATGGGTGGATTTATAATTTTAAGAAAAATTATTTTTTTTAATATTTATATTCTTAATCCTTTCATGAATTATAAATCATTTCAAAACTATTAATTGGGGGCTTCAAATCAGTGATTTACGATCTTCCAAATCAAACTCACTTTAGTATCTCCCTATTTTAATATTGTTCTAAATTTCATTAATTTTAAAAAATTACAAATTTATCCTTTATGAAATTCAAAGTGAGGTTGGTTTCTACCACTTATCTCTTTTTATGTTTCAATCATCAAGACATGCTATTTTAAGATCATTTATTACTCATTTACCCTCATGCTTAGGACTAAATATTAATTAAGCTCAAAATTCCAAAATTACACTTTTGCCCCTAAGGTCTTAGTACCCTATAATTCATTAAATTAGACTCAAATGACTTAAATTTTTTATGTTACCTCACTCATGGGTTAATTAAAACATCAGAGAAGAAAACCTAATTTTTCTGAATTTATTTAATTTTATAAATATTTTTAATANTCTATTTATATAAAAGTAAATTTCTATTTTTAGAAAGTCTTATTTAAACTTTAAGTTATTATATTTTATTTTATGTGTGTTTAATTTAATTTAATTCTATGTTAGTGTATGTGTAGTTCAGGTTCTGAAGGACTAGTGCGCTATGGTTCTAAATTAGAGAGAACTATTAGAAAAATCAGAAAAACTAAAAAAGTTAAAAATCTTGAAAAATCCAAAAAAAATTACAGAAATGGCAATCCAAAATGATCAAAATGCTGAAATCATCAAGAGTTTAGACCTTTAAGAGATTATGCTAACCCTACTATAGATGAACTTCATCGTAGTATTCAAAAACATATTGTAGTGGCTAATTCATTTGAGCTTAAACCTGTTATTGTCCAAATTCTATCAAATAATTAGTTTAAGGAATCACTAACTGAAGATCCAAATTTACATCCTACCAATTTTTTTAGAATTGTGCGCTACATTTAAATTCAATGGTGTATCAGATGATGTCATAAGACTTAGGTTATTTCCTTTCTCACTAAGGAATAAAGCTAAGATGTGGTTGAATTCGTTAGCGCCTAGATCTCAGAACTTGGGTTGATTTAGCATAAAAATTCCTTGTTAAATATTTTCTACCATAAAAAATTGTGAAGCTTAGAAATGATATTACATCTTTTAATCAATTTGAAGGGGAATCTATTTATGAAGCATGGGAAAGATTTAAAGAACTCTTAAGAAAGTGTCCACACCATTCTATACCAAATTAGTTAATAATTCAAACATTTTTATAATTGATTAGTTGGATCTCTTAGATCAATTATCAATGTTGCTGTTGGTGGTTCATTGATGTCAAAACCATTTCATGGCGCCTATGCTTTAATAGAAGAAATGGCTATCAATAATTTCAATGGCCTTCTAAGAGAGTGAATCCTAAAAAATTAGCCAATATTCATGAATCTAATGCATTTACTATGTTAGCAAATCAAGTTGCTACAATTTAAAGGAAGATATACCAATTTAGAATGAATTTTTCTCAACCAATTTCCATGATTGAAGAGAATTCATTAGGCCAAATGGTAGATTCTCAAGCATCATTAGAAACTTTGAATGCTATAAATAATAAGCAAAATAAACCATATTTGAATTATTATAACCCAGGTTGCAAGAAACATTCCAATTTTAACTGGAATAACAGTTCAAGTGGTAATAATCAGCAATGGGGGAACAACCAAGTAAACTCATTGGGAAACTGAAATAATCAAGAGAGTAATAATTATAGATCTACTTATCCTCCAGATTTCAATTGTAATACATAATTTAAGGAGAATAAGTTGTCTATAGAAGAAGTCCAAATGGGAAATCAATTACAAAGTCAATGAGCTACAATTAGAAATATTGAGAATCAACTTGGGTAATGAGAAATCAATTACAAAGTCAAGGAGCTACAATTAGAAATATTGAGAATCAACTTGGGCCATAAGCAAATTCATTAAGTAATAGATCTTAAGGAATATACTTCCTAGTAATACCGAATCAAATCCAAAAGACCAGAATAAAGAAGATCCTATAGGAATGATAGATGTCAACGAGTAGGCAATGTTTTTAGANCCCAGGTTGGAAGAACCATCCCAACTTCAATTGGAATAATACTACCGATGATAATAATCAGCAATAGGGAAACAATCAAGTAAACCTATTGGGAAACTGAAACAACCAAGAGAATAATAATTATAGATTTTCTTATCCTCCAGGTTTCAATAATAACCCACAATTTAAGGAGAAGAAGTGGTGTTACAAATGGGAAATCAATTACAAAGTCAAGGAGCTACAATTAGAAACATTGAGAATCATCTTAGGAAAATTGCAAATTCATTAAGTAATATATCCCAAGAAATACTTCCTAGTATTACTGAAACAAATCCAAAAGACCAGAATAAAGATCAAGTAAAAGCAGTTCAACTTAGAAGCAGAAGAGAGTTGGAAGGTAAGGTTCAAAAAGAAATTGAAGTAAAGAGAGAAAAAATTGATGAATCAAAAGAGGACACTCTAAAAGATTCTGAAAGACCTATTTCTTCACTGAAAATTGATTTGGAAAAACCAACACCTCCATTTCCTCAGATACTTTGTCAACTGAAGTTGGATAAGCAATTTTCAAAATTTCTGGAAATTTTTAAGAAGCTTACCATTAATATTTCATTTGCTAAAGTCTTAGAACAAATGCCATGCTATGTAAATTTTATGAAGGATATTCTCAACAAGAAAAGTAAGTTTGAAGATAATGAGACTATTGCACTTAGTGAGGAGTGCAACGTAGTTATTCAGAAAAAGCTTCCTGAAAATGCTTAAAGATCCTGGTAGCTTTACAATTCCATGTGTGATAGGAGACAAATTTTATGAGAAAGCTTTATGTGATTTAGGTGTAAGCATTAACCTTATGCCATTATCAATATTTAAAAGATTGGGATTAGGAGAAATAACCCCTACTACAGTAACTTGTAGTAAGCAAATCGTTTGATAACGTACCCTAAATGAGTTATAGAAGATGTCCTAGTGAAAGTGGATCAATTTATCTTTCATGTTGATTTCATTATGTTGGATATAGGGGAAGATAAAGAGATACCTATCATTTTGGGGAGACCTTTCCTAGCCACAAGATGAGCAATGCTAGATGTGCAGAAAGGGGTATTAACTATGTGGTCAATCATCAAACTGTTACTTTTAACATTTCAAGATCAATGAAATATCTTGCAAAAGGTAAAGATGATGAATGCTATAGAATATATGTTATAAGATATCTGAGTGAATGTCATTTCAAAACTAATTATGAATAAAAATCTTATGTAAAAGATTTGGAACACAAGCAAGAAGAGGGATTAGATCAATGTGAAGATCTTTTTAAGGAAGATTCAAATTATGTTCATGAAAGTTTTAAAATTTTGGACATGATAGAAAAAGATAAATCATTTTGTCCATCAATTGAAAAAACTCCAGAACTTAAGTTGAAGTTACTTCCTGATCATTTAAAATATGCCTTTTTAGGTGATTCTTCTACTTTGCCAGTTATAAGTTACTTAAAATTAACGATGGAAGATAAAGAAAGATTGATGAAAATTTTGAAAACTTTTAAGAAAGCATCTGGATGGACAATTGCTGATATTAAAGAAATTAGTCCTTCAATTTGTTTGCATGGAATTTATATGGAAGAGAGCTGCAAACCCAAGGCTAATCCTCAAAGGAGATTGAATCCTGTAATGAAAGAAGTAGTAAAGAAAGAAATTTTAAAGTGGTTAGATGTTGAAATTATCTGCCCTATTTTAGATGATGCATGGGTTAGTCCATTTCACTATGCTCCTAAGAAAGGAGGAGTAATTATGATTGTGAAAGAACATAATTAATTAATACCTACTAGACAAGTCATAGGGTGGCCAATATGCATTGATTATAGAAAATTAAATCATCCCACTATGAAAGATCATTTTTCATTACCCTCTCTAGATCAAATGCTGGATAGCCTAGTTTGGCATAAATACTTTTGTTTTCTGGATGCATATATTGGTTATCACCAAATATAAATAACCATGAGGATCAAGAGAAAACAAATTTTACGAGTCCTTGACAGCGACTTTATATATGCTTAAAAAATACAAGAATTTGATACTGCTACTAGAAGACTTAAAACCCCAGTAACAGCGCCAAAAACTTTACAACGGTTATAGATTTGATAAATATGTGTATAAAATATTTAATAATAACAAAGTCACACTTATCAACGCAAGTATACGTATCACTCAAGTAATACAGGGCTCTAATGGAGTCCTGGATTTCGATCCCATAGGGAGTAATATTAGAGGCTACGAACTAAGATTAAAAAAACAATATTTAATCACAACAATAAAGTTCAAATTGCATATTTGTCACTAATAGGCAATTGAAATAAAAATGTAATTTTAATAAACTCTTTATTAACTAATTCTACTAATAAAGTTTCTAATGTGAAGTTCAATATATACCAAAGCATCCTTCTCCTTATCAAGAAGTTTAAGTGAATGGATAAATTGAATCAGTTCAAATTGTATTGTGTCAAATAGGAGCATACCTATTCTTTGCCCTTTGGACCAAGCATAAAGAACATTGACTAATCCTATGCTTGGTTACTGAATCTGTGGTTAGGCTGGGAGGATACCGACTCTCACTTCGGAGCTCCCACGTTCCCCTCGCTGGAGGTCTAACATCTACACTTCAGCAACCAAACGATAGAACTGAATTGAAGATTTTAGTTTGTCACGCTAAAATCTCCAATTCTATGCCCGATAATTTTTATTTCCTTATTTTTTTGCACCTAACTTTCAAGGAGTTTAACCTCCCTAAATCTTAGATGTAATCTTCACTTTAGTAGTAAAACTCAACATATTTTAACTAATCAATTGGTCAGATTGAAAGTAAATTAAGATTGAAATGAAAAGATCATCACAACTTCTTTAACATTCTCATGGCACAACCAATTCAAATCACCATTTCACAAAATCTCAAGTCAAGGAGAAAGATAGAGAAAACTACTCAAAACTCATGGAGAAGATACAAAAAAACTTAAAATTTATATATAAAAGCAAAGTCATACAAACTTCAATAAGTAAATACAACTTATCTATAATTCCTCCTCAAGCAAACTCCTCAAAATTCCTCTGAATCTCTTCTTTTCTTTACTGCACACAGAATTCTCCTTCAAAGCTGCAAGGAGGAAGAAATCTCTCACTTTCCTTCCACTCTTACAATCTTTCAAAAAATTCCTCACAATACTTACCACTCTCTACACTTTAATGGGCACCACAAATAACAAAGTCTCAGTGGACACCCCGTGGACACTCCGTGGACACCACCTTTTTTTGGCTTCCAAATTGTTTCATTTAAAGTTGTAGAAGAGTTTTCAAGAGTTGCTCAAGCTTCCCTTCAAAAATCGTCCACATTCAATGCATCTGTTGAGAGAACCGACGTGCTCATCGTCGGCGGCCTTCTAGAATATTTAGTTTTTGACTCTCGGGAAAAACTCGTAATCGGCGGCGTCGAGCCCGCCGTCGGCGCCCAAAATCAAATCTTCATATTTNCTTTTTGCTCCAAATTTGCTCCTTTTTGCATCTTTTTGCTCCAATGTCCATAATTCAACATACCTGTAATAAAACATCAAAAATATCTTTCTTTAAAGTGCAATATCATCAAAATCAGTGTAAAATAGGTATGAAAATCTCAACATATTTTTCTTTGGTCAGTCCTTATAGTACATTTGCTTTTAGAAGAATGCCCTTTGNAAAACTATCCTATATATATATATATATAATACTACAAAATTGTTACAAGGTTTTAAAATAAGGGAGATCCATATTATCTTCATTAAGAAGGAAAGTTAAATGTGATGTAAGTGCATTCCCAACATATATCTGCTCAGTGTTCCTTCCCTAGGAGGCTAGCCAGTATGCTGGATAGTTGCCCTCCTTAGGGATGTATTTAAATTCCACCCTACAACTGTGTAAAAGGGCTTCTAGCTAGCTTTTACACTTAAGTAGATTCCAAGGAGGAGCTTCATCATGGAGCAAAATATTAATGCAAATAGTAGAGTCAGTTTCTACAAGCAAGGGGCCCAAATGACAGTGGTATGCAATTCTAATAGCCCAGTAAATAGCTCTAAATTTTGCCACCAAAGCATCAAATACCACTACAGAAGAAGTGAAATACAAGATGGAAGTTTCATGAAAGTTCCTAAAGATACCCCCAACACCAGCATAACTTTTTGAGAAACTGCCATTAGTGTTAACCTTCATCCAACCACTAGTGGGGGGGCTCTAAAAGATTAATCTTGATTTATGTGGATGAGAATTGGTCTTGTATGGGGTTCGGTTCTTCATACCATTAGGGAAGTGGTGATACTTGATTAATTTTTGAATGTAAGAGGTGCAGTTTAGGATTACAGAATTTGACCCAGGGAAGTGTTCATCAAACTTGATTTGGTTTTTGCACATCCATATAAACCATGCCACCAATTAAGGGATCACCAAAAGCTTACTGTTTTGTCAATCCTCCCAACAAGTAATAAACTTAAACCAACTTAAGTTACAAGTATCAATGTTCGAAAGATTGAGTAGTCCTAACAAGATTTCTTGGGAGAAATTACAAGTGAAAAATAAGTGATCCAAAGTTTCTTCAGAAGCATAGCATAATGGGAAGATAGAAGGCCCTCTCAGCCCTTTCATCTTTAAAATACCATCAGTAGGAAGTAAAGAGTGCCATAGTCTTCAGCAGAAGAAGGACATAGAAGGGGTTAGAAGTTTACCCCAAATGGCTTTTCCCTAAGTCATCTAATTTCAGTTAAAAAAGTGATGATAAATGTAGGCATATAATTTCTGGGAATGAGATTTTTTGGTAACAATTTTTTCTTTGAAATTAGATGAGAAGGGAGTATCCTTAACCCATCTAACATGGTCACTGGATAGTACAGTATTAAGCATTCTGCAATTCCACTGATCGGTAGACCAATAATCTCTGACCTGACAGTTAAAGTTGAGGTTGGAGGTAAGGCACTCAAGCTTCTTCCCATTGCTAACCCATTTATCTAACCCAAAGTTAACTTGACCTTCTCTCAAATCCCACAAAAAAGGTTCCTCTACTTGATTTCTGATGTTCAACAATTTGGACCACAGTTTGGAGTCCCCCACTTTTTTGGTCACCAAAGCAGAATACATAGCTCTACAATATTTCCCCTTCAGAAATCTGGCCCAAAGACTGTTCTTGGCCCTGAATCTAATCAAGAATTTGCAAAGGTTTATAAAACCAAAGTGTTAAAAGTCCTTAAAGCTCAGCCCCCCAGCCTACAAAAGCTTGCACAACTTCTACCAAGAGAGCCAGTGGAATCGTTTCCTTTAACTAGACCAAAGAAATTTATTGAAGATCCTTCCAATTGCTACTTGTGTACCCTTTTGCATAGAGAACATTTGAAGGACATAAGATGGCAAGGTAGTCAGAATGCTCCTCAAAATAGTGATCCTCCCACCATTAGACAGAAAAGAATTAGTCCAGCTATATAGTTGTGCTTTGATTTGATCAATAACTTCTTGAAATTGTATTTGTCTAGTTCTTCCTTTGAGTAATTGTACTCCAAGATATTTAATTGGAAGGTTAACATAGAAAAATCTAGTGTAATAAGAAATTCAATGCTTGATACGAGAAGTGGAATTAGTGTTAACAAGAAATTGACATTTCTGTTGGTTAAGAACCATAGCTGAAGTATGCTGAAAGTGTAGGAGACATTTATGTATCCTTCTGACAAAATGTTTTGAAACATTAGAGAAGATAATAATATCATCAGCATAAGCTAAATGGCTTATAATAATATTGGATTTGTGGTGATATGCCATATGAGGTGAGTTAATAAACAACTTATTCACTTGTCTAGAGAAATAGTCCAGAGCTAGAATGAAAATTGTTGGAGACAATGGGTCTCTCTGCTTGATACCCATAGAAGCATTAAAGAAGACATGGCATTTGCCATTAATTAGAACTAAATGAGCATTGCACTTCAGCTACCTATGGATCAAATTGATGAAATTCTCATTAAAGCCTCTAGCAGATAAAGTGTCAAGAATAAAATCCCAGTTGATGGTGTGATAGGCTTTGCATATATTAAGCTTGAATATGGCATTTCCCCCTCTACAATTTCTGTCCAGATCTAATGGAAGTTTCTGGGCAAGAAGAATATTATTTGTAATGTTCCTCTCTTTAATAAAAGCCACTTGATTATCACTGATGAGGTGCTGGAGATGTGGCTGAAGCCTGAAAATAATGATCTTGCTGATCAATTTGGAGATCACATTAGTTATGTTGATGGGCCTATAATCCTACCAAGTTTTTCTATTTTGATTCTTTGGTATCAAAGTAATGGTAGAAGCACTGAAGTATCTAAGGGGATCCACACAGAGAAAGAAGTGTTGAACAGCTTGCATAATGCCTTTACTAGTTTTGTCCTATGTGGCTTTATAAAAAGTTGAGGTATACCCATCTGACCTAGCAACTTTATGACCATCAATGGAGTCTAAGGCAAGTTTTATCTCATCTTCCAAAGGAATACTAGTAAGATTTAATCCTTGGACATACTGTTGGTAGTCATAAAAAATATCAACATTAATTGGGCTTCTGTCAGTTTGGTTACTGGTAAATAGATTTTGGAAATACTGTACTGCATCACAAGCAATTTCATCAACATTAGTCAGTTTCTGACCATTAGTATTGGTGATGCTTCGAATCATATTACACTTCCTCCTATAATTGATACAGGCATGATAATAGCTAGTATTTCTGTCTCCATCAATAAACTTAAAAACTGCTGCCTTCTGTTTTAAAAAACATTTCTGGTAGTTGATTTGTGCAAGGAGTCTCTCATTTGCATGATGAACATAATATTCAGAATTAATCCCTATTTTGTAGTCCTTCTTCCAATCTGTGTACTTCCTTTTGGATAGCATCAAGTTTCTCATTGACATTATCAAATCAACATTTACCAATCCTTATGGTACTTTTGATTTATGAAGAATGCCCTTTATCTTATGTAATGCCCCTGCTACATTTCAAAGATGTATGACGACAATTTTTTATGATTTAATTGAAAAAGAGATTAAAGTCNAGAAGATTTTTCAAGAGTTGCCCAAGCTTCCCTTCAAAAATCGTCCACATTCAATGCATCTGTTGAGAGAACCGACGTGCTCGTCGTCGGCGACCTCGATGGCGCCGTCGGCGGCCTTCTAGAATATTTAGTTCTGGAATCTCGGGAAAAACTCGTAATCGGCGGCGTCGAGCCTGCCGTCGGCGCCCAAGATCAAATCTTCATATTTTGATCCTTTTTGCTCCAAATTTGCTTCTTTTTGCGTCTTTTTTCTCCAATGTCCATAATTCAACATACATGTAATAAAACATCAAAAATATCTTTCTTTAAGTTACAATATCATCAAAATCAGTATAAAGTAGGTATGAAAATCTCAACATATTTTCCTTTGGTCAGTCCTTATGGTACATTTGCTTTTAGAAGAATGCCCTTTAGTATATGTAATGCCACTGCTACATTTCAGAGATGTGTGATAATATTTTTTTGTGATTTAATTGAAATAGGGATTGAAGTCCTTATGGATAATTTTTCAGTGTTTGGAAGTTTATTTAACTCATGTTTAGAACATTTATCTAAAGTTCTTAAGTGCTGTGAAGAAACAAATTTAGTCCTTAATTGGGAAAAATGTTAGTTTATGGTAGCAGGAGGAATTGTATTAGAACATCAAATATCAGAAAATGGTATCAGAGTAGATACTGCTAAAATTCAAGTGATCGCTAATTTACCTTATCCAGCAAATGTAAGGGAAGTTAGGAGTTTTCTTAGAACCTGATGGATTTTACAGACAACATTTTAAAGACTTTTCAAAAATTGCTAAACATTTATGTCGTTTACTGGAGAAATATGCAATTTTCAAATTTGATGAAGAGTGCCTAAAAGCTTTTGAGTTATTAAAAAAAATAGTCACTGAACCAATTATAATTTCACCAGATTGGGGAAAACCTTTTGAACTGATGTGTGTTGCTAGTGATTATGTCATTGGAGCTGTATTAGGACAAAGATATGATAAAATTTTCAAAGTTATTTACTATGATAGTAAAACCCTTATTAAAACCCAAATTAATTATGCAGCAACTAAAAAAGAGTTATTTGCAATAGTATATGCCTTTGATAAATTTAGTTCATATTTAATTGGAACTCATTGTGAAGTGCATATGGATCATTCTGCTATTAAGTACTTAATGAAGAAGAAGGATGCTAAACCTAGACTTATAAGATGGATTCTTCTTTTGTAAGAGTTTGATTTTATAATAGTAGATTGGAATGAAACTGAAAATCAAATTGCTGATCATTTGTCTAGACTTGAGTTAGAAAAACCACTCTGTTTTGAACAAGAAAGTAATGAACACTTTCCAGATTAAAAATATTCAATATTAATGAGTGGCGTGTTCCGTGGTATGCCGACATTGTGAACTTTCTTGTTATTGATATTGTATGCTATGGAATGACATACCAATATAAGAGGAAATTTATTTCTGAATCTAAGAGTTAATTTTAAGATGACAAATTTTTATATAAACAAGAAAGGATCTAATTATTCGAAGATGTGTACCTTTAGAAGAAACTTTTGAAATTATCCAAAAAATTTCATAATTCTGATTTTGGGGGACATTTTTGTGTTGATAAAATAACATATAAAATTTTACAATTTGGATTCTATTGGCCTACTATCTTTAGAGATGTTAGTGCTTATATGAAAACTTATGATAAATGTCAGCGAGTAGGCAATATTTCCAGAAGAAATGAGAAGCCCTCAATTCAATGCTAGAAATTGAAATATTTGATGTTTGAGGATTAGATTTCAAGGGACCATTTATATCATCTTTCAGAAATTTATATATACTGTTAGGAGTGGACCATGTATCCAAATAAATAGAAGTTGTTGCTTTACTTCAATGTGATGCTGAAAGTGTTGCAAAACTTTTGAAAATGAACATATTTTGTAGATTTGGGATGTCAAGAGTGATCATAACTGATGGGGGAAGTCATTTGAGAAATGTCATAATGGAGAAATTATTAAGGAAATATCATATAAACCATAGAATTGCTACTGCTTATCTTTCTCAAAGAAGTGGTTTGGCTGAATTATCCAATCAGTAAATTAAAAAAATTATGAAAAAATCTGTGAATCCAACAGAAATGGATAGGTCAGTCAAACTTGACTATATTTTGTGGGCTTATAATACCGCATACAAAACTCCTATGGGAATGTCCTCATATCGGCTAATATTTGGGAAAGCTTGTCATTTACGAGTTGAACTTGAGCATAAAGCATATTGGGCAATCAAAGAATGCAATTATAGATTGAAAGATGCTGGTGAGAAAAAATTATTGCAATTAAATGAGCTTGAAATGATAAGGAGTGAGTATTATGAGAGTGCTAAGATAAATAAAGAAAAAATGAAGATGTGGCATGATCAAAGGATTTTTATTAAAAATTTTCAGTCAGGGCAACAAATTTTTTTATATAATGAAAGGTTGAGATTATTTCCTGACAAACTTAAGTCCAGGTGGATGGGCCCATTTGTTGTGATGAAAGTTTATCCTTATGGAGCTGTGAACTTAAGTCCAGGTGGATGGGCCCATTTGTTGTGATAAAAGTTTATTCTTATGGAGCTGTGGATATCAAAGATCCTAAAATTGAGAAAGTATTTAAAGTGAATGGTCATAGACTGAAACCTTATTTTATAGGGGATTAGCATAAATTTAACGATCGAATGATGTTGGTTCAACCAAAATAAGCATTGGTTACATCAGACTGACAACGTAAAACCAAGCGCTTTGTGGGAGGTGACCCATAGTTATCAGTGTGTTTTTGTTTTGATTGTTGATTCTGTGTGATTAAGAAAATTTGGGGTAGTATTTTTTAGGCTATTATATATTAATGATGATTTCAAGACTTTATTTAGTGATCTAGACATGTTAATGCTAGAATGTGTATTTGGACGTTAAGTTGACTAGTGCAAAATTGAGCACTGGTGCTTAAGAATGGATGTTAAAAATCATGTGCAAAAATTCAATTTTTAGAAGCTTTAACCACCAATTGGTTAATTTAAATGTTCCATGGAAGTTTTAGGACGTGCCTAGAAATTATTTAAGGCATTCAGACCTATAAATAGAAGGGTTTTGTGATGGAATTTCACCCCAAAATCTTTTTTAGCCCTAAAGTCTAAGAGAAAGAGATATTTAGAGAAAATTTCTTCATTGTAGATGGATTCAAAGAAAAAGGAAAAGGCCATGAGGAAGAAATTCATTAGTCATAGTGCACATGAGATCATCTTCTTCCTCTCGAGTTCGTGATTTTGAAGTCTAGGGCAATCCTTTTTGTGGATATTTTTTGGTGGATTTGAGCCAAATTTGCTAGATTTGGTTTCTTAAGGTAAGAGCTTCACTTATATGTAAAAAATTTGGATTTTAACCATGTCTTATAAGTACATTTGGAAAAACCCAAAAATCACCATTCATGGTGAAAAATGAGAAAAAGTTTATAGAAATTGCATAGAAAGTGTAGTTTATGGATTAGACTTGATTCTTGAGTTAAGTTTAGTGGATTAGACTTGATCTTTGAAATTATTGTGAAATTTTGTGAAATTTGTAGAATGGCCCCAAGAATGAAGAGGAGTAAGGGAAAGACCCACTTTGATTCTAGCAGGTTTGTGAGTTTGAAGGCTCAAAATCGAAATAGTGACACTCTACAGTCACGAATGTTGACTCCTGAGAGGTGTTTTAAAAATCCAGGTGGATCCATGGAAGTTTTGATCGTTCCCCAACAATGGAAACGATTCTGTTGTTTTTATGCTATAGCTATTGTTTCTGTAGTTCAGGAGTTCTATGCAAACCTCCCTAAGGCAAAAGAGGATCTAGTCATGATTAGACGCCAATTGGTACCTTTTTCACCGGAGGTAATCAATATGTTCTACCATTTACCACCTGATACTTTATGTTTTTATGCAAATTTTTGTCTGACTGAGATGAAACTACATGAGATTATTTCATATTTGACTGTTAGAAGTGGACTCTAAAAAACCACAAATGAGAGGAGAGTCAACTTTTCCACTTCAAAGTTAAGTGCACCATCGAAGGCAAGACACTACTTTATTTCAGCTTGTCTGTTGCCGACAAATCATCTTAGTGAAGTTACGAGGGAGAGAGCAACATTAAATTATTGTATTCAGGAAGGCAAGCTTATCAATATTGGAGCTTTGATCTGTAAGACTATCATCAGTTCTGTCACCGTCGCTACTACTACAGGTTTAGGATTTGCTTCTTTGATCTTTTCCTTGTGTGAGCTGCTGGAGTGAGATATGATAGCTGGGAAGAAGTGCTGTTGCCTCTAAAGCCAATTACAAGTGTAAATATGAAGTCATATTCTAAGCACTCTATTTTTGATTCGAGAGGAGGATTTTCAGAAGTTATGGAATGTCGACATCTACTGCATCCACCTCTACAACTTCTACATCTAAACCATTTACCATGCGAGCATCTACTTCTAGAGGTGAGTCTACTGAAACTCAAGATCAATTATTGCAAAGAATGGTATACAATACTAATTATACCGCAGAAAAGGTACGAAATTCAGAAAACTATGTAGATCATGTTGATGGGTATACTAGAAGGCATAGTGATTATGAGGAGCAATTTCACTCATCTTTGGAGAGCCTCATTAGGGGTAATCAAGGAGTGGAATTTCCTTGATATCTCAGATACCCTGATTATGAGCCTACATATTTCTGGAATAGCGGTGATTTTGATGATGAGGAAGAGAACTGAGTTATTTTTATATTTCTAATATGTGATGGACTACGTGGTTTGGACTTGATACATTTGAGTTTATGTACTTGTTTGGACTATGTGATGAGTTAAAATTTTTGTTTAATTGTTATTGTAATATTTGTGTTTTGTTAGTATTTTGTTTTAAATTCTAGGGTAGTAATTTTCGTTGTGTGTTGAGTAATGTGTTTTAGTTAGTTAGGATTGAACTTATTTATGTCTTTTCAAAAGTTGAAAAACTTGCTAGCTTTAATTTTAAACTTTAATTTTAGAAAATTGCTACACTGTATTTTTCTTTTATCTTGTTAGTGTGTTTGTTTTTATGTTTAGATGGTGAAATCAAAGTTAGTGTGTTTGTTCGATTTTAATCTTGTAAAAGTTTAAGTTTGGGGGGGGGGATAAAGAATATTTTCAAAACTTGGATTTTATTTGTTCTCAAATGTGCTACAAGTGAATTTGACNTTTTATGTTTAGATGGTGAAATCAAAGTTAGTGTGTTTGTTCGATTTTAATCTTGTAAAAGTTTAAGTTTGGAGGGGATAAAGAATATTTTCAAAACTTGGATTTTATTTGTTCTCAAACTTGCTACAAGTGAATTTGATTTGAAAAGGAAAATGATCATGTATATGAAGTTATATTAGGGAAACAAATTTTAATTATAGAAATGAGTAAGAAAATTTAGTTAAAATTCTAAGTAATGAAGAAAAAATTTCACTTAAACATTTTTAGAGTAGAAAATGCTAAATATAGTGTAACTATCTTTAGTATGAAAAATTATATTTTTGAAAAATTTAGAAATTTAGAATTTTATTTTTAATACTTAAATTTTTTTTATTAAAAATAATTTTCAATACTATCATTATATTTATAAGTAATAGATTTATATTAGGACTTTGCTTTAAGAAAGGAGAAGTAAAATTCAAGATCATTAAAGGCCTATCCAGATATAGTAATCTTTGTCTTAAAAAGAAAAAAAGAAAAAAAGAAAAGTAAAAATAAAAAAAAGAAAAACAAAAACAAAAAAAAAAAGAAAAGAAAAAAATAAGGGAGGAGAAGCTTGAGGATTAGTGCCTAATCAAAAATTTGTTCCACTTTTGATCTTTTTAAAGTATATGACTTGAGAAACTCTTAAGCTTAAGGATATAATATGGTAAGTAAAATTATTCTTAATAAAAATTTTTAAGTAGAGACAATAAAAAGACTAAATTCTTTATTTGGAAAATCTTCAATAATTCTGAATTAGATAGAAACTCATATTTTCATATTTCTTAACATGAAAAATTTTTAAACTTTAAGTTGGTCTCATTTACTAAATATTTTTTCTAAATCAGACTACTATATTTCTAAATCTAAAATTTAGTAACTCCTAAAGAAACTCATATACATATCATATTTATTTAGTTTTTAAAGATTTAAGGGTCACTCAAGGACAAGTAACATTTTAAGTTTGGGGGAATTTGATACACCTAAATATATAGTATTTTTAGACATATTTTTATACCTATTTTTGAGGTATTGCGTTTTAATAGAACATATTTGTGTGTTTTTCTTTCAGGTACAAGTAAAAAGTTGAAAAATATTAAGGAGTGAAAATGGATCAAATTTGGAGCAAAAATGTCAAAAATGGTGCAAAAGAGTTTTGTCACCTAAGCGTCAGACCCGGCACTTAACTGTCGGTGAAACAAAGAAGGTTGCGCCTAAGCGTCAGAAGCCCCGCGCTTAAGCACCAGAGGTAGTTATTTGATGGTTTAATTCATTTTTCCAAATTTTGAAGAGACATTTGAGACACCTATTGGCTAAAGAGGGTGGTTATGACCACTAGAAATAAAAATATGATTAAAATACTTGTGAAACGAGGCATCCTATGGAGAATACATCGAATTTGGACACATTTTGATGAGTTACCAAGGCACCTCTTGGAAATTTATAAAATAAGAAAGTTGAGACTTTTAGAAGTGTGCTTGAAAAGGGGGAGTCCTGAGAAGTTCTTTTGGAGTGATTTTCAGGCACCACAAATTTACTTTATTCTTTTTTTATTTTTAGTTTTATTGTGAGAGTTAAGAGTATTTTAAAAGAAAAGAGATTCAAAGGAACTTCAAGAGTTTGGTAGAGGATTTGAGATAAGTTTTTATCTTTATTTTAAACTACTTTTAGTTCTAATAGAGACTTCTTGTTGGTTTGATAATGATTTCTACTTTTAAACTAAAGTTTTGTTTTTTTTTTTCTCCATGGATTTTGAGTAGTTTTCTTTTTCTTTCTCCTTAAAATAATAAGTAATTAAATTGTTTGATCGAAGTTGTGGAGAGTTTTAATCTTTAATGTTGGAAGAAGTTGTGATGATTTAATTCCATGTACTTCATTTACTTCTTGATTTGGCCTATCTAGATGTTAAAATTTGTTGTGAGAACACGTAAGAATTGGGTTGTTATTGTCTCAATCAATAATTGGAAAGAATCACATGAGGTTGTATGAATGAGAACATAATTCATATGATTGAAAGCAAATAAATAGCAAAATAATCTTTGAAGGCTGCAGAGTTAGAGGACTTTAGAGTGTCAGGCTAAAGCCCCCAACTTGGTGTATTATTTTAGGTTTTGGTATGAGATATTAGCTCCTAGGTGGAGGGAATCGAGGGAATTCTAGAGTGAGAGCTGCTATTTTCCGCGCCTATTCGGTCTTTAGAACTATTAAAACTTTAAATTAGCCAATGTTTTTTATAGCATTATCGAGACTATTTTTGGTTAAGGAGTTGTTAAGTTGTCGGCTGTTGGGATGGATATCCTAACACCAATTTTAATTTAATTTATACATATAATTTTTAAAAAATAGTATTTTAGATTTTGAAAATACAAGACTAGACTGATTTCATATCCCCAGTAGTTTAAATAAATGAGCCTAATATCGTAAGCAATGTATCTACCCCAAAGGATAAATACACTACTTACTGATAAGACTTGATTAAATAAACTAAATATTGTCTGACATCCGTTAAGATCTGCGAAAACCATAATATTTATAAGCCGACAATTTCCCCTATTTAATACGAAGAATTAAATAGGGTTTATATTAAGTTGGGTTCAGAACTGCTTCTTATAAGGGCAAGCCCTTATAGTTAATTACATCTTAGATAACCGGAGTCACCTAAGAAAACTCTCTATAAAAATCAAGGGATAGTATCTTCAAGGAATTCAACAAGGTAGGACTTTTTAACTAGATCAGAAAAAGAGGTGTGAAAGGGGAATGTCTCAAATTTGGAACATTTAATTTTAGAATCTAAAGGAGGAAGGACAATGGGATGTTATAGATCCGGAGGAGAACATCGATGACTTCCCAAGCTATCCTATGGTTTGACTTCATTTTAGAGGAGGAATATTGAATTTTTCATCCTGCAAATTTTATTAATTAGGGCTTATATTCGTGTAAAATGATCACACAAATAGCCTGAAAGATGTGAGGATTTAAGTCGTGACAAATGACAACCTCAAAATCCTAAAGCAGGTTAGGGCTTAAATTGTATATCAAAGCTATATAAAGGCCTAAAGATAAGGTGAGGACTTATGTTGCATAAGCAAACAATCTTAAAATCTAATGGCCTGTTATTTAATTCTAAGGAAAGATATGCTTTTATAGATCCTCTTATTATTGAAGATGGTTGTGCTGCCCACAATGCTAGCTCCAAGCTACTCATCGCGGTAAGTTTAGGTTTTCTAATGTGTCAGGTTATGATGTCAAATCAGATGTCCCTATGGTTATGGTCATTTAAATATTATGGGGCATATTGAAGTTGATTAGAGCGACACCAGTTAGGATCGTACGGTTCCCACTTTCCGGTACGACTATTTTCTATCGGATTAACTTAGTCCAAATGAATTTACTAAACTCAGCTCAATGAATTCCACACTTTCATTTAGACTGTGGGAAATCTCATTTGCAAACGTAGGTTACCTCCTTCGCGAGATTCCCGATGATCTGATAGAGATGTCTTAAATTAGTTGCAATTTTTGTTTTGTGATGTTTGTGATTAAATTTTGAGTTGTCTTATATTTTGAATGTTGTGGTGGTAAATTTTATCTTGGTTGATTTTAGTTTTGGTTTTAGTTTCAGTTTTGTGGCTATTCTAAAGGTTTTAGTTTTCATGCGGGGTGATATCATTATTTTGCATGCAAGTATATGAACGTAAAAGTACAACGTAGAACGTATGAGAAAAGAAAGCACTGTAAACTATAAACGAGTACCTAGTGAGTCTTCTCGTTCCTCCACCTGAAACTTCAGTACTTGCAAAGCATATATATGCATAATTTTTCAGGAATTAAAGCATGTTTTCAGAAAAAGTAGGAAGTACAAGCTTAAAGGGTGCCTACTAAATCCTATGTCAATACTCGGTGTATTTAAATTTCAAGGATGATTCCATTAAGCAAATTATAATAAGCTCACATGCCCTTTAAGATTTCCAAAGGATCGTGATGAAGTTTAGAGTAATATCTTAGACATTTCATGATCCTTGGAATTATCTTGAGTTCATTATGGTTTTATCATATTTGCTATATAGTTCATCCAATTAATACCCTTATGCTCAGTGAATTTAATGTTTTGATTATCCTTTAAGTAGGGTAATTATCACTTGTTGTCTCACTTATGAGTTATATGGGTAAAGACCCTTTGGGGCGACTTTACTTAATCAGCTAATTTGATTTCAAAGAATGGGCTTGTAGTGTTTTGGAAAGTTTTAAATTCTTTATAGGTTACTTTCTAAACCTAATTAGACAACATTTTGATTAAGCCTAGCAAACTAGTAAGCCCTTAAGATTTAATGGGTGGATTTATAATTTTAAGAAAAAATATTTTTTTTAATATTTATATTCTTAGTCCTTTCATGAATTATAAATCATTTCAAAACTATTAATTGGGGGCTTCAAATCAGTGATTTACGATCTTCCAAATCAAGCTCCTCACTTTAGTATCTCCCTATTTAAATATTGTTCTAAATTTCATTAATTTTAAAAAATTACAAATTTATCCTTTATGAAATTCAAAGTGAGGTTGGTTTCTACCACTTATCTCTTTTTATGTTTTAGTCATCAAGACGTGCTATTTTAAGATCATTTATTACTCATTTACCCTCATGGTTAGGCCTAAATACTAATTAAACTCAAAATTTCAAAATTACACTTTTGCCCCTAGGGTCTTAGTACCCTATAATTCATTAAATTAGACTCAAATGACTTAAATTTTTTATGTTACCTCACTCATTGGTTAATTAAAACATCAGAGAAGAAAACGTAATTTTTCTGAATTTATTTAATTTTATAATTATTTTTAATACAAAAATGAAGATTTTCAATAAAAATTTAATAACTCAATCAAAATAAAACTTCTGTCCTTAAGAAAATTATTGTAGGTTCACTTAGCTTAGTGGACCACTTGGACTATATTTCATGATTTGTAGAAATTTAATTTAATTATTAAAAATATTTGTTAATTTTGAGTATTAATTAAATATAAAATAATATTTAAAAGGAAAATAAAGTTTTATATTTTTATTAAATTACTCTAAGCCTAAGGAACCCAAGGAAACAAATTTCATATTTTCTTATTCATATTTTAATTATTGGAATTATTTTAATGAAAACTTAGAGAAAAAATTTTATTTTAAGCCTTTTAAAATTAATATCTTGACTTAGACATTTAAGAAAATTATTTTAATTGGTTTTATATGATCAAGAAGCCAAATGTTACATTTTAGTGTGTTTTCACAATTTTGTGATTTTTATGATTTTTAATTAATTTTAATTAATTTAAATGCTTAAAATATCTCAAAAAAATGAAGTATTTATTTTAATTCCAATTTTTTTATTAGGTTTCTCTGATCATAAGGAGCTCCCAAAACCAATTTGGTGATTTTTTTAATTGTATTTTAATTATTATAATTATTTTAATGCCAAAAATGTCATTTCACTTAATTAATCCATTTGAGTGGTCAAATTAACTCCAATTGACTTAAAATTCATATGAGGATCTCCTTCAAATTAAATTTTTGTGTGGAATAGTTTTTATGTCATTTGCATTTATAATTATTCCAAGTTAATTTTCTTTTCATTTTTAGGGTTGGTGACAATTAGGGTTATTTTAAATGAATTAAACTAAGTTTATATTTTTCCTATGATCCTCTGACCACTGTGAACCCACCAAAACTAAGTTCTGTATTTTTTACGAGTATTTTAATTATTATAATTTTTATACCAAAATAGAGATAATTAACTTGAAAATTAGATATACATGCCTAGGGATCTCCCCTAACCTTGGAAAAATCAGAAAGAGCATCCCCATAACATTTAGAATCAAAGCCCCAAAGATCAAGTCATGTTGAAATGCCTATACTAACAGAGAGTGAAAACATGGAAAACACCGTTTAATTAATTAAAAATAAAACATGCATCAAATAAACATGAAAATATTTCAACATTGTTCTCCTCTCTTCACTAAGCAACATGATATTTTTATTTTATTTTTATGATTTTTCTACACAAAGTTATGCATTTTGGAATGTTTGGGAGTTAAATAAATAAGAAAAATCCCATTCTTTCTATTTAAGTGATGCGGCATCGCGTCAACCTATGGTGGCTCCGAAGCTGCACGTGGCGCGCTCCTATTCGACACTGCTGTCCATGCGTCCACCCCGTCAGTCCTCTATTCTGTTCCATTTCTCCATCCAGCGCGATCAGAGTCGTCTGTGCGATACACGCGCGATCCAACAACATTCGGTCATCGTCCTCAACAGAGCCAACTGGCAAAACGTCCATCTTCTAGGCTTAATATCTTGTTTGATACTCAACTAAATCAAGTGAGGTTTATTCCTATTGACTCATCTTGACTAGGAGAACATATTCATATTGTTAATTGACCCTTAAATTAACTCTATACACATGGAGAATCAAATGAAGCTTGGTTTAGGGTTAACTTTCAATACCTTGGTCCAAGAAGGGAAGCCTCGATTGGATGCTTGTGGAAGCTTCGTGGGGTCCCAAGAGCCTAAAGATGGAGCCTCAAGCCACGGTGAATCGCCTAGATATGATTTTAACCAAATTCGATTTGGAGTGTTGGTCAAAGTCCACCTTAGGGTGCTCTGGTGATAGGGCTTTTGTGGGGGATCTTCTTCTCTCATAGTGGGGATGGTGTGGGTGCAATTAATTTTAATTTGGTGGAGGTTTGTGGGGTGTCTGGTTTCGGCCTAGAAATTGGGCTAAAAATTTGTGCTCGAACAGTGGCTTTGAGGGCTAAAAGTGGTTGGGTTAAGCTCAAGTGGTCTTAAAGAAGCTCTGGAAGCAATTTGGCAAAGTCACCCTAAGGAATTTCAAGCTCTCCTCCTTTGTCCATGGAGGGTGGGTTTAAATAGATGGTGAAGGAGAGGCCACCAGGGGAAATTGGTGAGTGTTCGAAGTTAATTATGTGGATGCCAATAATGTGCAAAAATCCAATTGGGATGAGCCAGCTTGGATGGGTTTAATTTTGAGTTTTGGCCATGGTGAAGCTTTTGATTTTGGGTTTTCCGGCCACCAAGGTGGCTCGCTGGCCAAGGAAGGGTCACCATCTAACTTAAGAAGGTCAGGGCTTGGTCTTAGTGAAGTCAATTGGGGTTATCTATGTGTAAAGGTATGGGATTAAAATAGTATGGGAAAAGGGTCATTTTGGGTCAAATTGGGTCAAGGTATGGTTTGGATTGAGTTCAACCACCAATGTTAGCCTTGAGCTAAAGAGGATGAGATGGGTTAGCTAAATTGGTGTGGAGAGGTCCCCATCCAAGTGATTTGGTTAAGTATGCGTTTTAGAGGAATCATTAAAAGGGTTAAAAAAACCTTTTTAAAGAAGTTTCAAAGTGGTTTGTCCTCTTGCCATTAATAGTCTGATGATGTGGCAAGGCTCCCATGGCTTTTCTATGGCTTGGGAGTGGTTTCATGGCTTGCATGTGGCTTGGCTAATTTTCATGAGAAGGGATTTTTAGAATTTTTTGTATTTTAGTGGATTTTTTTCATGAGGCTTGATTTGGAATGAATTGATATTGAAATTAAAACTTGAGAAGTGATATTTGATTAAATGGATGATGGAGAGAAGAGTTGTCATATGGGCTTTAGATTTGGGCTTTTAAAATTAAATGTGGTGGGCTTGGGCTTTTAAATTGAAATTGAGTTTGGGATAAACTTTGGGCTAAGTGAATGTTTAGTTTGGTGTAGGAATATGTCATGAAAGATTTGGTAAAATTTCAAGTGATTTTGAGTTGAATTGATGGGTTAATTTGATGGATTTAGGCATATGGTCAAAATTGACTTTTTTTTTATTTGAATGAATTTGAACTTGCAATTGGATCAAATTAGACTTGAATTTTGTTTAGAATAGGATTGGGGATGCTGAATTTTGATTTGGAATTGAAATTGGACAAGATTGGGGTCAATTANAAATTTATTTTTAATACTTAAATTTTTTTTATTAAAAATAATTTTCAATACTATCATTATATTTATAAGTAAAAGATTTATATTAGGACTTTGCTTTAAGAAATGAGAAGTGAAATTCAAGATCATTAAAGGCCTATCCAGATATAGTAATCTTTGTCCTAAAAAGAAAAAAAAAAAAGAAAAGTAAAAATAAAAAAAAAGAAAAAGAAAAACAAAAAAAAAGAAAAGAAAGAAATAAGGGAAGAGAAGCTTGAGGATTAGTGCCTAGTCAAAAATTTGTTCCACTTTTGATCTTTTTAAAGTATATGACTTGAGAAACTCTTAAGCTTAAGAATATAATATGGTAAGTAAAATTATTCTTAATAAAAGCTTTTAAGCAGAGACAATAAAAAAACTAAATTCTATATTTAGAAAATCTTCAATATTTCTGAATTAGGTAGAAACTCATAAATATTTCTTAACATGAAAAATTTTTAAACTTTAAGTTGATCTCATTTACTAAATATTTTTTCTAAATCAGACTACTATATTTCTAGATCTAAAATTTAGTAACTCCTAAAGAAACTCATATACATATCATATTTATTTAGTTTTTAAAGATTTAAGGATCACTCAAAGAAGAAGTAACATTTTAAGTTTGGGGGAATTTGATACACCTAAATATATAGTATTTTTAGACATATTTTTATACATATTTTTGAGGTATTGAGTTTTAATAGAACATATTTGTGTGTTTTTCTTTCAGGTATAAGTAAGAAGTTGAAAAATATTAAGGAGTGAAAATGGATCAAATTTGGAGCAAAAATGTCAAAAATGGTGCAAAAGAGTTTTGTCACCTAAGCGTCAGATCCGACACTTAACTGCCGGTGAAACAAAGAAGGTTGCGCTTAAGCGTCAGAAGCCCCGCGCTTAAGCACCAGAGGTAGTTATTTGATAGTTTAATTCATTTTTTCCAAATATTGAAGAGACATTTGAGACACCTATTGGCTAAAGAGGGTGATTATGACCACTAGAAATAAAAATATGATTAAAATACTTGTGAAAGGAGGCATCCCATGGAGAATACATTGAATTTGGACACATTTTGATGAGTTACCAAGGCACCTCTTGGAAATTTATAAAATAAGGAAGTTGAGACTCGTAGAAGTGTGCTTGAAAAGGGGGAGTTCTGAGAAGTTCTTTTGGAGTGATTTTCAGGCACCACAAATTTACTTTATCCTTTTTTATTTTTAGTTTTATTGTGAGAGTTAAGAGTATTTTAACAAAAAAGAGATTCAAAAGAACTTCAAGAGTTTGGTAGAGGATTTGAGATAAGTTTTTATCTTTATTTTAAACTACTTTTAGTTCTAATAGAGACTTTTTGTTGGTTTGATAATGATTTCTACTTTTAAGCTAAAGTTTGGTTTTTTTTTCTCCATGGATTTTGAGTAGTTTTCTTTTTCTTTCTCCTTAAAATGATAAGTAATTAAATTATTTGATGGAAGTTATGGAGAGTTTTAATCTTTAATGTTGGAAGAAGTTGTGATGATTTAATTCCATGTACTTCATTTACTTCATGATTTGGCCTATCTAGATATTAAAATTTATTGTGAGAACATGTAAGAACTGGGTTGTTATTGTTTCAATCAATAATTGGAAAGAATCACATGAGGTTGTATGAATGAGAACATAATTCGTATGATTGAAAGTAAATAAATAGGAAAATAATCTTTGAAGGCTGCAGAGTTAGAGGACTTTAGAGTGTCACGCTAAAGCCCCCAACTTGGTGTATTATTTTAGGTTTCGGTATGAGATATTAGCTCCTAGGTGGAGGGAATCAAGGGAACTCTAGAGTGAGAGCTGCTATTTTCCGTGCCGATTCGGTCTTTAGAACTATTAAAACTTTAAATTAGCCAATGTTTTTTATAGCATTATCGACACTATTTTTGGTTAAGGAGTTGTTAAGTTGTCGGCTGTTGGGATGAATATCCTAACACCAATTTTAATTTAATTTATATATATAATTTTTAAAAAAATAGTATTTTAGATTTTGAAAATACAAGACCAGACTGATTTCATATCCCCAGTAGTTTAAATAAACGAGCCTAATATCGTAAGCAATGTATCTACCCCAAAGGATAAATACACTACTTACTGGTAAGACTTGACTAAATAAACTAAATATTGTATGACATCCGTTAAGATCTGAGAAAACCATAATATTTAAAAGCCGACAATTTCCCCTATTTAATACAAAGAATTAAATAGGGTTTATATTAAGTTGGGTTCAGAACTGCTTCTTATAAGGGCAAGCCCTTATAGTTAATTACATCTTAGATAACCAGAGTCACTTAAGAAAACTCTCTATAAAAATCAAGGGATAGTATCTTCAAGGAATTCAAAAGGGTAGGACTTTTTAACTAGATCAAAAAAAGAGGTGTGAAAGGGGAATGTCTCAAGTTTGGAACATTTTATTTTAGAATCCAAAGGAGGAAGGACATTAGGATGTTATAGATCTGAAGGAGAACCTCGATGACTTGCCAAGCTATCCTATGGTTTGACTTCATTTTAGAGGAGAAATATTGAATTTTTCATCCTGTAAATTTTATTAATTAGGGCATATATTCGTGTAAAATGATCACACAAATAGCCTGAAAGATATGAGGATTTAAGTCGTGACAAATGACAACCTCCAAATCCTAAAGCAGATTAGGGCTTAAATTGTATATCAAAGCTATACAAAGGCCTAAAGATAAGGTGAGGACTTATGTTGCATAAGCAAACAATCTTAAAATCTCATGGTCTGTTGTTTAATTCTAAGGAAAGATATGCTGTTATAGATCCTTTTATTATTGAAGATGGTTGTGCTGCCCACAATGCTAGCTCCAAGCTACTCATCGCGGTAAGTTTAGGTTTTCTAATGTGTCAGGTTATGATGTCAAATCAGATGTCCCTATGGTTATGGTCATTTAAATATTATGGGGCATATTGAAGTTGATTAGAGCGACACCAGTTAGGATCGTACGGTTCCCACTTTCCGGTACGACTATTTTCTATCGGATTAACTTAGTCCAAATGAATTTACTAAACTCAGCTCAATGAGTTCCACACTTTCATTTAGACTGTGGGAAATCTCATTAGCAACCGTAGGTTACCTCCTCCGCGAGATTCCCGATGATCTGATAGAGATGTCTTAAATTAGTTGCAATTGTTGTTTTGTGATGCTTGTGATTAAATTTTGAGTTGTCTTATATTTTGAATGTTGTGGTGGTAAATTTTATCTTGGTTGATTTTAGTTTTGGTTTTAGTTTCAGTTTTGTGGCTATTCTAAAGGTTTTAGTTTTCATGCGGGGTGATATCAATGTTTTGCATGCAAGTTCATGAACGTAAAAGTACAACGTAGAAAGTATGAGAAAAGAAAGCACTGTAAACTATAAATGAGTACCTAGTGAGTCTTCTCGTTCCTCCACCTGAAACTTCAGTACTTGCAAAGCATATATATGTATAATTTTTCAGGAATTAAAGCATGTTTTTAGAAAAAGTAGGAAGTACAAGCTTAAAGGGTGCCTACTAAATCCTATGTCAATACTCGGTGTATTTAAATTTCAAGGATGATTCTATTAAGCAAATTATAATAAGCTCACATGCCCTTCAAGATTTCCAAAGGATCATGATGAAGTTTAGAGTAATATCTTAGACATTTCATGATCCTTCGAATTATCTTGAGTTCATTATGGTTTTATCATATTTGCTATATACTTCATCCAATTAATACCCTTATGCTCAGTGAATTTAATGTTTTGATTATCCTTTAAGTAGGGTAATTATCACTTGTTGTCTCACTTATGAGTTATATGGGTAAAGACCCTTTGGGGCGACTTTACTTAATCAGCTAATTTGATTTCAAAGAATGGGCTTGTAGTGTTTTGGAAAGTTTTAAATTCTTTATAGGTTACTTTCTAAACCTAATTAGACAACATTTTGATTAAGCCTAGCAAACTAGTAAGCCCTTAAGATTTAATGGGTGGATTTATAATTTTAAGAAAAAATATTTTTTTTAATATTTATATTCTTAGTCCTTTCATGAATTATAAATCATTTCAAAACTATTAATTGGGGGCTTCAAATCAGTGATTTACGATCTTCCAAATCAAGCTCCTCACTTTAGTATCTCCCTATTTAAATATTGTTCTAAATTTCATTAATTTTAAAAAATTACAAATTTATCCTTTATGAAATTCAAAGTGAGGTTGGTTTCTACCACTTATCTCTTTTTATGTTTTAGTCATCAAGACGTGCTATTTTAAGATCATTTATTACTCATTTACCCTCATGGTTAGGCCTAAATACTAATTAAACTCAAAATTTCAAAATTACACTTTTGCCCCTAGGGTCTTAGTACCCTATAATTCATTAAATTAGACTCAAATGACTTAAATTTTTTATGTTACCTCACTCATTGGTTAATTAAAACATCAGAGAAGAAAACGTAATTTTTCTGAATTTATTTAATTTTATAATTATTTTTAATACAAAAATGAAGATTTTCAATAAAAATTTAATAACTCAATCAAAATAAAACTTCTGTCCTTAAGAAAATTATTGTAGGTTCACTTAGCTTAGTGGACCACTTGGACTATATTTCATGATTTGTAGAAATTTAATTTAATTATTAAAAATATTTGTTAATTTTGAGTATTAATTAAATATAAAATAATATTTAAAAGGAAAATAAAGTTTTATATTTTTATTAAATTACTCTAAACCTAAGGAACCCAAAGAAACAAATTTCATATTTTCTTATTCATATTTTAATTATTGGGATTATTTTAGTGAAAACTTAGAGAAAAAAATTTATTTTAAGCCTTATAAAATTAATATCTTGACTTAGACAATTAAGAAAATTATTTTAATTGGTTCTATATGATCAGGAAGCCAAATGTTACATTTTAGTGTGTTTTTACAATTTTGTGATTTTTATGATTTTTAATTAATTTTAATTAATTTAAATGCTTAAAATATCTCAAAAAAAATGAAGTATTTATTTTAATTCCAATTTTATTTTTATTAGGTTTCTCTGAGCATAAGGAGCTCCCAAAACTAATTTGGCGATTTTTTAATTGTATTTTAATTATTATAATTATTTTAATGCCAAAAATGTTATTTCACTTAATTAATCCATTTGAGTGGTCAAATTAACTCCAATTGACTTAAAATTCATATGATGATCTCCTTTAGATTAAATTTTTGTGTGGAATAGTTTTTATGTCATTTGCATTTATAATTATTCCAAGTTAATTTTCTTTTCATTTTTAGGGTTGGTGGCAATTAGGGTTATTTTAAATGAATTAAACTAAGTTTATATTTTTCCTATGATCCTCTGACCACTGTGAACCCACCAAAACTAAGTTCTGTATTTTTTACGAGTATTTTAATTATTATAATTTTTATACCAAAATAGAGATAATTAACTTGAAAATTAGATATACATGCCTAGGGATCTCCCCTAACCTTGGAAAAATNAGTTAATTTTCTTTTCATTTTTAGGGTTGGTGACAATTAGGGTTATTTTAAATGAATTAAACTAAGTTTATATTTTTCCTATGATCCTTTGACCACTGTGAACCCACCAAAACTAAGTTCTGTATTTTTTATGAGTATTTTAATTATTATAATTTTTATACCAAAATAGAGACAATTAACTTGAAAATTAGATATACATGCCTAAGGATCTCCCCTAACCTTGGAAAAACCAGAAAGAGCATCCCCATAACATTTAGAATCAAAGCCCCAAAGATCAAGTCATGTTGAAATGCCTATACTAACGGAGAGTCAAAACATGGAAAACACCATTTAATTAATTAAAAATAAAATATGCATCAAATAAACATGAAAATATTTCAACATTGTTCTCCTCTCTGATATTTTTATTTTATTTTTATGATTTTTCTACACAAAGTTATGCATTTTGGAATGTTTGGGAGTTAAATAAATAAGAAAAATCCCATATTTTCTATTTAAGTGATGCGGCGTCGCGTCAACCTATGGTGGCTCCGAAGCTGCACGTGGCGCGCTCCTATTCGACACTGTTGTCCATGCGTCTACCCCGTCAGTCCTCTATTCCGTTCCATTTCTCCATCCGGCACGATCAGAGTCGTTTGTGCGATACACGCCCGATCCAACGACATTCGGTCATCGTCCTCAATAGAGCCAACTCGCAAAACATCCATCTTCTAGGCTTAATATCTTGTTTGATACTCAACTAAATCAAGTGAGGTTTATTCTTATTGACTCATCTTGACTAGGAGAACATATTCATACTCTTAATTGACCCTTAAATTAACTCTATACACATGGAGAATCAAATGAAGCTTGGTTTAGGGTTAACTTTCAATACCTTGGTCCAAGAAGGGAAGCCTCGATTGGATGCTTGTGGAAGCTTCGTGGGGTCCCAAGAGCCTAAGGATGGAGCCTCAAGCCATGGTGAATCGCCTAGATATGATTTTGACCAAATTTGATTTGGAGTGTTGGTCAAAGTCCACCTTAGGGTGCTCTGGTGATAGGGCTTTTGTGGAGGATTTTCTTCTCTCATAGTGGGGATGGTGTGGGTGCAATTAATTTGAATTTGGTGGAGGTTTGTGGGGTGCCTTGTTTCAGCCTAGAAATTGGGCTAAAAAATTGTGCTCGAACAGTGGCTTTGAGGGCTAAAAGCGTTTGGGTTAAGCTCAAGTGGTCTCAAAGAAGCTCTGGAAGATATTTGGCAAAGTCTCCCTAAGGAATTTCAAGCTCTCCTCCTTTGTGCATGGAGGTTGGGTTTAAATAGATGGTGGAGGAGAGGCCACCAGGGGAAATTGGTGAGTGTTCGAAGTTAATTATGTGGATGCCAATAATGTGAAAATATCCAATTGGGATGAGCCAGCTTGGATGGGTTTAATTTTGAGTTTTGGCCATGGTGAAGCTTTTGATTTTGGGTTTTCCGGCCACCAATGTGCCTCGCTGGCCAAGGAAGGGTCACCATCTAACTTAACAAGGTCAGGGCTTGTTCTTAGTGAAGTCAATTGGGGTTAGCCATGTGTAAAGGTATGGAATTGAAATAGTATGGGAAAAGGGTCATTTTGGGTCAAATTGGGTCAAGGCATGGTTTGGATTGAGTTCAACCACCAATGTTAGCCTTGAGCTAAAGAGGATGAGATGGGTCAGCTAAATTGGTGTGGAGAGGTCCCCATCCAAGTGATTTGGTTAAGTATGAGTTTTAGAGGAATCATTAAAAGGGTTAAAAAACCTTTTTAAAGAAGTTTCAAAGTGGTTTGTCCTCTTGCCATTAATAGTTTGATGATGTAACAAGGCTCTCATGACTTTTCTATGGCTTGGGAGTGGTTTCATGGCTTGCATGTGGCTTGGCTAATTTTCATGAGAAGGGGTTTTTAGAATTTTTGGTATTTTAGTGGATTTTTTTTCATGAGTCTTGATTTGGAATGAATTGATATTGAAATTAAAACTTGAGAAGTGATATTTGATTAAATGGATGATGGAGAGAAGAGTTATCATATGGGCTTTAGATTTGGGCTTTTAAAATTAAATGTGGTTGGCTTGGGTTTTTAAATTGAAATTGAGTTTGGGATAAACTTTGGGCTAATTGAATGTTTAGTTTGGTGTAGGAATATGTCATGAAGGATTTGGTAAAATTTCAAGTGATTTTGAGTTGAATTGATGGGCTAATTTGATGGATTTAAGCATATGGTCAAAATACTTTTTTTTTATTTGAATGAATTTGAACTTGCAATTGGATCAAATTAGGCTTGAATTTTGTTTAGAATAGGATTGGGGATGCTGAATTTTGATTTGGAATTGAAATTGGACAAGATTGGGGTCAATTGGGCTAAAGATTGAGGCTAATTTGAGGACATTTGGGTCTAAAAGAGTAAATTGGGGCATTGGTTCAAATTGGACTAATTTGGTCAAATTGGGTCAAATTGATGATAAAAATTTAAAATTGGAAATATTTGGATGATTTTGGAATTTTTGAAATTTTTAGGTCATGAGGGGTATTTTGGAAATTTTGGGCAATTTTGGGGGTATTTTGGGAATTTGGTAATTTTTGTGAACTTTGGTCAATTTAGGTAGTGGTGGGGGTTTTGAGATGATTTTTGGGCAAATTTGGGTATTTTGGGTAATTTTAAAATTTTTTGGCAAAGATTGGGGTTGTAGGGGTATTTTGGTAGTTTGGTGATTGGGTCAAAATGGGCCAACGAGCCATGGAGCCGTACTAAACCAATAGGATCCATATGAGGACTCATTTTGGATGCTCAATGTGCTAGTTAAGCATCCAAAATCTCTTAGCCAAAGATTAAGGGTACAGGATCATCCACATGAGCTTTCCAAAATGAGTCAGGAGACCAACCTGAGGGGTCATAGGGTTTGGAGTATGTGAGAGAATGTAGTGTGTGTAAGTTAGCCCGACAAAAAGCAGATCACCCAGGGTTAGTCCTAAGGTCTGACCATCCTATGGGGGAATCCACTTGAGCTCTTTCATATTGACCCTACCCACTAAGAATTGGAACTTCAAGTTGAAAAACTAAGAGTTTAGAATTTCTAATGGTAATGGTGCTTTTCTTGTCCTCTAGGAATAAGCAATAGGAAAGTCCTATGGCTAGACCCTAGGCTACTAAAGAGGAAAAACTAGACCTCAAAAAAAAATGAGGTCAACAAGCATCTCTAGTAAGTGTAAAGAATAATATTGCTCCTATTTGACACAACAAAATTTGAATACTTCCACAACCGAATTCCTATACTTATTACTGATTCATGATAAAGAGAAAGATATTTCATATTAAGTGTTTTTCTTTCACATAAACTCAAGTTATTTTTAGAAGTTTTTATTGTTTTGTGAAAATATCAAAAATACCCAAAGATTTGAATTTTAATTACTTTAAAAATAACTATAATTTAAGTAATAGTCTTTTTAAAAAAGAAAGTTTATTGTTTAATAGTGCATAGTGTGAAATTCCCTTGGGTTCGATATTCAGGTCTTAATAAAAAAATATTANTTTGGATGATTTTGGAATTTTTGAAATTTTTAGGTCATGAGGGGTATTTTGGAAATTTTGGGCAATTTTGGGCAATTTTGGGAATTTGGTAATTTTTGTGAACTTTGGTCAATTTAGGTAGTAGTGGGGGTTTTGAGATGATTTTTGGGCAAATTTGGGTATTTTGGTTAATTTTGAAATTTTTTGGCAAAGATTGAGGTTGTAGGGGTACTTTTGTAGTTTGGTGATTGGGTCAAAATGGGCCAACGAGCCATGGAGCCATACTAAACCAATAGGATCCATATGAGGACTCATTTTGGATGTTCAATGTGCTAGTTATAACCCTCTTAGCCAAAGATTAAGGGTACAGGATCATCCACATGAGCTTTCCAAAATGAGTCAGGAGACCAACCTGAGGGGTCATAGGGTTTGGAGTATGTGAGAGAATGTAGTGTGTGTAAGTTAGCCCGACAAAAAGCAGATCACCCAGGGTTAGTCCTAAGGTCTGACCATCCTATGGGGGAATCCACTAGAGCTCTTTCATATTGACCCTACCCACTAAGAATTGGAACTTCAAGTTGAAAAAATAAGAGTTTAGAATTTCTAATGGTAATGGTGCCTTTCTTGTCCTCTAGGAATAGGTAATAGGAAAGTCCTGTGGCTAGACCCTAGGCTGCTGAAGAGGAAAAACTAGACCTCAACAAAAAATGAGGTCAACAAGCATCTCTAGTAAGTGTAAAGAATAATATTGCTCCTATTTGACACAACAAAATTTGAATACTTCCACAACAGAATTCCTATACTTATTACTGATTCATGATAAAGAGAAAGATATTTCATATTAAGTGTTTTACTTTCACATAAACTCAAGTTATTTTTAGAAGTTTTTATTGTTTTGTGAAAATATCAAAAATACCCAAAGATTTGAATAATAATTACTTTAAAAATAACTATAATTTAATTAATAGTCTTTTTAAAAAAAGAAAGTTTATTGTTTAATAGTGCATATTGTGAAATTCCCTTGGGTTCTATATTCAGGTCTTAATNTTTGGTTAGCTGGGCTTCATCATCATCGTCTGTTGACTAAGCTCGACTGACTTTCGGTCAGTATGTCTGGTAGGATCGATTAGGCTTGGACGGCGTTATTGATCGACTAATCTAGTCTGATTGTCAACCCTCAAATCCTTGGTGAGGAGCTCTCATCGAAAGAGCGATGTTAGACTATGGAGTAGAAGGTGAATCACCATAACCTGAAAGATAATTTGCTCCTTCACGATGAGAGCCTAAGGGATGCCAATAAGACTGTTTCCACATTGTTAGTTCTTGATCCTTGATTGGGAGCCTCGGGATGTCCATTGATCTACTAGAAGGTAGGTTGCTACATTTGGTATGCTTTCTTGTAGTGGTTGACTTGAATATCTCCTTGTCTCGTTTCAGACTGAACGACCCAGATTCGATCGCCTTCGTGTCTATGTCGGCTTAGGCTTCACTTCCTCAGGCTTGGAAAGACTGTATCCGATCGAATAAGTGGGCCTCTTGGCCTTCAGCGGGTGGGTCCTCATTTTGTCATATACTCTTTCTTCTGGACTGATAGATCTCATTAGGATCAGTGCTCGAGCTTTCTTGACGTACAAAGTATCCTATATTTTAATAACCCAAAAGATAG
>JXCR01097850.1:1653-13643 GCA_002079205.1 Phalaenopsis hybrid cultivar | reverse complement strand
CATGTCAATTAGTAGGTCACCGCTGAATTGGAAATATAATATTACTTTAGTTAACAGTTACTGAGTTAGTAATAAACAATAAGAAGAATTAGATGAACTAACAAGTCGGTATATTTTCTACAGCATATATCAATTGTCTCCCGCATATAATCAGGAATTTCATCCCTGGCCGGAAAGTAGATTACTTCTGCTGCTGGCTGGACCTATAATATAATGAAGTCATAATCTTTGCTGAACAAACTTAAATAATTAAACCTAACATTCCATACCTTGTCTGGGTAGTCCTCGCTAACATAATGAGTGACTGGCTCGAGCGCTTCTTCCTCCTTATGTACTGATTCAACCTCTTCTTGAAATTTATTAACCTGGTCGACGACAACTTCTTCTTCTTCTTTATTTTCAACCGAGTCCTTGTTGGGTTCTTTCTTTCGCTTTCTTTCAAAAACAACATATGGGGAGCAAGGAGACTTTCTTCTTCTATTTAACCTATTCTTGATCCTTTTGATCAAGCTTCTTTGTGGGGATTCTTTAACCCACCTTCTCGGAAATTCCACCGGCGCTTGTTTAATTGATTTTTCTACTCGCACGACATGTAACTTTAGGTCGGTTACTGTATTATCTAACGTTGTCAGTCGACTATAAACAGAGTCTTCAAATTCCAAAATTGTGTTCTCTAACTGTGTTAGACGACTGTCAACCGATACTTGAAAGTCCAATATAATTTTTTGTTGGGACTTCAATAAATCGTGGATCTCTTCAAATCCAAATGTTTGTCCCATCCTCTGACTCGACTGTTCATATGTATGACTGCCGGATGGTTGAGTACCAACGTAATAAGGTACTATAGGGGATACCTCAACATGCATGGGTGACTGTGGTCTTGAAAGGGTTTCCCCCTGTGGAAGAAACTTTGCTGGACTTGGGGGCTCTACAAGTGAATTGGCAAATAAGTGATGTTCACTTTCCTTTAAATCAAGGAAATAATCATACACCTGCCAAAAAAAACATAGCACACAATCAAGGGCAATTAATATGTAACATGACAACTTGACAAACTATAATTGAACCTTATTTAATTAACCTCGGCAGGGCTGAGCATGTTGAACGCTAGTTGAATTTGTATAGCATTCCATCTAACATTTACTGGCCATCTTATCATTCGGGGTCTAGCCTCAGGAACTGCTGGCACGACCAATGATGTGTGCTCATAAAACCAGAGCTGTGTTAAGCAAGTTAAATTAACTAATTGGTATCAAAATCAACAATAATGAAAAGAGCTTTCAATAATAATGTCGGGACAAACCGTTAAGAGGAAGACAAAGCCAGTAATATATCCAAGTGGCTGATCCGTCCTAAGCTTCACCGCACATAAGTTCAATTGATCAATCAAAAAGCCACACACTGTCGCGGGCCAATTATACGAGCTGAATGCTTCAACGTCCTCGCAAATAGAGGTGAGCTGCTTGGAAACTCTAAAATTACTTGAAGGAAAAAGTAAATTAGTCCATAAGAACTTTATTAATAATTCTATGAAACGGTCAGAAGACTCTCCTGGGTCAAAGTTGATAAGTTGGGTCTTCATTTGTCTCGCATCAATACTACATGATGGAGCTTTATTCCAGGATGCGGGCAACCCTCTATTTGGCATGCCTATTAGGAGAGCAACTTGGTCAGCATCAAATTTCAGTTCTTTCCCACCCAGCTGAAACGTCGTTCGATCAATATTCCAACAGTTAATTATATGCATTGTCAGAATATGATCCTGTGGGTATGGAGGGAGTTCAAAAAATTGAACCAAGCTCATGTTTTCTAATTTATTCCACGTGTGCTCGTCGATGGTGGGCCGGACCTTATCCAGAGCTTCTCGTACTGCAGATGGACGACATCTGCAGTTCATTGATTTTGCGCTCAGAAACCTACATTTAATTTTAATGTATGTTAAAGTATGTAAATAATGATGAAAGAAATTTAAAATTTTCTATAATTCAGTCTTAAATTTTATCATTCAGAATTAATATAACTCAAGAAATTAAACTCACCATTAAACATTGACGAAAGCAAAATATGAAATGTACCTAGAAACGGCCTTGGGTTGCTTTATGGATTTGGTCTCATCTGTGTTTCCCGTTTTAGAGCCAACTAAATCCTTCTTCTTGCGTCCACCCTTCACCATTAGCTTTGGCAGCTCGGCCTCAAACTTCTTGCCTTCCTCGACATCTGGCTTCTCCGCCTCCTCAAAATGGGCAACATTCTCCTCTTCCAACGACGTCATGCCCTTGCCGCTGTCCTCCATTTTCGACTAAACCCTAAACAACACCAGTACCTCGACGTAACGTTCGACTGAATGCAAACCCTATGCGTGAAGGCAAATACAAATTTTTACTCTCACGAAATTTTTTACCACGGGTATTTGATCAGTGGGGTTAAATGAAGATTACATTCACTACCTAGGTTACCACCAAGTTACACGAACGTTTCAATTTCTCAAACGGTTACCGCAAAGTTACGCTTCACTTTCTCTCGGTTACATATCGGTTACAGCTCAGCTATACCGCTAGGTTACAACGCGCGGTAATAAGTCTCGGTTACAGCTAAGTTATAATTCGTTTACAAAGTTACGCGCGGTAATAAGTCTCGGTTACAGTGAAGTTATAGTTCGTTTACAAAGTAACGCTTCACTTTAACTCGGTTACACCTTACTTACAACGCAATTATACCCAGAAGGTACAACGCGCGGTTTGAATTCTCGGTTACATCTTCGTTACAGCGAGGTTATAAACACGGTTCATTCGTTTTGAGGTTACTGGAAGGTTACAATCCTGTTATCCGAGCGGTACCGCGGTAAAGGCCCTCTCGGTTATAAATCCTGTACGTCTCAGTTATAACTCGGTTATAATTGAGCGGGCCGGGTCGACGGGTCGCGTCTGAATGAATGCGGTGGGACCAACAGTGCTGATTTGTCAATAGCCCGTTGGAGGACGCATGTATCGCTGCGTACGTCTTATGTACGCAAATTTTTTCCGTTGAATTGAGACTGCTCTAGTAGGGAAAATACTGGAGGGATATCTAATAGGTGGATATGGATCTAGAGGCTGTGATCATAATCATGGGGACCGAAGCGATGGAAGAGGGGGCTACCAATCAAATCTAATAATAGTAGAGAACGAGGGAAAGCCAGGAGTGAACTCTACCGATAAGAATCACGAGTTACTGAAGATGTTGAAGAGGAAGCAGAGAACGATAGGTGACATGAATGAGGATGCATCCACCTTATCATCATCCAAGGAGAACACTGCTAGTTATGTTCGCTCAGCCAAAAGATAATCGTGATACAAATGCGCTTGTCTCTATATCAATCATAAGATCACCAAAATGAATTATAGATTATAGTGCATCTCAACATGTGACAGGTGTTGTCAGTGAGTTCTGTTCTCAAACTCACCTAGCAGTTTCAAAGAGCATTCAGACCGTTGATGGTACAACACAACCTGTGGTTGGTAAGGGTATAGTGAGGTGTATCAATTCTATGATTTTGTCTAATGTTGTGTATGTTCATTCATTTTCAATGAACATTTTGTCCATTAATGTCATTATACTTCAACTAAAATTTATTGTTTCATTTGTAATTCTCAAGGTGATCTTTCAAGAGAATGGGGTTGGTCGGAGACTTGGGACTGGCACGTGGCATAGTGGACTTTGGTAATTGGATGGAGAGGGAATGAATTCGGCCTTGACATCCATGATTGAGAATGTTGGAGTAGGAGCATCTGAGAGGAGTGTGGAGAATGTGTTGTTGGTACATCACAGACGCATGAGACACTATTCGTTTAATATATTGAGTCGTTTGTATACATCCTTGTATAAAAAGACAAATAAACAAAAACTTGTGTATGATGCTTGTGACTTCGGTAAGTATAACAAGAGCTCCTATGTTAGTTCTAGTAATAGGAGTTTTCATGCTTTTGAATTAATGCATTCAAATATATGGGAACCTTATTCTATAACTTCGATGAACAGTTACAGATATTTTGTAACTTTCATTGATTATTTTTCTCGTGTTACTTGATTATATCTGATGAGAAATAAAAGTGATATGTTTGATTGCTTTAAAGACTTTCACATGGTGATTCAAACTCAATATGATGCAGTAGTGAAGGTATTTAGGTCTGATAATGGGAGAGAGTATACCAACAATGTGTTTAGGGAATACTTGTCCCCAACAGATACCACATCAAACCACATGTTCATACACACTGATACAAAATGGAGTTGAGAGGAAAAATAGATACATTTTAGAGGTACCTCGAAGCATGATAATTACAATGAATGTCTCAAATCACTTGTGGGGGCAAACAGTTTTGACAGCAGCTCAATTGATCAACAGAATGTCTTTGAGGGTGTTGAATTGAAAGTCTCCTTATCAGATGTTGAAAGAAAATAATAATGAGATTCTCCCATTAAAGGTTTTTGGTTGTGTATGTTTTAAGAATGACAGCAGACCATCAGTAAGTTAAGCTAAATCCTAGAGCTGTAAAGTGTGGTTTCATGAGTTATTCTGCAACCTATAATAAGTATGTTTTTTGGAGTCTAATAAAGGAGAGATTATTTATGAGCATTGATGTGTCCTTTAGAGAGCTCGAACCATACTATACCCTGGAAGTGATCTCACCATTTGGTGACTCGTCGGATACTAAAGGTATAAGAAATGAGAGAGAGAGAGAGAGAGAGAGAGTAGTGATGGTCACAGATTGGTACATGTGAGAACGATGTCTTGTCCTGTTTGTGGAAAGGATTGGCTGAAGAGCTGGAAAAAGAGAAAAATGAGCTCCAAGGTGGAGGAATTCAAGCTCACAGGGAGATGAGAATGTATTCAAGAAGGATGAGGTAGAATGAGGGAGCATTGTTTGTTTTGTCACTCGTGTCATCAAGTCCCTTATCCTGGTCTACCTTCTACTCTTGAGACACCTACACCTTCCAATCCAAAATCTGAATACTCAGGTGATATGATTCCTTTCATTTCTCCTCCCACTCTTATGACTTTAAGGAGGACTCTCATAGTGTGAGTAGTTCTCCTGATCATTATTCTCCTGATTGTTTTGATTTCTCACATGACATTGCTCAGTTTGTCTAATATTATAACATATCGCATGTACACTAAGCATTCATTGCATCATTAGACACTGTCTCTATACCAAAGTGTTGGCAAGTAGCTAAGAAGGATCCAAAGTGGAAGGTTGTCATGCTGGAAGAACTTGGTGCTCTTGTAAGAACGGGACGTGCGAGATAGTATCATTACCAACTGAGAAGAGAGAAATTTGGTGCAATTGGATCTTCACAATGAAACAAAATCCAGAAGAGAAAATAGAGCGTTACAAGGCACGATTGGTGGCGAAAAGGTGCAGTCGACATATGGCATTGACTATGACGAGAAATTTGCATTGATAGCTAAAATGAGCACAATGAGGATATAGGTTTCTCTGGTTGTGAATGATGAGTGGAGGTTGCACCAACTCAAAGTGAGGAATGCCTTTCTTCATTATGAGTTACTGGATGATGTATATATGGACATACCACTATGATTCAGTACGGGTTAGACAGTCGCTAAGGTGTGCAAGCTCAGAAAGTCACTTTATAGCTTAAAGCGGTCTTCTCAAACCTGATTTGACAAGTTTAGAAAAGCTATAGTGGTCATGGGATATCTACAGATTAATGTCGGCCCTAAGGGGTTCTTTCGTCAAAATTATGGTCACGTCACTATGTTTGTTGTATATGTTGATGACATGATTATCATTAGTGATGATGAGGCAGAGATTGTTCAACTAAAGGTAAAGTTGGTCAAAGAATTTGAGGTGAAGTACATTGGAAAACTCAGATACTTCCTTGGGATTGAGGTGGCTCATGGACCAAAGGGAATAGTTTTGTCTCAGAGAAAGTATGTACTAGATCTCCTCACAGAAACAAGCATACTGAGATGCAAGCCTGCAATCTTTCTAATTAATCAGAAGGTCAGGTTTAGTGCAGAGGGAGGAGAGTCAGTTGATCGTGAGAGATACGAAAGATTGGTGGGTCGTCTGATCTATCTGAGTCACATGCATCCAGATATCTCATTTGCAGTAAGCGTGGTAAGTCGCTAAAAGCATGATCTAAGGAAGGGTCATATGAATGCAGTGTATCATATTCTAAGGTACCTGAAAGGTGCAATAAGGAAGGGGTTGATCTTCAAGAAAAATAGGGATGTAGACATTGATAACTATTGTGATGTTGATTGGATGACAGAAGGCCCGCCTCAAGATATTGCATGTTCGTAGGGGGCAACTTGGTCTCATGAAAGAGCAAGCAATAATCTGTAATAGCGATGTCAACAGCAAAGGCAGGGTATAGCGTCATGGTCTTAGGATTTGTCGAGATGATGTGGCTAAGAGCCTTATTAGTTGAGCTCAAGGTGGATCAAAGAACTCAAATGAAGTTGTGGTATGACAACAAGTCAGCAATCAGCATTGCTAACAACTCTATGGAGCATGATAGAACCAAACATGCGGAGATTGATAGATTCTTCATCAAGGAAATTTGAATAACGAGCTACTGGAGCTAAGTCATGTAGCCACTGGAGAGCAAGTGGCTGACTGTCTCAATAAAGGATTTAGTTCATTATATATGTCTAGATTATATGACAAGATGGACTTAGTGGGTATCTTTTGCTCAACTTGAGGGGGAGTGTTGAGATTTGTATCTTATTTTGAGGGGTCTAATTGTAAATAGGTATTATAGAAAAATTCTAGAGATTATTTTTAAAAAGGATGGGAAGGTTTTATAAAAGCCCAACTCATGAATGAAGGAAATAAAATTTTGGAGAACAATTACTTTCAATTTGTTACACCAATGGGGCAAAACTATGAGACCATGAGGCCAAGGCGAACAATATATATGGGTGAGAGTTTGAGTTGTTACAATATTGATGTATGAGAGTTTGGGCTATTACAAATGGTATCGAAGCATTCTACCAATCTGTAAAGTATTTGCATGGCAGATTATTCTGGGTTTAGAAAACTGACAAGAACGTCAGTTACTTAAGTGGAAGAGATTGTAAAAACCCTTAAATAGAATGAAGTTAAACTCTTAAACATTGATGCACTTCTTGGTGTAATGATCGGAATTTTCATCGAAAGCTCTAAAGTTAAGTGTGCTTGTGTGGGAGCACTGATGGGGATCTCTTGGAAAGTTACACCAATGGGACAAAACCATGAACCTTTCGACCAAAGCAAGCAATATCTCGATGGGTAAGAGTTCGGACTTTTACAATCATTATGGATGAGAGTTTGGGCTATTACAAAACTATGGTTCAAGTAATTTTTGGTTTGAGAGATTAAAGTGGATGAGGAAAGAGTAATCATATTTTCCACCCTCGACATGTTAAATAAGCTGAATATTATCTCAATATAATCAGCCTATAATAACTTCAATGTATCACCACCAGTTATTTTCACTTGAAGATTTTTTTCTTTCCCTGGTCCTTGATGCTAATACCCTTAAAACTAATACATTAAATTATTAATCTCACTAGTATTTGCACATGCAATCATAATGGCTTCCACATATAAAAGCAAGTTAACAAGACTTTTAACTAACTCCTTTGATGTGGCAACATTGCTCTACATTGCATCTAATAAAACAAATTTAATGAATAAATGCATCAAATTTCTAGTATACTAATGAGGAGCATATTCTAACCCATTAATACATCTATTTAAGTTGCAAATAAAGCTTTCTTTTGTAGGCACTTCATAGTCATCAAGTTGTGCCATGTAGATGTCCTCCAAATAATCATGAAGATAAGTTATCTTAAAGCTCTCCATTGTTTTTTTCTTCCACTACATTCAACACCACTCTACTACGTTTTAGTTTAATCCATGAGAGAAAAAAAAAACCCATTACACTAGATACCTTCATTTTCTTGAAATCCTTCTTACCCGGCTTTACTTTGTATTTTTTATTTCCACTATGCTCTACTTTATTCCTGGAATCCATTTATTCTACAGTGCACTCATATCGTTAGGATGCTTAGTTAACGTCTAAGCTCATTTTTATATAGGATGTACATTTCATCTTTCATTGTTAGCTCCAGTTGACATTATAATGTGCATTTCTTCTTCTATTAGCAATAAATAACGTAAGAAAGAAGAATCTTAATTAGTAGGATTCAACATTCTTTGATATTTTTCCAACCCTACCATAGGAGGGCAGGCTCAAATTTAGCCATGCCTCAACATTCTCAAAAGCCATTAAACCGCTTTCATGCTTATCATCTTTAAAAACATCCTGAAGCTCAACTTGTCTGCAAATGGAAGCTTGCTTCTAACATTATTATACTTATCATTGAGCATAACAATTTAATTGAATATATCATTCCTACTTTTGATAATCTTTTAAGTTTGTAATCTCAAAAGCACCTCAAATTTTTAGGCTTGCATTTTTTTAACAAAATTAAAAATAATATCAATATACCTCACCTATCAACCCCACACCTCACACACTAAATAGCAAGAAAAAAAAGGAAAATTTTTTATAAAAATTTATGTAGTTGAAATTCAATAAAAAAAAACTATCAACACATTTATTATTTTAATTAATATTTTTATTGATGATTATTTATAAAAAGAAGATAATTAAGATTAGATATAAGAATAAATGGAAGAATACAGATATGGTTGAGAATAATGTGCACGATAAAGATTTCATTATGTTGATGATTCTAATGCAAATTCAGTATATTATGAGAGCAATATAGACATTCAAGTTTAAAAAGTTAATGTTGATAATTTGTTATATTTTTATTTAAGTGGGTAGTAGTATGAATGGGAGAGAAAGACTTATGTTGAAATTATTTTGATTGTTATTGTTGAAATTCAGAATAATGTGGAGTAATTTTATTGATATAAAAGGAAATATAAATAATTCTTACATCAATCCTAGAATAAAAAAAACAATAAACAAATAACAGAAAAAGAAAGATATAACATCTAATATCCCAATTAATTAATTCATTTTAATTATTTTGAGATAAGGAAACAACATAAAATAGGAAAGCCTAAATAGGAAAGGAAATAAATCTAATCCAATAAAATAACTCTAAATGATACCGAGAAATAAATATAATACTCATAACTTCTAACATGACAATTATTTCCTAATATAGCATCTAGCACTCCCCCGCAAGTTGAAACATGGTTGAAAACTATGTTTAAATTAGATTTAAAATCATCAAACAATGGGTGAGGAAGATCCTGTGAAGTAGAACTTGAAGGCTTTATCCCATACTGCAGTTGTCTTTGATTGCACTTCATGTAGTGTCTGTAGGAAGACGGAAGACTCCTGCAAATAATGTTGCAGGAGAGTTTGCAAGAAAGTAGACAACCTGGAAGAAAAACTGACTGCTAGTTGACTGTGAATGTATTTGACTGCAGTTCCTATAGAGATTGTAGGTAAACAGAAGGCTCCTATAGTTATGTTGCAGTGGATTTTACAGGGAAGTAGACAACCTATAGAAAAAACTGACTTCTAGTTGGTTACGGTGATATTTGATTTCAATTCCTGCAATGTTTGTAGATAGATGGAAGACTCCTACAGGTAATGTTGCAGGNTATGTTGCAGTGGATTTTACAGGGAAGTAGACAACCTATAGAAAAAACTGACTTCTAGTTGGTTACGGTGATCTTTGATTTCAGTTCCTGCAATGTTTGTAGATAGATGGAAGACTCCTACAGGTAATGTTGCAGAGGGAGTTTGGAGGAAAGTAGACAAACTCCAGAAAAAACTGCAGGGTGACCTGTAGAAAAAAAAAAGGGAAAGAAAGGAAAAAGCTCAAGAGATAGCCGTGTTGCGAGAAAAAAGCTTTGGAGGAGGACCTAGTGCATGAAAAAGCTTCGAAGGATGGCCAATTGCAGGGAAAAGCTCTGGAGGAGGGCCGACTACAGAAAAAAAGTACTGGAGGAGGGCCGACTGCAGGTAAAAAGTTCCAGAGGAGGGCAGGCTGCAGGAGAAAAGTTCCGGAGGAGAACCTGCTGCAGAGAAAAGCTCTGGAGGTCTTGTCGCAAGGAAAGGCTCCGGAGAAGGGTCCATTGTAAGGAAAAGCTCCGGAGGGTCTGTTGTAGCTCTAAAGGTTCTGCTGTGGGAAAAAGCTTCGGAGAATGATCTGCTATGGGAAAAAACTCTAGAGGAGGGCTTGCTGCAAGAATGAATGTCGTAATCAACTGAGCAAGGCACATTCATGTTTGGTTCTAGTTTTAGATCAGAACCCATAAATTTGTAGCTTTTCTCTATCACATCCAAGTTCATAAATTGTGCGTTAGTTGCAAGTTCTTTAACATCCTGTAGAATAGCAGCAGCTTATCCACAATTATTATTAAGAAATGCTTTATACATGGTGGGAGGCTTTCTTGCTTCAAAATGTAAGCAGATAGGATTTGGGTTGACGAAAAACACATAAGAATGAGGCCCAAAAGCTATACAATTAGTAACTTAACACAATTTTATTCTGTTCAACTTAAAGGTTGTGCTCCATTTTGTTTTTTTGGGGCTTCTTCTCATTATTCTTTGGCACCTACAGTAGATATCAAAGGAATTTGGACCCCAAAAGGGATTAGGTTTAGCAAATTCAATAATACAGGAAGCCCAAAACCCAAACTCAATTTGAGGGAAGAGAGAAGGGTGGCATTCCAGCAACCTCGAAGCTCGTGCATTCAATATGGTGAGAAAGCAAGATTATGGCAAAACAATACCAATCAAAATAGAAATGGTACCCTATATATAATTTTATGAGAATTCAGTAAAGAACAAAAAAAGATCCATGATAATGACATTCATGCATCTCAAAAGAGTGAAAAGTAGCCCTTACCCCCAAACAGCCCTTCACAAAGGTAATGCTAATTCTTCTCCAGCCTAGTATTTTTGAAAAAGGCAAGGTCTTCACCTATTCCCCACCACAATCAATTCTAGAAGAGAAATGAAGACGTCTCAAATCAAAAGATATTTACTCTGAAGCTTCACTCATCCCTTTCATTTAGAATCTCAAATCTCAATCTCTTCACTAAGAAGATAAATGTGATTTCAACTTGGCCTTACTATGTAAGTGGCTATAGAAAGTTGTGGCTCAAGAGGAGGGACTATGGGTGCAAACAAGTTGAGTCGACCTCAAGCAGCTGTCGGCTTGAGTNAATCTCAAATCTCAATCTCTTCACTAAGAAGATAAATGTGATTTCAACTTGGCCTTACTATGTAAGTGGCTAAAGAAAGTTGTGGCTCAAGAGGAGGGACTATGGGTGCAAACAAGTTGAGTCGACCTCAAGCAACTGTCGGCTTAAGCTTGAGTTTGAGTTTGATTAATTAATCGAGTTTGAGCTCGAGCTCGTGCTTAAGCCTATGAGTTCGAACTGGCTCACAAACCTGCATGTTTATCACGAAATAAAGAAAATAATAAAAATTTAAACTAGTGTTATAATAAAATGATAAATCATATGAGCAATTAGAAGATAAGTAATACAAAATTATTTGATAAAAAATATAAAATATTATTTTTTTAACCATTTTTTTAGTTTAAAATTAAAATCTTGAATTTAATATATTTTGAATATATTTTCGCTAATGTNTTTTTTAGTTTAAAATTAAAATCTTGAATTTAATATATTTTGAATATATTTTCGCTAATGTTTTTTTTTTTAAATGAGCGACTCACAAGCTTACGAGTTGAGTTGGGGCTAGCATGAACTTGGCTAATTAGCTCATTGAACTCAGCCCACGATCCACTTATCGACCTGAGCCAAGGTTGGCTTGCTAGTTGGCTTGGCTCAATTACACCCTATGTGGGACTATGGACGCATGTTATCTAACAAGTATTAAAAGAAAGAGAGAGAATGTGAAACATTATTTCCCAAACCAGCTCCAACATTTCTTTTTTTGTGGAAAGACATCTAGCAATAAAATGCGAGACCGGGGTG
>JXCR01097847.1:18267-31859 GCA_002079205.1 Phalaenopsis hybrid cultivar | reverse complement strand
TTGACATCAAAGAATTTCATTTCATTATCAGTTCATACATTTCATAAGAAGTAACTGATGCATGCAACTTTAGCGTGCAAATGATGGCCTTTTCATTTAACTTAAATGTACTTTTTTTTATTGAAATTCTTCTGACATCCTCCTATAGATATCAACATTGTTCTTTTTGGTAACTGGAATATTGTTGTCAGATCTCTCAATGTAGATCTTTATATTGTATGATTTTTCAATGATGATACCCTTTATATGTTTTTTTCCTTTTGGATGCTGAACTATTGAGCACAAATAATGTTCAGGAGTTTATACGGTCCATCACTTTTTTAATATTTATGTCGCTAGAAGTTATATCATGAAATAATTTATTCATAGTGGAAATTATGAGGATTAGATTTATTTCCTAATATAATTTTATTTTCTTTTCTATTGTAGATTTATTTCCTTGGATTGAGTTTATTTTCTTTTCTATTTTAGGCTTTCCGGTTTCTATATTGTTTATTTATCTCCAAAACAATTAATATGAATTGATTAATTGAAGATATTAGGAGTTATATCTTTCCTTTTCTTTTATTTATTTTTTATGTCTTTCCTTTTCTATGATTCATATATGGGTTATTTATACACCTTTTTCATATTAATAAAAACCTTCTACACTATTCAGAATTTTAGCATGGTATTAGAGCCAAATTCCCTACCCTTGTCGCCGGTGTCCCCTCCAGAGCCTCCAAACTCTCTTTCTGCCATTCTCTTTATAGGAAGGGAAGGATGTTTTCTCTCCTTGTAGGCTGTCCGTTGGCCCTTATAGCTAGATTAGATTCCCGCTTTCCCTTCTCTTTCATAGTTAGGTTCATAGCCGCTAAATCCAGAACGAGAGCATTTTTGTCCGCGAGAAAATAACGATTTTCTTACTCAGTTGGTTTCCGATTCAGAAAGTAAAGAGGATATAGTGGGAGTTATCTTGCGAGATTCTGGTCCTCCGCTCCAGCGGTGTCAAGGGTGAATATCCTTAACCTCGGCGGAGTGGAGTTATTTCGCTAATATCTCAGGTGACGGGAACGCAAACTGTCGCTTTGGGGGTGGCGACGGGACCTCCTCCTCCATCGCTGCAGTAACCCATGAGTGCAACTCTTTTTTTGCTACAATATAGTTTGGGTCAAGCCAGCTTGTTGGACCGATGAAGAAGAAGGGGGAGGCCGAGGAAATACACACCAGATGGGAGCATGTTGCTGCTGCATTCTAACCGATCTCATCTTCCTTTTCTCTCTTCCACACGTGAAAAACCTAGCTCATACGCCACTCCTCTGCCAATGTTGAATCAAATCTACTATGGCTTGACCTACAACAACGGTGGATTAGACGGTTACACACTTCGTGCCATCGATCCCTACCTTCCAATCGCTGTGGGTTCCTCGCGATATTCCAGAGAAANCTATTCAATGCCTACCTTTTCTACCATCTTCCATTTCATTCCTAATTTTAAATTCCTTCTTATTTCTTTGTGCTAGGATTCTTTATATTATGTTGTGTTTGCCTAGGATGGGGAGGTTTTTTGATGATTGCTGATTTCAGTTATCGCCTTCGAGTCGTTCTTCCCCTCTGGGGGTTGTACCCGTCAATGAGAAGGTGCTCCGGTTATGATTCGTTCGAGCTGGTGAACGCCTCCAAGGTTCTGTATGGTGCTCCGGCTGTAGCTTGACGCCAGGGAGACATCTATGCTTCTACAACCACATTCAACCCCTTCCCTATCTTCCAAACTTCCTCCAGCCACAACCCAGTTCTGCAAGAACTTACACCTACAGCTTCTCTACCCATACAGTGGCCCTGCCACCCCCACAGATTTTACCAAATCCCCTTCATTTCCCATAACTCTTTCAGTCCTTCCAGCCCAACTGCTCCTTACGTGTTACAGTGTTCCATTCCAGCTATGCCACTGCTGCCACCTCCCCATTTCAGCTCCAGTTGCTTCTGCGGGCACCCCGCCAACCATCATGCCTGCTGTCCAGCCGGTATTCTCCCTATGGCTTTCGCCCTAGGGTGTCTTTTTATGTTTGTTATCATTTATTTCTTGTTTTGAAGCGTCGTAGTAGTAACTTCTGAATTTCAACAATAATATTATTATTATTTTCTTTTGTGGTTTGTGCTTTCTACGGTATCAATCACATGTTAAATTATTGAAATTTTTTAAGTGTGTCATGTATGATTTTTTTGATGGATTTGCAATGTTTTGTAACTTTGACTGTTGAAGATTTTTCTCACCCACGCAAAAACTTCTATGTGAACGTGGGAGTGCCTTTCTATTATTATTATTTTTTATTATTAAAGCAGAGGATTTTTGGGATCTGAGGAATTTGTCAAATTTCCTGCTGTGTAGGAGGCATACTCTCAAGTTGGACCTCAGTTTCTTGAAGAACTTCAACGCCACCATCTTTCATCATCCTTGGTAATACTTCAGTTAGTTCTAAACTAAAATTGTAATCACGACTTTATGGACAAATATGCCTGTTTTATTATCACTATGTATTAGTAAATTCTTCCCCTTTAATGTCTCAAATTGGTTTTGTAGATTAAAGATATTAATGCTAGGTTGGAACGAGTAGAAGCAAAGGTTCGTAAATCAGATGTTACTGGAAATCATTTTGTTTGTACTGAAACCAAATCAGCTCCTGCTAACCAAAGAAAAGGCAGCCCAAGGACTAAGATCACTCGCAGGGAGATGTCACTTCTTGGAGGTGGATTTAGTTTTTTGCCTTGGAAGATTTCAAATCTTCTTTTTAATTTTAATTTGCTTGTAATTGATATGCAGATATGTTGGAATTTCTTTCATATAATTAGCTCACCCTAATGTTGAAGGTTCCAAATAGAAGGCAGTTTCAGCGAGCTACAACCGCACAATGTTGGTTCTAAAGTATAGGATTGATTGCATTACGATTTGTGAAAAACTGTTTGAATTGTTTCGTTGTTGCTCTTTGTAAATGTTTTATATTGACCCAAATGCTATAATCACTTGATATTGATCACATCTCTTATTTAATCACGTCTGATTGGTTGTTGTTGCTAAAAAAGTGCACTTCTTGACATAGTAAGACATTTTTTAATAACATTTTTTTGGTTATAAGTTCTAGAGTAGAATTCAACATACATTTTATTTGATTTTGATAGTAGATGAGAGCAGAATTCAGCTTTATTTTATAGTTCCTTTTAATGATCTGACATGGAACTTTGATTTGAGTGAAACATGCAGTCGAAAGTATCCTCTATCACAGTACTCGCAGAAATGCTTGTTTTTTGTGTGACACTAGTGGTTACTCCTTTAGTTTGGTACCAAACGACAGCAAAATGAGAACACATTTTACCAATGGAAGTTTGATTAGAATTCTTTTCTGCTATTTTATTATTTCACAAGCTAGTAGTGCAAATGACTATCAATTACAATTACTGGTATGGAGGATGGTTTCGGATTTTTTTTCCTGACCTTTACCTTTCTCTCACCAGCCACTCTCATTTCAGCATTTTCGGTGTTAAATATTTAACTTTTTGGACTTGTTTCAAGCGCTTTTTTNCAGCTTTATTTTATAGTTCCTTTTAATGATCTGACATGGAACTTTGATTTGAGTGAAACATGCAGTCGAAAGCATCCTCTATCACAGTACTCGCAGAAACGCTTGTTTTTTGTGTGACACTAGTGGTTACTCCTTTAGTTTGCTACCAAACGACAGCAAAATGAGAACACATTTTACCAATGGAAGTTTAATTAGAATTCTTTTCTGCTATTTTATTATTTCACAAGCTAGCAATGCAAATGACTATCAATTACAATTACTGGGATGGAGGAGGTTTCGGATTTTTTTTCCTGACCTTTACCTCTCTCTCACCAGCCACTCTCATTTCAACATTTTCGGTGTTAAATATTTAACTTTTTGGACTTGTTTCAAGCGCTTTTTTCTGTGACCATGAACTCAATGATAAAGGATGTAAAATGATTATTAGATAGTGAATTCCATTTTTCCCAATCATTCATTTAGTTCTATAAGCTTTTAGTGACTTCTCAAAGATAATTAACACCACACTTTATTTTGCTCAAGCCAAGTCAAGTTGGGCCATAATTTTCTTGTTGTAGCCTTTTAGTTTTTTATATAATTTAGATTAGTAATGTTTTTGTCCCTCTGATATTGGATTTTAACCAAAGAATAATTGAAAAATAATATTATTTCTGCATTCAAAAAAGAAATTATAAACACAAAATTGTAGGAAATTACTACAAACATGGCACACGACACACTGTTAGGGTGGATTTAGTGTGGTGGTAGTGATCGTTAAGGGCTTTGAAAGGTGGCAACCAAGGTAGGGAAGGGGAGTAGAAGGGCATTTCTAGGAGGGAAGCAATAGGTGTTTGCTGTCCTTGGCGGCAACAAGTAGGTAGGATGGTCGGGCAGTGGTAAAATAGCAAGGCAAATAGGTTTCAGGGCGGTAACTATGATGTAGGATGATCGGACAGCAGTAAAGCGGCAACAATGATGTTTGTTGGCTGGAATAGTGGCGACAACAAGGTAGTGGGAAGGGAAGGCAATTGACGGCTAAAAGACGGAAAAATGCAGGAAGGACAACAACAACAGTTGTTCTGGGAGATCGGCAACAGAGAAGGCACGATGAGCGATGTGTGAAAGATACGTAAGGGTTGTAGGAGGATAATCACCAACTCGGAAGCAAGATATAATTGTAACACCACTCGGCCTTGGTTACAACCCTATAACGGAAAATCCAAGGACACCGGCGGTTGTTTCGAATAAACTCAAGACAAAAATGAAAATTCAATCCCTAATTCAAATGAAAGAAGGATAAAAGAAAATATGTTGAAAATCGGAAGGAAAATAAAGGGAGAGATGTTCAGCTCGGTTCTACCCCAATCATAGGAACCTAACGCCCATCCTCGAGGACTCGAGATCGCGTGACTCCCTTATGGTCTGCGCCAATCTCCCGCTATTGGGGGAACTTTGACCTCATCCGTCAAGTATGGAGTCAACTCCAAAACACCTATGTCCTTCTAAAGTTTGTTCTGATAAAATAAATATCCATCTTTTTTGGCATAGTTAGACTGAAACTGCACGTTGCTGTGTATTTTCACAAACCAAGTCTCGAACAATTAAATATGTAATTTGTTTCTTTCACTCTTCGTACTTGACTAAAAGCATTTGATAAACAAATTTGTATGGAGGAACAAACTCTCGAATGAAATCTTTGACATGTTGAACCATTTTTAGTGGCAATCACCCAATAGGTAAACTATTGGTCATGATGTCTAGCAATCACTTCATGAGGGACCGTCCCTTTTTAGGTATGGGCTCATCAGACTTATTATTTATTAGAATAACCAATGCTAATCCATCAAAAGTCTTTCATGGTCTCAACTTGAATAACTTGCGTTCCTTCCTCGTCAGCTGGAAGTTGAGACTCCTCTTTGACGTCGTCTCTATCTTCTATATCGTTGTCCATTTCTTCAACTGTTCCTTGCTCATTGAAAGAAATTAGTCTTTTTTGGGCAAACTGATGCACTGTGTCTAAACCGTGGTACTTAACACAGTTTTTGGCTGAGACGGATTTGGGAATGCTACTTGTGACCCACCTGTTCTCTATTCTGAACTGTTTATTCTCAGGTATGGTCGGTTTGGATGTTCAGTTGGGTGTACTCTTGCTGCTTTATCTTGGGGTTGAGCTTTGCATGTCAGATGTAATAATCACCCGCTGATGTCGTCTCGAGAACATGTCATGTTTGTAATGAATTGTTAGCTACTATATCTCTCGTTTCATCTTGAATCGGGTAGTGATTTTATTTATTCTCTTATGGAGAAGTTTCTTAAAATTTTTTCCACCACATCAACACACTTTTCTTTAACTTAATGGTTGTTAGCTTTGCCATTTTGTCTGGTGGGACATCTTGGTGTTTGAAGACACGTTCCACTGTTTCGTTCGGATCCATGTGATCGCCAAAACATGGCAAGTCACCCTACAAAACAAATTTTGGCTTTTCCTCTGATATTCCTTGTCAAATCTTCATGGTTTTGGTTATNTTTGTCTGGTGGGACATCTTGGTGTTTGAAGACACGTTCCACTGTTTCGTTCGGATCCATGTGATCGCCAAAGCATGGCAAGTCACCCTACAAAACAAATTTTGGCTTTTCCTCTGATATTCCTTGCCAAATCTTCATGGTTTTGGTTAGTCATCATTGGAAATAGCTTTGTGGAAGAGATTGACTTCATTATCCTATGAATCACCATTGTGGCTAAGGGTGATATTTCTTGTTTCCTCTCAAAGGCAGCAAGCCTTCATTGCAGTTGAAGGATTTCCCACTGCATATTTTCCATAGAAAGTTCTTGAACATCTTTTTGCGGATTTCTATAATTCGCTTTGTCACTTACTTTCGATCAAGTTTCTGGCAATTGTCTCCTCGTTGGTGTGGCTAGGATTCATGTTTTGGAGGTGAAAAAGGGTGTATAGGGTTGGTCTATGGTGGGAAAAATATTTTCGGGGGCTGATGTATAGAAATCAACAATGGGAAGGGTTTTGGTTGGAGGTTGGGTTAGGTATTGATGGATTTAGGTAACCCTATGATAGGAATAGGATTAGGGTAGCTTTGATATCAAATGATACTACAGTTTAATCAAACAACAATATAAAAACAATAGTATTTTTGTATTCAAATAGGAAATTATAGTCACATAAGAAAAATAGGAAATTATAGTCACATAACAAAAATAGGAAATAACAACAAATACTACACACGCCACACTAACAGGGTGGAGTGAGAGATTGCTTCTTTCTTACTTATCTAAGAGGGAATTGTGTGTTGTTGTAAAGAGATAAGAGGCTTTAAAGGAACTTTAAGGGATTTGCTTAGGGAATAAATTGAGATAAGTTGTATTTACTTCTTATTGTTTGTATGACGTTGCTTGTATATATATAATCCTTATTTTGTCGTATATTCCTCTTGAATTCTGAGTAGATTTCCTTGTCTTTCTCTTTGCAATGAGATATGGTGAAGTGATGATTTAGATTTGACGTGCTGAATTAATGCTAAAATATTGTGATGATTTTACACTAACAGGGTGGATTTGGGGTGGTGGTGGTGATCGTTAAGGGANAAGCAATAGGTGTTTGCTGTCCTTGGCGGCAACAAGTAGGTAGGATGGTCGGGCAGTGGTAAAATAGCAAGGTAAATAGGTTTCAGGGCGGTAACTATGATGTAGGATGGCCGGACAGCAGTAAAGCGGCAACAATGATGTTTGTTGGCTGGAATAGTGGCGACAACAAGGTGGTGGGAAGGGAAGGCAATTGACGGCTAAAAGACGGAAAAATGCAGGAAGGACAACAACAACAGTTGTTCTGGGAGATCGGCAACAGAGAAGGCACGATGAGCGATGTGTGAAAGATACGTAAGGGTTGTAGGAGGATAATCACCAACTCGGAAGCAAGATATAATTGCAACACCACTCGGCCTTGGTTACAACCCTATAACGGAAAATCCAAGGACACCGGCGGCTGTTTCGAATAAACTCAAGACAAAAATGAAAATTCAATCCCTAATGCAACACACATATGCTAAATGTCTAGAAATGAAAGAAGGATAAAAGAAAATATGTTGAAAATCGGAAGGAAAATAAAGGGAGAGATGTTCAGCTCGGTTCTACCCCAATCATAGGAACCTGACGCCCATCCTCGAGGACTCGAGATCGCGTGACTCCCTTACGGTCTGCGCCAATCTCCCGCTATTGGGGGAACTTTGACTTTNGGATTCATGTTTTGGAGGTGAAAAAGGGTGTATAGGGTTGGTCTATGGTGGGAAAAATATTTTCGGGGGCTGATGTATAGAAATCAACAATGGGAAGGGTTTTGGTTGGAGGTTGGGTTAGGTATTGATGGATTTAGGTAACCCTATGATAGGAATAGGATTAGGGTAGCTTTGATGTCAAATGATACTACAGTTTAATCAAACAACAATAGAAAAACAATAGTATTTTTGTATTCAAATAGGAAATTTTAGTCACATAACAAAAATAGGAAATAACAACAAATACTACGCACGACACACTAACAGGGTGGATTTGGGGTGGTGGTGGTGATCGTTAAGGGTTTGGAAAGGTGGATGCCAAGTATGTAAGGGGATCAATGGGGCGGTTACAACAGGGAAACAACACACGCTTGCTGTCTTGGGCGACAACAAGTAGGTTGGATGGTTGGACAGTGGTAAAACAACATGGCAAGGGGGTTTCTAGGTGACGACAGTGATGTTGGATGGCCTGATGGCAGTAAAACTACAAGGCAAAAGGGTTTTTGGGCGGCAACAACGATGTGGGTTGGTATGAACTGTGGTGGAAGTAAGGTGGAGGGAGGGGAAGGCGATGTTGGCAGTTGAAAGGCGAAAATTGCAGAAAGGATAGCAGCAACAACTGTCCTGGGCAGTCTGTAGCAGAGATGGTCATGAATAACGACAAAGAGCAATGTGGGAAGAATGAGGAAGGGTTGAGGGAGGATAATCACTACTTCGGAAGCTAGATACAGACTTAGGACGGAAATTCTATAGACGCCGGTGGCTGTCCCGAACAAACTCAAGCAAAAACTAAAAATCTAATCTTTAATACAACACATATATAATAAATGACTAGAAAGGAAAGAAAGATAAAAGGAAACACGTCGAAAATTAGAACAAAAAATAAAGGAAGAGGTGTTCGGTTTTGTTCTTCCTCGATCGCAGGAACCAGGTGTTCGATCCTTGTGGACACATGACCCTCTTATGCCCCGCTTCACCCTCAAGCAATTATTGTGCATTTCAGAAGTCTGCTCATTTAGTTATTTATGGTTGCTCATATTAATGGAGTCTTTCATCTTCCATTCTATTTGTGAATCTATATCATACTAAGTTTATGGTGTTTTGCATTCGATTGGATGCTTGTTTTGTCCAAAATTATGTACTCATAACATCTCATCATTCTATTGACATCAAAGAATTTCATTTCATTATCAGTTCATACATTTCATAAGAAGTAACTGATGCACGCAACTTTAGCGTGCAAATGATGACCTTTTCATTTAACTTAAATGTACTTTTTTTATTGAAATTTTTCTGACATCCTTCTATAGATATCAACATTGTTCTTTTTGGTAACTGGAATATTGTTGTCAGATCTCTCAATGTAGATCTTTATATTGTATGATTTTTCAATGATGATACCCTTTATTTGTTTTTTTCCTTTTGGATGCTGAACTATTGAGCACAGATAATGTTCAGGAGTTTATACGGTCCATCACTTTTTTAATATTTATGTCGCTAGAAGTTATATCATGAAATAATTTATTCATAGTGGAAATTATGAGGATTAGATTTATTTCCTAATATAATTTTATTTTCTTTTCTATTGTAGATTTATTTCCTTGGATTGAGTTTATTTTCTTTTCTATTTTAGGCTTTCCGGTTTCTATATTGTTTCTTTATCTCCAAAACAATTAATATGAATTGATTAATTGAAGATATTAGGAGTTATATCTTTCTTTTTCTTTTATTTATTTTTTGTCTTTCCTTTTCTAGGATTCATATATGGGTTATTTATACACCTTTTTCATATTAATAAAAACCTTCTACACTATTCTGAATTTTAGCATGGTATTAGAGCCAAATTCCCTACCTTTGTCGCCGGTGTCCCCTCTAGAGCCTCCAAACTCTCTTTCTGCCATTCTCTTTGTAGGAAGGGAAGGATGTTTTCTCTCCTTGTAGGCTGTCCGCTGGCCCTTACCGCTAGATTAGATTCCCGCTTTCCCTTCTCTTTCACAGTTAGGTTCATAGCCGCTAAATCCAGAACGAGAGCATTTTTTTCCGCGAGAAAATAACGATTTTCTTACTCAGTTGGTTTCCCATTCAGAAAGTATAGAGGATATAGTGGGAGTTATCTTGCGAGATTCTGGTCCTCCGCTCCAGCGGTGCCAAGGGCGGATATCCTCAACCTCGCTAATATCTCAGGTGACGGGAACACAAACTGTCGCTTTGGGGGTGGCGACGGGACCTCCTCCTCCATCGCTGCAGCAACCCATGAGTGCAACTCTTTTTTTTGCTACAATATAGTTTGGGTCAAGCCAACTTGTTGGACAAATGAAGAAGAAGGGGGAGGCCGAGGAAATACACACCAGATGGGAGCATGTTGCCGCTGCATTCTAACTGATCTCATCTTCCTTTTCTCTCTTCCACACGTGAAAAACCTAGCTCATACGCCACTCCTCTGCCAATGTTGAATCAGATCTACTATGGCTTGACCTACAACAGCGGTGGATTAGACGGTTACACACTCCGTGCCATCGATCCCTACCTTCCAACAGCTGTGGGTTCCTCGCTATATTCCAGAGAAGCACTCACCATTACAGATGACGACAAGCAGACTGCTTCCCCATCTTCTAGCCAGACCAACGGTTTTAAGATTTCTAGCGTGGGCGTAGGTCGAGCTGGAAGCTACTTGGTCAGGAAGATTTGCGCCAATTAGATGTCGGTGTCGTAGCTTGGGGTTGATGGGGTGGATAAGCGGGATCGAAGAGGTCTGCTGAAGCTCTCAACCATTAGAATATTTGGCATTTAATTTTATTGACCAAAGCGATGTTTTATTGTCAAAGTACTGTTTGCACGAATGCCCTAGAGTTGTGGGTATGAGCCACTTGGCTTTACATCCCCAACGCCCTGGAGAGAGATTGTACTTACTATATGATGACAAGAACTTGTAAATTTGGCGATTCTTGCATGTTTAATCATTCACTTTGGGTTCCCGAAGGAGCAATTCCATGATAAACATTAACATTTCTCTACCTGGAGGGTAAAAGTTCACGCTTCAATCTATCCACGGAGGCCCTCATACAAAGCTTTTTTTTAGCATCAGGCTCTCATTCGAAACTTTTTCCTGCAACAGACCCTCCTCCAGAGCTTTTCTTGCAGCAGACCCTCCTCTGGGCTTTTCTATATCAGGTCCTCCTCTGAAGTTTTTTTCTTTATCAGACCCTTCTCGAACTTTTTTCTGTATCAGGCTCTCCTTTGGAGCTCGATACCGAAGGAGGACGCCCAAGCCACAAAAGAAGCAGAAGTATTATTGTTGAAATTGAAACTTTTTATAACGAATCTTCAAAACATGAAATAAATGATAAATAAACATAAAAGAAACCTTACGGTGATGACGACTGTGGTGGGAGGAGATGGGACAACCGGGGATGCAGGTTGGAGGGCAGCGGAGAGAGAAGAAAACTGTTGTTTAGAGGGTAGCAGGTGCTGCGATTTGGAAGGCTGGAAAGTTGTGNATCTTCAAAACATGAAATAAATGATAAATAAACATAAAAGAAACCTTACGGTGATGACGACTGTGGTGGGAGAAGAGGGGACAACCGGGGATGCAGGTTGGAGGGCAGCGAAGAGAGAAGAAGACTGTTGTTTGGAGGGTAGCAGGTGCTGCGATTTGGAAGGCTGGGAAGTTGTGGCCGGTGAAGTTGCCGGAAAAGCCGTCAATTTTGGGAGGGTGGAAGGCCTTATAATGGAGGCTGTTGGCAATGATGAAAAGATAAAGTGAGTGGTTGCTGCAGTTGGGCTGTTGGAGTTTGGCTGGAGTGGGGAAGGAATGTGGCAAGGGAACTTAGGGAAGNGTGGCTGGTGAAGTTGCCGGAAAAGCCGTCAATTTTGGGAGGGTGGAAGGCCTTATAATGGAGGCTGTTGGCGATGATGAAAAGATAAAGTGAGTGGTTGCTGCAGTTGGGCTGTTGGAGTTTGGCTGGAGTAGGGAAGGAATGCGGCAAGGGAACTTAGGGAAAGGGAAAAGGGGCGACGATAGGGAGGAAGATGTTGCAGGAGGAGCTAGCGGGCAGCTACGGGAAAAGTGAAGTGTTGTTTTGCAGGATTGCAGTGAGGGGAGAGGATGGCGGCGACAAAGGAAAGGCTGCAGGGCAAGGGAAGTCAGAGATAATTACCATTGGGAAGAGGGGCCAAAGTACCACTCACTCTGACCGTCGAATATAGCCCTCTGGGGGAAAACAAGACGCCAGTGACTGTCCACACAAAATGAAATCAGAAAAATCATTTCCTTCTCTAAGCAAAACAACCCCTATATATAAGAGGGGTTAGGACTTATATTAGACAATGCTTAAAATAAGAAAGAAAAATCAGATATAATCAAGATTTCAGATTTAGACAAGGAAATAAAGTGAGGTAAAATCAGATTAGGTAAGGGTGAGTATAAATAATCAAAATTCAAAATTCGGAAAGGGCTTTAAAATAGGAAGGTGCTAAGAAGGAAAGAAGGGAAGTAAGGGGAAAATGAAAGGAGCGAAAGGAAGGACAAAAACGAAAGAGGGAAGAGGAGGGAGGATAAACCCCTGTGCCATAGCTTTTCTTGCAGCAGACCATCATCTAGAATCTTTTCTGCAACAGACCCTGTAGAACTTTTTCTGCAGATTGTCTACTTCCCTGCAAACTACTTTACAACATTATTTGTAGGGGTCTTCCTCCTACGTACAGACACTTCAGGAGTTGTATTAAAAAACAATTACAATTGTTTACTTTGCAAACTCCCTTTCAACATTACTTGTAGGACGCTTCCGCCTATTTACAGACACTGTAGGAACTGTAGTCAAAGACAACCGTNTATAAGAGGGGTTAGGACTTATATTAGACAATGCTTAAAATAAGAAAGAAAAATCAGATATAATCAAGATTTTAGATTTAGACAAGGAAATAAAGTGAGGTAAAATCAAATTAGGTAAGGGTGAGTAAAAATAATCAAAATTCAAAATTCGGAAAGGGCTTTAAAATAGGAAGGCGCTAAGAAGGAAAGAAGGGAAATAAGGGGAAAATGAAAGGAGCGAAAGGAAGAAGGACAAAAACGAAAGAGGAAAGAGGAAAGAGGAGGGAGGATAAACCCCTGTGCCATAGCTTTTTTTGCAGCAGACCATCATCTACATCTTTTCTGCAACAAACCCTGTAGAACTTTTTCTACAGATTGTCTACTTCCCTGCAAACTACTTTACAACATTATTTGTAGGGGCCTTCCTCCTACGTACAGACACTTCAGGAGTTGTATTAAAAAACAATCACAATTGTCTACTTTGCAAACTCCCCTTCAGCATTACTTGTAGGATACTTCCGCCTATTTACAGACACTGTAGGAACTGTAGTCAAAGGCTACCGCTGTTGTCTACTTTCATGCAAATTTCCTTGCAAAATTACCTGTAGGAGCCTTTTGCCTACATATAGACACTGCGGGAATTGCAGTCAAAGACAACCACAGTCAATTAGAAGTCAGTTTTTCTTGTATGTTGTCTGTTTTTATGCAAACTTCCCTGCATCATTGCCTGTAAGAGCCTTCTGCCTACCTACATATACCGTAGGAACTGCAGTCAACTAGAAGTTAGTTTTTTTGCAAGTTGTCTACTTTCCTGCAAACTCCTTCCTAATATTACCTGTAGGAGCCTTCCATAAGAACTGCAGTCAATGACAACTGCAATAAGGGATGAAGACTTTAAGTTCTACTTCACATGATATTCCTCGCCCATTGTTTGATGTTTTTAAATCCAAGTTGAACATGAT
>JXCR01097847.1:5486-17681 GCA_002079205.1 Phalaenopsis hybrid cultivar | reverse complement strand
TTATTGAATCTCTGTACTCTCTACTATTGTCAACCTATTCCTTGATGCCAATTTTTAATATCTACTCATTTTTAACTGTTCAGCCTCACTTACCTTTTCTGCATCACATTTCCTCCCATTTATTCCAACTTTACTTTATAATTGATAACGCCATCTCTTTGAACTACATAAACACAGTCGCAGCACCACACTTTCATAACCAAATTTCATATGAATCCTATTCCTATTCAAACTACTAGAAGCTGCCAATTACTTTGTGGTGTTAACATTGATGGAATTTCTCGTCTCTTTTCCTGTAAAAGCCCATATGTAGAATATAGCTGAACTCTTAAACATCAAGACACTTTTTGGTGAGAGTTGGAATTTCATTAGAAACTCCAAAGTTGAGTGTGCTTGTGCTGGAGCACTCTTGGGTTGGTTGACATTCTGGGAAGTTACACCAATGCGACAAAAACTTGAGACCATAAGGCCGAAGCAGACAATATGTTGATGGGTGAAAATTCGGGTGTTACAAATGATATCAGAGTAATACATCACTCTGAAGATGAGAACTAAGTGTCATACATAACATAGTGCTACTGTATGCGAGCCACCTCTTGATGCCAAGATGGGACAAAGTGCTAGATAGTGGGAATCATCTCTTGAATTTGTAGGGGCCACCTCTAGAATGATATCTACCTGGTGAATGATTTTAGGCTAAGGACGAGGATGTCAGTTACTTAAGTGGGGTAGTTTGTAAAACCCCGTAAGTAAAATGTAGCTGAACTCTTAACACTCTATTGTTAAGCATGCCCGTGCTGGAGCACTTGGGATGGGTGTCCTCGTGGGAAGTTAGGCCAATGGGACAAAAACATTCAGGCCATTATGCCTAAGAGGACAATATCCGATGGGTGAGAGTTCGGGATGTTACATGTCCATAGCCTGTAGAAGATCATCATTTGATGGAGGATAATCGAAGAAATTTCCANGTTGTTGTCTACTTTCATGCAAATTTCCTTGCAAAATTACCTGTAGGAGCCTTTTGCCTACATATAGACACTACGGGAATTGCAGTCAAAGACAACCACAGTCAATTAGAAGTCAGTTTTTCCTGCATGTTGTCTGTTTTTATGCAAACTTTCTTGCATCATTGCCTGTAAGAGCCTTCTGCCTATCTACATATACCGTAGGAACTGCAATCAACTAGAAGTTAGTTTTTTTGCAAGTTGTCTACTTTCCTGCAAACTTNCCTAAATAGAACCTGTTCTACAAGCGGACAAAATAACTATTTTTGTTTTTGTTCCATTTCTTCCTCTTTAAAATGGAATTGATACTTTTACATGCATTTGCATGCCCATTCAATTGAACCTGAATATGTTAGCTGGGGTTTGCGAAATTGATTTCTTTTTTTGTTGATCTATTAGACTCCTATGAGACTCCTACTGAAACTCCACCCTCCTACTCTCTCAATCTATTCTATATTTCCATAATATATTGAACCTCAAAATGATTATTAGGACAGGCAATATTGTTTCTTCCATTCCATGGCATTAATTAGTCTTCATTGATGCATCCTACCCTTATTGAATCTCTGTACTCTCGACTATTGTCAACCTATTCCTTGATGCCAATTTTTAATATCTACTCATTTTTAACTGTTCAGCCTCACTTACCTTTTCTGCATCACATTTCCTCCCATTTATTCCAACTTTACTTTATAATTGATAACGCCATCTCTTTGAACTACATAAACACAGTCGCAGCACCACACTTTCATAACCAAATTTCATCTGAATCCTATTCCTATTCAAACTACTAGAAGCTGCCAATTACTTTGTGGTGTTAACATTGATGGAATTTCTCGTCTCTTTTCCTGTAAAAGCCCATATGTAGAATATAGCTGAACTCTTAAACATCAAGACACTTTTTGGTGAGAGTTGGAATTTCATTAGAAACTCCAAAGTTGAGTGTGCTTGTGCTGGAGCACTCTTGGGTTGGTTGACATTCTGGGAAGTTACACCAATGCGACAAAAACTTGAGACCATAAGGCCGAAGCAGACAATATGTTGATGGGTGAAAGTTCGGGTGTTACAAATGATATCAGAGTAATACATCACTCTGAAGATGAGAACTAAGTGTCATACATAACATAGTGCTACTGTATGCGAGCCACCTCTTGATGCCAAGATGGGACAAAGTGCTAGATAGTGGGAATCATCTCTTGAATTTGTAGGGGCCACCTCTAGAATGATATCTACCTGGTGAATGATTTTAGGCTAAGGATGAGGATGTCAGTTACTTAAGTGGTGTAGTTTGTAAAACCCCGTAAGTAAAATGTAGCTGAACTCTTAACTCTCCATTGTTAAGCATGTCCGTGCTGGAGCACTTGGGATGGGTGTCCTCGTGGGAAGTTAGGCCAATGGGACAAAAACATTCAGGCTATTATGCCTAAGAGGACAATATCTCGATGGGTGAGAGTTCGGGATGTTACATGTTCATAGCCTGTAGAAGATCATCATTTGATGGAGGATAATCGAAGAAATTTCCGNACAAAACAAACATAAATACTCATTTTAGAAAAAAATTGGAGATAATAAATTACAAATTATATATATATATATTTACTAATGCTTTTAAACTTGCCATAAAACAAGTGATGAAGCTTTTACAGGAATTCCAAAACTGCTCCGGACTTCGTTTCAATAGTGATAAATGTCAATTGTTTTTTGGCAGACAAGTTAAGCAACATATTATTCATTGGGGTGTTATGTTTACAGGTTTTCATAATGCCTCTCTTCCCCTTAAAATAACTTGGGGTGAATCTGATAAAGGGGAGAAGGAAACAGGTGCATATGGATGATGTAATTGATAAAATCAAACGTAAAGTGCATGATTGGAGAAATGTTTTCCTTTCCACTGGGGGCGTGTTCTTTTTACTTACTAGTGTTCTTCAGAGTATTCCTTTATATGCTTTGCAAGTGTTCAATCTCAAGAAAAGTGCTATTTGTACTATGGAGAAGCTCTTTAATAAATTTCTTTGGGTGGAGAATGGTGCAAAGAAAATCTGGAGTACTTAGCATAAAGTTTACTGTGGAAGTGAACCTATGTAAGCTTTAGTTCAAATTTAGATTGGGTTCCTCTCTTTGGGCTATGTTTATGATGCTAAAATATTGTGCTAATATTCATCCTTTCTTGGTCTCATGAAAGGTTGGAGATTCTCGTATTTGGAAAGCTGTGGTGAATGCTAGAGATACAACAAATGGTTTCATTTTTTGGGAGATTGGGGAGGGGAAGATTTCTTTCTGGAATGAAATTTGGGGTTTTTCACATAATTCTGATTTATCTCACTCCCTTTNACAAAACAAACATAAATACTCATTTTAGAAAAAAATTGGAGATAATAAATTACAAATTATATATATATATATATATATACTAATGCTTTTAAACTTGCCATAAAACAAGTGATGAAGCTTTTACAGGAATTCCAAAGCTGCTCCGGTCTTCGTTTCAATAGTGACAAATGTCAATTGTTTTTTGGCAAACAGGTTAAGCAACATATTATTCATTGGGGTGTTATGTTTACAGGTTTTCATAATGCCTCTCTTCCCCTTAAATATCTTGGAGTGAATCTGATAAGGGGGAGAAGGAAACAAGTGCATACGAATGATGTGATTGATAAAATCAAACGTAAAGTGCATGATTGGAGAAATGTTTTTCTTTCCACTGGGGGCGTGTTCTCTTTACTTACTAGTGTTCTTCAGAGTATTCCTTTATATGCTTTGCAAGTGTTCAATCCCAAGAAAAGTGCTATTTGTACTATGGAGAAGCTCTTTAATAAATTTCTTTGGGTGGGGAATGGTGCAAAGAAAATCTGGAGTACTTGGCATAAAGTTTACTGTGGAAGTGAACCTATGTAAGCTTTAGTTCAAATTTAGATTGGGTTCCTCTCTTTAGGCTATGTTTATGATGCTAAAATATTGTGCTAATATTCATCCTTCCTTGGTCTCATGGAAGGTTGGAGATTCTCGTATTTGGAAAGCTGTGGTGAATGCTAGAGATACAACAAATAGTTTCATTTTTTGGGACATTGGGGAGGGGAAGATTTCCTTCTGGAATGAAAATTGGGGTTTTTCACATAATTCTGATTTATCTCACTCCCTTCATTCTAACTCTTTATTGGTCTCTGATTTCTTTGATAATGAATGTTGAGATTTTTCTAAATTATGCTTTACGGTTGTGGAACAAAATGCAAAGCATATACTCACAATCCCCATCACTCCTACTCATAGAGATCTCCCCATGTGGAAAAGAAGCAATTCTCTCTCGGTTTGCAAGCTCATTTATGACACTCTACACTCACATCGTGACTGTATATGGGGTAAATGGATTTGGTGTAAATATTTATCTCCTTCTATATTCTTTTTTCTTTGGCGTTATTNTCTCGGTTTGCAAGCTCATTTATGACACTCTACACTCACATCGTGACTGTATATGGGGTAAATGGATTTGGTATAAATATTTTTCTCCTTCTATATTCTTTTTTCTTTGACGTTATCGAATGTCTTTAATCCCACTGGATGACATTCTTAAGCTTAAGGGCTTGAAATTAGCCTCTAGATGTCATATGAGTAAAATGAAGGAGGAGGATATAACACATTTTCTTTGAGTGTGCTTTCTCTTTAGAGGTTTGGGATATGATTGACGCTCACTTTGGTTTCTCTTGGACACATAGAGGATATTTAACTTGTTATTTATGACAATGGAAGGATTTTGATGCCTGCAAGGAGAGGTTTCCCCTCCTTTTATTGNTGAATGTCTTTAATCCCACTGGATGACATTCTTAAGCTTAAGGGCTTGAAATTAGCCTCTAGATGCCATATGAGTAAAATGAAGGAGGAGGATATAACACACATTTTCTTTGAGTGTGCTTTCTCTTTAGAGGTTTGGGATATGATTGACGCTCACTTTGGTTTCTCTTGGACACATAGAGGATATTTAACTAGTTATTTATGGCAATGGAAGGATTTTGATGCCTGCAAGGAGAGGTTTCCCCTCTCTTTATTGGTTATGTGGTTCCTTTGGAACTCCAGAAATAGTTTTAAGTATCACACCTCTCCCCTCTCTATTACTATGGTTGTTGCATATGTGATTGCCTATTATAATAAAGCTTTAAGAGCTAGCTCTTCCGTGGTTAAAGCCACTAAGGCCCCTCGACTTATTTTGTGGGCTCTCCCGCATGCTAATTATGTGAAATTAAATGTTGATGGCTGTTGGCATGCTGACTATGCTACGGTTGGGGGTTTATTTAGAAATTTTGAGGGGAAATGCCTTGATTTTTTTGCTTCCCCAGTTATTGCCGAAACTTCATTGGCTGTTGAATGTTGGGGAGTTTTTTTGGCTTTAGTGGTGGCCAACATTTTCAATTTTGGTAAGCTGAAGGTGGAGATGGATTCAAAAATGCTTTATGATATTTNCTCTTTATTAGTTATGTGGTTCCTTTGGAACTCCAGAAATAGTTTTAAGTATCACACCTCTCCCCTCTCTATTACTATGGTTGTTGCATATGTGATTGCCTATTATAATAAAGCTTTAAGAGCTAGCTCTTCTATGGTTAAAGCCACTAAGGCCCCTCGGCTTATTTTGTGGGCTCTCCCGCATGCTAATTATGTGAAATTAAATGTTGATGACTGTTGGCATGCTGACTATGCTGCGGTTGAGGGTTTATTTAGAAATTTTGAGGGGAAATGCCTTGATTTTTTTGCTTCCCCAGTTATTGCCGAAACTTCATTGGCTGTTGAATGTTGGGGAGTCTTTTTGGCTTTAGTGGTGGCCAACATTTTCAATTTTCGTAAGCTGAAGGTGGAGATGAATTCAAAAATGCTTTATGATATTATGGTTGGTACTTCTTCTCCACTATGGGATTTAGTTGGTATATTTAAAAGAATACTGACTCTTATAGCTGAAAAACATCTTGAGGTTAACTGGAAGTTTATTTATAGAGAGGGAAATTCCCCTGCTGACTGGCTTTCCAAAAATGAAGGGGAGACTTGTCACATTGGGACACATCCCACTACCCCTCTTCGGAGACTTATCATTGGAGATACTCTAAATCTCCCTTACATTCGGTTCTAAGATTTTATATGTTTTGGCCATCAACTGTTGCCCTTTTGGTTAGGCTAGACATTGCTGAATTTTCTCTTTTGGTTTTCCTCTATTTTGTTTGGCTTGGTTGGTTTTGTCATTTATTACAGGATGTTCTCTTTTTTGAAGACACAGGCTGTAATTGAGTCCTTGCTCTTGGCTGCGGCATNGAATTTTCTCTTTTGGTTTTCCTCTATTTTGTTTGGCTTGGCTGGTTTTGTCATTTATTACAGGATGCTCTCCTTTTTGAAGACACAGGCTGTAATGGAGTCTTTGCTCTTGGCTGCGGCACAGAGGACGACTCCTCTACAAGACTTTCTTTGTTTTGTTTTCATTCAAGATACTTCCAAGATATATAAGCACACATGATTACTCTTTTTTATTTTGGATTCTTTTTTTGGTTTTGGGGTATACCTGTATTTTAGAGACTACTTTTTGAGTGAGTTGTATTACAGGAAGAGGGACCCCTAGAGGTGAGTCAAATGTATTTTTTTTTGTGTTCTCTAGATGGGGACCCTCTTCCCCTCCCTAACATTGTGTCTACTTTTTAAATATTAACGCGTAGGGAGTCGCCGCAGCTCTTCCCCCCCCCCCCCAAAAAAAAAAAAAATTGTGTGTGCATGTGCGCGCGCACGTCTATATATATTATGACATAAAATATATTTAAGATAAATACATAAATAAAGTAATAATAATAAGTATATATATTAATAAAAAGCTTCATTTTCTATTCACGCTATGAATAAAAAGGGTATCACATATTTTGAGACAAATACATTAATGATGTTTATAATTTTTTTTTCAAAAACTAAAAGCAATACTTTTTTATAGTAGTGTTTCCGCGTGCAAACATATATTGCGGAATCATGTATAATTAAAATTGATTCATCATTCCTCCATCGTATAATCTTTACATCACTTTCAATTTTGCTTAGCCACCTTTAATCTTGGTATGCACACGCAACCCAACAATTACAACAAGCCTTTATCCCACTAAGTGGGGTGGGTTGTACGAATCCTTTTTCTCCATTGCATCCTATTGAGTGTCATATTTTCATTTAATTTTAATAAATTAAGATCATTTTTACAATATGCCCAAGTCTTTTGAGGTCTACTTCTGCATTTCTTAGCTTCACTCGAAATTAGAATATCTTCTCACCAAAGTATTAATGATTTGAATATAAGTCATATCAACACATTTTTTCTATAAGTTCACCAAAGTACTTCTCTTTGAATTTTATTATAATCTTTTTCTAAATCAATAAAAATCATAAGTAGATCCTCCTTATTCTCTCTGCACTTCTCCATCAAACCTCTCAATTAATGTATAGCTTCAATAGTAGATCCTCCTAGCATAAATCCAAACTGCTTATGAGAAATTCTTGTATCATGTCTTAACTTATGTTCAATTACCCTCTCCCATAATTTTAAAGTATGACACATCAACTTAGTTTCTCTATAATTTGCACAGTCTTGTGCATCCTATTTATTTTTTAAAATGAGGTCTAAAAATACTCTTTNACCCTCTCCCATAATTTTAAAGTATGACACATCAACTTAGTTCCTCTATAATTTGCACAGTCTTGTGCATCCTATTTATTTTTTAAAATGAGGACTAAAAATACTCTTCATCCACTCAGACATCTTTTTAGTTTTTAAAATAATATTAAAGAGTTTAGTAAGCCAAGAAACTCGTAATCTTCCAAATATTTTCACACTTCAATTGGGATATCATCAAGTCTTACTGATTTTTTACCTTTGGTTCTCTTTAAAGCCTTCTCAACTTCTTTATTACTAATGCAACGANCTTTATCCACTCAGACATCTTTTTAGTTTTTAAAATAATATTAAAGAGTTTAGTAAGCCAAGAAACTCTTAATCTTCCAAATATTTTCACACTGCAATTGGGATATCATCAAGTTTTACTGATTTTTTACATTTGGTTCTCTTTAAAGCCTTCTCAACTTCTTTATTACTAATGCAACGGTAAAAATAAAATATTTTATTATTATTAGTAATATTAAAATCATTAAAGTTTGTATTTTCAGAAACTTCATTGAAAGGTTTAGGTTTTCTCAAAATAGCTCACTCACATATGTTGAGTGTCTTTTTTTAAGAAAAATAATTTTTGATTTTCATCTTTAATAAACTTCACTTGAGTTAAAGCTTTTCTTTTCTTCTTTTTGTTTGCCTAGTTTATACATATATTTTTCATTCTTTTTAGTATTTAATCTATTATAAAAATCGCTAAAAACAGAATTTTTAGCGTCACAAATTATTCTTTTAGACTTTCTACAAGCGACCTTATATTTTTCCTAATTCTTCAAACTTTTACATTTAAACCAAAATTTATAACACAATTTTTTATATTTTCTCTTTTCTTGCACATTATTTTTCCACGCAAATTTTTTTATTTTTTAAAAAATTTATCTATTGATTTATTCAAGTACATCTTTTCTCACTTGTTTCATAGCGTTTATTGCTTTATTCCAAATAAAATTTGCTTCTTCATGAATATTTCAAATCTTGAATTCTTGAAGTTTACGCATAAAAATAATTTTATTTGTGTTTTTTATGTGCTCTCATTTAATTCTATGACAATAATTTCTGGCATTTTTTATTTAAAACTCTTCTAAAATCCAAAACTAGTAATCGATGTTGAGTATTTAAGTTTTCACTTTGAATGACGTTACAATATTTACATTCATTACGATCTCTTATTCTCATAAAAAAATAATCAATTTGCATTTTATTAGACCTATTCTTATAAGCAATAATGTGCTTATCTCTTTTCTTAAATAAAGTATTAGTAATAATAAAGTTATATGTTTAAGCGAAAGCTAATATGGTTCCACATTTTTTATTAATCACTCTAAAATCGTAGCCACCATGAATTTTTCTAAAATCTTCTACCACTTTTTCTCAAATAAAAAATTTTTCTCGAAGAGGTATCATTTGTATTATTTGTTCTAGTTCATTCCAAAATTTTTCTNTGGTTCCACATTTTTTATTAATCACTCTAAAATCGTAGCCACCATGAATTTTTCTAAAATCTTCTACCACTTAAATCTTCTCAAATAAAAATTTTTTCTCGAAGAGGTATCATTTGTATTATTTGTTCTAGTTCATTCCAAAATTTTTCCTTAGAATCTATAACTAAACTTACTTGAGGAGCATAAACACATATAACATTAAAAATCTTAGTTTCAACAATAATTTTAAAGACTATAATTCTATCTACAATTGTATCAATTTTTCCCAGATTATCTTTCAAACTCTTATCTATAATTACACCTACATTATTTCTGNACTATAATTCTATCTACAATTGTATCAATTTTTCCCAGATTATCTTTCAAACTCTTATCTATAATTACACCTGCATCATTTTCTAGTGCGACTCCTACCTAAATACCAAAGTTTAAAACCTAAACTATCAATCTACTTAGTCTTTTCTCCAATCCATTTAGTTTCTTGAATACATAAATATTTAGCTTCATTTGAACCATAATATCAATTAATTTCATTAATTTTCCTATGAGAGTACCTATACTCCAAAATTCTATTATAATATTAGTTTTATGGACTAATTTTCTTACTAGCATATGTCTATAATGTGAGAACCCTTGCTTATTTGACACTACAACAGGATTCTTGTACATTTTTTCATTTTATTCAAGCTATACAACGCGTCCTTTCTAGGGGACGCCCTAACATTTACACAAGGATTAAAATAATGGATGTCATGATCTTTTGACAAATTTTACACTGTATGTTGGTTACCTAACACAACCTTTCACTTTTCACAACCAAGGCTTGAGACCCGGCAATGACGTTGCTATGCACATGCCAATCCAAGAAAATTTAATGTTTCCCAAAAGTCTCGAGTGTTGTCACTCTATGTACTCGTTAGCCTCACTAGCCAACACTCCAAGNTTCATTAATTTTCCTATGAGAGTACCTATACTCCAAAATTCTATTATAATATTAGTTTTATGGACTAATTTTTTTACTCGCATATGTCTATAATGTGAGAATCTTTGCTTATTTGATACTACAACAGGGTCCTTGTAGATTTTTTCATTTTATTCAAGCTATACAACGCGTCCTTTCTAGGGGACGCCCTAACATTTACACAAGGATTAAAATAATGGATGTCATGATCTTTTGACAAATTTTACACTGTATGTTGGTTACCTAACACAACCTTTCACTTTTCACAACCAAAGCTTGAGACCCGGCAATGACAATGCTATGCACATGCCAATCCAAGAAAATTTAATGTTTCCCAAAAGTCTCGAATGTTGTCACTCTATGTACTCGTTAGCCTCACTAGCTAACACTCCAAAGGGTTCTATCGACTTACAACAACCATAGCAAAAAGCCATACACATTTTATGTTTCTAATTAGTAAGTATTTAACAAGTATTTTGTAATCATTATGGCTAGTGTTAGCTTCATAATATATTATGGTTTTGCATGAATAAGATTTTATTGCATTCACTAAATTAATGTGGAANCGTAACATAGCTTAATTTCAGTTAAAACTTAAATAAGTTAATGGTTGATAGATGTTCAATACCTGTGAAAATATTGATTTGTGAGGATAAGGGCTCGAATAAAGAAGAGGTGGTGTTAGAAAGGTCTTGAACTCACAATTGGTGTAGTAAATAGGTGAAAGAAGGTCAAAAGGATCAACAAAATTTTATTATTATTAATTATTTAGAGGTAATAAAAAAGGAAGGGAGAAGGAAATAGTAGTAAGGAGAGGAGGAAGATGAGACTCACTGGGAGGAAGGAACGAAGAGGGAGAACATGATTTTGGCGGCTCTTAGTCAAAGAAGAAAGAATGTTAAGGGAGATGCTTGCTCCACCAAAGGAGTTCTACGATTAAAGAGTAAGTAGTAAATGGTGAGTGCAAAGTCCTAGCATCGGTATTCAAATCAAGAGTTGAGGCTGCAAGGAGGGATTTTAGTGAATATCACATACCGAGTTGCTAAGAATCGAGCGGCTATGGTGAAATTTTGCCATCAGTTGGAATGGAGAGACGAAGGCCGTTTGAAGATGCTATCGATAGGATAGTTTGGCTATTTGTGGTCTGGTTGGATCCTTTGCACACAGGGTTCAACTTTTTACAATATGCTTCCCTTTCAAACCCACCTATGCATGACCTAAAGTGTTTCCACTAACTTTTCTCTTAGTTCCATTTCGTTTTCTTGATCTATTCCTCACTCTCCTCTTATTTTTTTCTTCTCTTTATCTTGTCAGCAACACAATAATCAAGTTTGTCTTCTTTTCCCCACTATCTATTTTAAGCTAATAACATTCTATATATATATATATTCTAAAACCAAATTGAAGCTAGTAATGGTAAAGATTGTATAGCCTATTAGCTCGTCTCTATCAAAATTGTTCCCGGTGGTCGAGATACGTAGGGCTGTCAGAAAAGCTCGTTGTTCGCGAACAATTCGTGTTCGATTCGTCAATGAGTTANTTCTATATATATATATATTCTAAAACCAAATTGAAGCTAGTAATGGTAAAGATTGTATAGCCTATTAGCTCGCCTCTATCAAAATTGTTCCCGGTGGTTGAGATACGGTAATAAACACTGTAGCTTGTGTCTATAGGAAACCTTTGAATTAGATAATGAAGTCCTCTGTAGAGGGCGAAGTTTCATATTAGTGTTTCGTATGGCATTGAATCTTTATTATGAAAATTTAACCTGGACCACTTGAATTATTAACAAAACTCAGGTGAGAATTTCAGAACCCATACGAGGTCAACCTCAATTTTTTGTTGTCAAAGTTNGTTTCATATTAGTGTTTCGTATGGCATTGAATCTTTATTATGAAAATTTAACCTGGACCACTTGAATTATTAGCAAAACTCAGGTGAGAATTTCAGCGCCCATACGAGGTCAACCTCAATTTTTTGTTGTCAAAGTCNGAACAAATTTTTTCGTTCGGTTAGTTAAACGAACCAAACACGAACAGTGATGCGTTCGTTTGTGTTCGAATCTGTTATTGTTCGAAATATAAAATAATTTAAAATAATTATATATATAATTTA
>JXCR01097838.1:22325-41699 GCA_002079205.1 Phalaenopsis hybrid cultivar | reverse complement strand
ACAAATTCAAATCACCATTTCACAAATCTCAAGACAAGGAGAAAGACAGAGAAAACTACTCAGAACTCATGGGGAAGACACAAAAAAACTCGGAATTTATGTATAAAAGCAAAGTCATACAAACTACAACAAGTAAATAAAACTTATCTTTAATTTCTCCCCAAGCATACTCTTCAAAGTTCCTTTGAATCTCTTCCTTTCTTTACAACACACAAAATTCCTCTTTGAAGCGGTAAAGAGAAAGAAATCTCTCACTTTCCCTCCACTCTTACAATCTCTCAAAGAATTCCTCACAATTAGACACTCTAGTAAACTCTCTACACGCTAATAGAACCTTTCTAACCTCCAGGACTCCTCTAATTTTCGGCCAAAATCTTCTTTTAAAGTTGTGGATGAATTTTACCCAAGAGTTGCCTAAGCATCNAGTCCTATGGCTAGACCTAGGCTACTAAAGAAGTTTTCTAGACCTCAACCAAAAGTGAGGTCAACAGTGAGACCAACAGATCGTTTCAGATAAACTGACATGCTTGACGAAGAGCTGATCGCTGGGGCAAGCGGCATATGAGCGTGGTCGAGGAGGAGGAGGAGTAGGATAATATTGGCGAGGAAGATTAGAAGTTTTATTGTGTCTGATTTATTCTCCCGACATAGGGTTTGTTGTTTATTTTTTCATTTCTTTTTAATCAAACTTTGATTCTCTTGTGTTGTGAATGTGGAACATTTTAATCTGTCTATATTTAATCCAATTTGGTATATTTATGTAAATATGTTGGAGATTTCTTGTCTTATTATGTTTTCTTGTGGTTGTTATCTGCAAGTGTGTAAAAATCTGGTAAGTTGTTTGTTTTTTTTTGTTTTGTTACACATTTGCGTCAAATTAGCATCGAAATATTCTGACGCTAAGACCTACATTAAGTTGATTGATACAGGCCGTCGCTAAAGCGAAGCAAAAGCGTCGAACGTGGCCGACGCTAACTAGTGTCGAACGTGTAGTGTCATTTAATGTTGATGCTAATGAGTCGTTATGCTAGCATCCCTGACATTTGTGACATAATTATTTAGTGATGGTTTTTAGGCGACGCTAATTCCAACCCTAATAAAGAACCGACACAAATGTTGATGCAAAATCAATTAACAACACCCATTTTAACTTCAAATTTTTTTTTCGACACTAATCAACGGAAGAAGGCTCGATTAGCATCATAAATGACCAATGCTAATCGGGAAATTTCCTGTAGTGAGTCATCCCTCAGCCTTAGGCTCTTTTCGTTAGAGAGCGAGCTATCTATCAGGTTGCTGTGATTCATCATCAACTCGATAGTCTAGTGTCGCTCTGCCGACATGAGCTCATCACCAATGACTGAAGGTCAACAACCAAACTGGATTAGCTGATCGACAACACCGACAATGCCTAGCCAATCAAACTGGTCTTGCTGACTCAAAGTCTATCAAGTTCAATCGACCGACAACACCCAGTAAGCCTAACTGACATAATCGATCTTGCCGAGCCAAAGCCAAACAAGCTCAACTGAACGAGTCAGAAAGCAACCGAGCAACAGACTTATACCTGTAAAATGCTAAGAATACTATATAAAACCCTCCTGAAAGCAGGGAAAAAAATAAAACATCACCATATTATACTCTCTTCTATATAAATAAAGAGATCATTGTATGAATAAGGGCTAGCCAAGTTAGCCAAAAATGATGGGAAAGATAAACACTATTGACACGTTCATTCTTCCTTACTATTCTTTCTCTCCCTTCTTACACTCTATTTCTTAGGACATAATTCACATACAAATGAGCATTCAACAATAATTAGTCTTTCTAATTTTAATTTACATATCATATCATATCATTTGCACTAAATAAATATATAAACTCTGGTGAGTAGTGTGACATTTGGTTTTATCAGTGAGACCAAAATTTCATACAAAATTTCAAAATATTACCGCGAACATTCCAGAACCTAGAAGCAATAACTTTTAAAGGAAAGGAATTGATAATACTCTTTATCATTAGATATGGTTTATTTTCCCAAGAAAATCGCTGTCTTTTTTTTTTTAATTGCCTTTTGACGGACAGGTGCGGACGCATGTGGAAAGGAGACAACTTAGCCGGTTTATTAGTTNTCGGCGCCCTAGTTCAAATCTTCACATTTTGGTCATTTTCGCTCCAAATTTGCTCATTTTTGCATTTTTTTGTTTCAATGATCCTAATTCATCATTCCTGCAACAAAACACCAAAATACATTTCTTTAAAGTGCAATATCAATGTAAAATTGGTATGAAAATCTCAACATATTTTTCTTTGGTCAAGCCACCATGGTCAACACTCAAAATTAAGCTCATCCAAGGTGGCCCACCCTAAGTGGTCAATGGTCCTCTCCTTCCCTCCACCTAAGCAACCCTTTGGACCCATTGGCTAGGTCAATTGAGCTCTCCTTCGCTCTCTATAAATAGGACACGACCTCTCGGCCAAGGGGGATTGTTGTAAAAAAAAATCTTGGGGGAACTCTGCTAAAATCACACCAAACTTCAATTGCATCCTAAGCCCATTCCAATCACTTTTAGCCCTTCATCCTCACTGTTTGGCCCTAATTTTGAGCTCGAAAACCATGGAATTTCACCAACACCACCCAATGCCCACCAAAACTCTAAATTAACTTGCCTAAAGGCTTCACCATAGCCTACAGAGACTTTCCAATCAAAACTCCCATCTCTTGAGCACTCTAACCTAGTCCAAGACCATGTCTGAGCCACCCTTTGGACTAGAACAAACCTAGGCCCAATCACAGCTCAAATCAACACTCAGAGTAGGTTTGTGGACTCAAGCCGTTCGTCTCCAACTAACCCAATCGAGGTGTCACCTCTTGTGCAAAGGTATAACCCAAAATCTCTAAATTTTGTCTTAGTTTAGACCTTTATGAAAGAAATGTGTATTTCATACACATTTAACCGTATAAATAGGTTCGCCTCACTTAGATGAAGGTGTAGAAATAAATCATGAGTGATTTCATTGAGTATCGAGCGAAATCGAAGCATTTTAGTGTGGATGGTTCTCGGGCTAGAGCGATTGGGGACGATGAACAAATGGTGTTCATTTATGTGTGTATCGATCAAACGCTGTGGATCAAGTCAGACGAGCGAACATGGCATAAGCCATGGGCCGAGTTAGCAACTTGCATGGAAAGGTCAGCCAACCAGAGCATGCCGCGTGGGAGTTCAAAGCTGCCTAGGTTGCGTTGGCGTCGTGTCAGATAAGTAGAAAAAAAGAGTATTTTTATTAAAATAATTACATAAATTTTAAAAATACATATCTTGGTGTAGAAAAATCCAAAAAAGTAAAATTAAATACATTAAAACTTGTTTAAATTATAACTAATTAAATATTAATCGCAGTAATGTAAAATTTGGAGGGCTTACTCTTCATGTGCTTAGGAGTATTCTATGATTTTTTTTAAGATCAAAGAGCTCCCTGAGAATCGAAAGCCTTGATTTTCTAGGATTATTACTAATATTTTAAATTAAAAATCATAAGAAAAAAATAAAAGCTGAAAAAATATAAAATAAAGTTTGGTAGGTTTACTATGTTCAGAGACCCAAGGAAAAAATATCAGATTTAAAAATTAAAAGAGAATTTTTCTATTAAAAATTAAGGAAATATAAAATTACTCAAAAATTACCAAAATGTCTCAAATTGAAAAGAATAACCCGAGAAAGATAAAAAATACTTTTAATACAAAAATATATTTTCTAATCGAATAGGAATTTTGGCTTAGAATAATTATAAAAATTAACGTAAAAATAAAAAAAAATATATAAAATTAGTTTGGAGTGTTCCTTGAAACCAGAAGCACTTAAGAAAAATAAAATTGATGCTAAATAAAAAGTCAATGTTTAGGCATTTTTCTAATTTAAAAACAATTATAAATATCAAAAAATCTCAAAAATATTAAAATGCTTCAAAATGACATAAATCTCATCTTAGTTTCAGAGAACAACTAAAAGATGCTTTTGTAAATTTATAAAATGTCAAAATATATTGTCAAGTGCTTAAATGCATTTTCCCTTTTTTTGGATAAAAATATCAAAAATATTAAAATTCTTCAAAAAATCAAAAAAATTGTTCTAATTTAAAAACAATTATAAATATCAAAAAATCTGAAAATATTAAAATGCTTCAAAATGACATAAATCTCATCTTAGTTTCAGAGAACAACTAAAAGATGCTTTTGTAAATTTATTAAAATGTCAAAATATATTGTCAAGTGCTTAAATGCATTTTCCTTTTTTTTTGGATAAAAATAATTACAAAAAATAAAAATAAAAAACAAAAAAATATGAAATTTACTTCTCTGTGTTCTCTCAAGTCATAGAAATCCATAAAAATTATATAAATGAATTTTTGAAATAAAGTATATGTTCTATTTACCTATTAACTAAAATCAATTAAAAATTATAAAAATTAAAATATAATTCAAAATCTTAAGAAAATTATTTTAATTGGTCATCTGACCTAAGTATACCTCTAAAAATTTTCCCAAGGACATACAATATGTTTTATTTAATTAAATTAATTAATATTGAAAATTACAATTTCTAGACTAAAATAAAGATTAAAAATTAAATAAAAAACCAAAAAAAAATTTAAATTCTTCTTTGATATGTAAATTGACCCATGATTAGAGAAACAACAAAGTTTTGAGATCTTTGAAATTAAATTGAAGGAATTATGAAGTAAAGAATCATAAGGGTAAAATGATAATTTTTAAATTTCAGGCTTTAATAAATATTTAAGTTAAATCAGAGAATAAGAGGGCAATATTAATCATAAATAATTCTCTAAGGTGATTAAAACACAAAGGGTTAAAAGGTAGGAACTAATTCACTTCATTTGTTATAAAAAGATAAAATTGTCATTAATCAAATTGTTATAGGTTGGAAGCTCATTAAGTCTTTGATAATCTTAATGTGAGGGGCATAAGTTAGGAAGACAATAATTCACTAATTTGAGGCCCCAATTCAATGGTTAAATATTATTGAATCTTTAGAAAAGGATCAAGCACATTTCATAGAACTTTCCAAAATTACAAATTAACCTCTAAATGACCTAAAAGCTTGGTAGTGAACTTGGCTTGATCTAAAATCATTCAAATAAGGTTTAGGAAAAAAAAACACAATCAATCATAAACACCTTCGAAACACTACAAGATCAACCTAAATTGAAAAGGGTATAAAATTCCTTAATGACTAAGTTACCTCTAAGGGTACTTACCTACATAGTCCTTATGCATGACATCAAACAAGTAACTAATTGCCCTACTCATGTGTCAGTTAAAATATTGAAGTTCATTGAGTACAAATTAAAACATCACAACTAAATCTTAATTCAACCAGGGTTGATTGACTCAGCGATGTTATAATTTTAAATGAACTGGGGATGATCCAAAGGATTCTAAAGTTTGTTAGGGTCATGCCCCGAACACCTTTTCGAAAGATTTTGGATATTTCAGAGGACATTTAAACTTAAAATATTTTGTTGAAGAAAATCATTCTCTAAATTCATAGGGACCCACCAAGATTTGATTCGAGACTCGATAATTCACGATTCCAATAAAATACTCTACACTACTTATCCTACATTAAATCCCAATGCTCAAGGGTATGAGTCTTAGATATGGTATTCTGATCCTTGTGAACAGTCCTAAAACATGACTTAACCTGAGTGCGCCATCCAGACACAACTTATAAAATGAGTTTTTATCACTCGTTGGAACCAGTTTTTTGAAGAAAGTTGGGCTAATTTTTCATGAATAACCCAATATAACTCATATGATGCACCAATTCAAAGAAACACTATACAGCAAGCACACAGTACACATCTCAAAAATTGATGAATTAATTCAACAATAAAATAAATTTATGCATAAACCTCAAGTAATATTGCATAATTAGTATTTATCACCTTCCTAGTAGTCCCAAATCACATATCTACATTAGTAAAAAGATCATATACATCGTGTAGTAGTGTAATTTACTCCCTTTTTCAATCTTTTTAATTAAGAAATTCAATCCAAAACTGCTTAGAAATAACTCATTATCACACTATGAGGCCCTATTGAAACTTTTGTCATCGACAAACAAACAAGGAGAAACCAAATGACAAGATTTAATCATAATTTAGAATTCATCTTTCGTTTAGACAATATATTAATGAACATAAATTTTACAAAAAAATAGGATATATTAGCAATATGATAGCTCTAAAACATGACTAAACAACAGTACAGTACATAGTCCATACGCAGCTTCTGGTCTTTCAGATTTCTAAAATTAATTTTTTATTCTAGCTTCTATATACTATTTTTCCGCCTAGACAACGGTAAATATTATAATTACTCAGCCGGGATCCGGTTTCGGTCATACACAGTTATACTACCGACGCCGAACATAATATTATCCCCACTTGAAGGCCATCCGTCTGATTCCGAAAGGTTCAAATCTAGCAATTACTCTGGTGGACCCTACGTTCACTTGTCGTCCGCTATTCTTGAAATTTTGAACATTTGAAAAATGGCGGACTATGGTGACCACATCGCAAAATCCCAGTGGTCTTGGCCTCTTCCGAGATCTGCTCACCACCGTTAATCCCTCGTCTCCTTAAATCCCCAGCGCTTCCAGTTTCCCCTTCACTTCATTCCGAGAAGAAGACGAAAACGGAAGCATTCGAGAAGCAGAAAGCCCTCCAGCCTCACTTTATCGGTAGGAACTCGATACCCGTGCTCGGTTTATTCCATGGATTCTAGGATTTCTCCCCTATTTGAGCGTCTTGCTGTTCGGATTTTTTGCAGGAGGAANGGGAGTTGGGAGTTGCATGAGTGTATGCAAGGTTTGCCATCAAAACAACTTCAAGATGCGTTGTCACATCGTCTTTGAGGTGTGTTGTTGCATTGTCTTCAAGGTGCGTTGTTGCACCGCCTTTGGGGCCAGCCTGTTATTCAGGATGATGTGTCACTTCACAGATTGCTTTGTGAATTCGTGACATCAGTTGTTGTTTCGCACGGTGCTTCTTCACAATGAGTGGGCAACGGCTATTGAGTGGTGCTTCATAATGGTTGGTGGTGGTCAATAGCTGAAGGAGTAGGAGACAACTTCCGCTCCTTCTCTAAGCTTCAGTATTCTTCAGACTTCAAGTTCCCCCACCCCCCCACTCGCCACTTTAAAGAGAGGGATGCAACTCTATATATAGAATCATGATTGTAATTAATGAAAGAATATGAATCACTATGATTAAACGGTTTAAAGAGTTCCCTCGATCAGATAATATTTGATCGACATTTGAGTGCCTTAGAATTTAGCGATATTGGGCTCGTTGGCTTCGTTTTGTTAAGACGCTCGATTAGACTATGGGCTGCTCCAATTCAGAATCTGTTTAACCTTTCAAATATGCCCATAAAGTCTCCAAAAGCGGTTTAATGTCTTGATATGAGCTTGATTTGACTCAGATTTAACCAATTTTAACATTATTGGGTCCATCTCGTCGAACCAATCAATTTGACTATAAGTTTGTTGAAATCAGAGCTCTGGTTGTCTCTTAATCGAAGTTTGAATGTTCATTGCTCAAAAAATTGCCCCGAGATCCATCTACTCCTCGAGATTCATGTCGGATGATGAATATTTGTTAAAGGTGTATCAAATACAAATGTAAGAAAATAAATAAAAAAATTTAGATGTTAGATATGTAAAAACAGAAACTAGGTGATATGCATGTAAATGCCCCTATAGTATATTACTGTCTTTAGGTAATCTTGTATATCCAAACACCTTATAATTCAGGCATAGCTTATGAACCTCCCATAAACAAGTGTGAGTTAGATTCAAATGCATATAAAGAATTGCAACACGCGCAGGTAAGACCTGGATGTTTATAGCTTGCATCTCGGTCACAATTATCTAAGAGCTTGCCCGATAACTAACTCAACAATCTCATACACAATTGATAACTTAGTCGACAATTTGCAAACTCGTAATTTAGCAATAAGCTCGACATTTCCTACAACTACAAGATGCACAACCACATTGTGTATTTTATGAATTTCTATTATTTATTTTGGCAAATTATTAGATCTTTCTCATCATGTGCAGTAGAAAAATGAAACCTCAAATCTATTGTACAACGAAAATGTGCCAGCGCTGATCTTGAGGAGATCTACTGATCTAGAGGAAAAGAGTGCTATGAGAGAGGGCCCACTGACAGAAGCACGTGAGATCCACTTATCTGACTGAGGGCAGCTGTCCGAGCCAAAGCTAGCAAGACCAAGGCTGACCGAGTCACGAAAGCAATCGAATGATTCAGGTCCAAAGCATTCAATTAGAAACGAGACAATGAGACATTCGAGCTAACCACAACAAACAAGCCAGCCCAAGGGAAGACCCAACTCCTCAACTATGGTGCTCGAATATATTGCTATCATTGTGGTTGCAAGGAGATGATATATCAATAGGGCTTTATGAAAGAATTGGGCATGTAGAATTGTATTGGAAAGCTTCATAATAACAGTATGGGTGAAATAGATCTTTCTAAGAATGCTAATTTTCATGCTTGGACAAAGCATATTCTGCAGAAGTATCAATTTATATGCTCCCTTCTAGAAGATGGGTAATTATTCTTGGAGAAGATACTCACAACTTAGACTACAAGCATGTTAACGAAGTTGGTGACTATCGAGAAACTGGAGCAATGCTTGGCTTTAGTTGGAGTCCATGAAGGTTGAGGGCGAGGGTCAACCACATCACGATATGTGACAATGAATATGATACAAATGAATGTGCAGATCTGGAGGACAAGTGTTATCAGTGTCTAAGTGGGATATTGTTGAGGTGTAGAGACTGATTGGAAGCTGCAGAAAGCTGCCAGCCATAGCAGGGTGCTAGGAAAGACTAGCGCCCCCTCGTCTTATGGGGCACCCTCGCTTTGGGTTCCCGAAATAGCGATGCCCTTGCGTAACTTTTCGAGGCGCCTTTGTCCAGAGGAACCGATGCATAAGGAGTAGCGTGGGCACGCCACTTGCGTTTTCACCCTCCATTTGATTTAAAGCCTTGCAATTTCAAGCAATGATGCAACCTCTATGCGTGAGTTTCTTCGAAAAGGTTTCAATGAAGTGAATAAGAGTCTAAGAGGAGAATTTCAACATCATTTTCTCTTGTGATATAGAGAGAAAGAGTTTGGAGCAAAGTCTTGTATGTTCCATCGATTGTAGAGAGGAGATCTCAGTGAGTATTTTGTACATTTCAAACCTTTCATAATAAAAATTTCTTGGTATTGTGGCTCCGTGATTTTTTCTGTTTTTGGGTTTTTCCACATTATGGAGGTCTACTNGAGCGCGCGGAGGAGGAAGGAAAAAGGAGGAATGCTATCGGGAGAGGCTTCGAACGAGCGGAGAAGAAGATGGAACAGGGAAAGAGGTCGCGACAGGGAAAGAGGTCGCGGCAGTTCACGAGCGGGCTTCGAACGAGGGAACAGGGGTTATTNTTTTGTGTGATAGAAAGTATTGCTTAGACTGAAAGGAAAATTTTATAAGACGGTGGTGAGACCTGCAATGCTTTATGGCGGTGAATGTTGGCCTTTAAAAGAGAAGCATAATACTAAGTTAAGTGTTGCCGAGATGACAATGATTAGGTTGATAAGTGGTTTTACACTTAGAGACAAAATGCGAAATGAATATATTTGTGATAGGTTGGTGTAGCTCCTGTGATGGGCAAAATTTGAGAAAGTCATCTTAGATGGTTTGGTCACATTAAACGTAGACCATTTGATGATCCGAGCGAGTAGCTGTTTTAGATTCGACTTATGTTAAGAAAGGCAGGGTAAGCTAGAAAGACTTGAGCTTATTGTATAAAAAAATGATCTTAATTTATTAGAACTGAATGAAAAATATGGCACTAAATGGGACGCAAAGGAGAAAAAGGATTCATGTAGCCGACCCCACGTAGTGGGATTAGGACTTTATTGTTGTTGTTATTGCTGTTTGGGTTTCTTCACATTAAATTTTAGTATGTTTTTCTTGTGCTTCCTTTCAAATTTTTTATTTAGATTTTCCTTAATCAATGGATGCCTATTCCACAGTGGTTTCGATTCGATTCCAATTGATCAAAGCCTTAGTAGAAGCATAATTGAAGTCCCATCCCAACTTCATCCAAAACTTTTTCTTTTTTCACTCAATCTTCTATGAAAACAATTTATTTTAACAGTCTTGTTATGTGGGAAAATGTTCAAGTGTATAATAGAGAAATTAATTAGATAATTTGAGACTAATGATATTATAGTGTTAAATATTAAAGATAATGGCAGGGTAATTAATGAAATTTTGCTGATGTCAATGAATACATTGCTAAAGATTAATTCAAATAAGAGTTTTAATTAGAAAATTATTTTATCTTTTTGAAAAATGACTTGAATATCACTTTTAATTTTCAATTGGTGGACCAAACTGATATTTAAAAAGAAAAAAAATATATTTTTATAGCTTGATGAGAATAATTTGATTTCACAAGACCTTTAAGGACAAATTTTATGGAATCTAAACATGATTTTTAATCACATATTTTGGCACTTCATAGTGATATGAATAGGATCAAATTCACCATGAAGTACTGTAACACTCATGAGATATAAGAGGAGCAATTCAATATGTACTCATTTATAGGATGGGTTTTTAAAATTTTATTCAAACTAGTTTATTTATATGATAAACTTAGAAAATTTTGTATGAATTTGATAAACGAGCATAAATTACTCCTACACAAACAAGCATTGAGTTGTTAATTGAATGCATTTATTCGCTTACCATCTCATCCACAGGTTATTTGCTAGATAGAAGGTGATCTAATCGTAACAACATCGATTGTAGAAATGGAATTTTACAATCTTATGTGCAAAGTTGATTGAGGTATCGTGAGTAATTGTCCATCTATTTTTAGTCCAATAAAGAAGAGTATGTTTTGAGGTTGGTGCAGAGCTAACAGACCTATAAAGCAATGTGATGTTGAATTCACTTTAATGCTAAAAATGATAAGATATTAGCATGCAAAATGAAAGTATCATAGTTCAAAATCATAAAAATAAATTTATTTTAGATGTAACCAACCTAGACATAGGATAAAACATTATAAACAGAGGAAATTAAAGGAAATATCAAAATTCAAACCTTTAGAATCCTAGATATGTCTGTTGCTATATGAACAAAAAATTCAATAAAAATGACGGCACTAATCTTCAAGGGATCAAGCCGCTAAGTGGAGCCTCAAAAGATCAAAGTTTTGAGCCAAAAGGCGTGACCCAGATTGGCTAAGCAGTCGAAATAGTGAACAATAGGATCGACCGATGCATTATAAACCGATAGATCTAACCGATGAGCCTAGGCGATAATTCTGTCGATCGACAAACCTCTCACCAAAATCGAGCGAATGCCCATGATTGATCGACCAAATCATTTGACGGGATTGTTTTTTGCAGGTGATCGACTGGCATAATCGATCAACTCCGACTCTTTCGACGATCGAAAAAACATTTTGTTTTGCTTGTATTATTAATGTATTTTTGACTAGACATACAAGTCGATTCAATTATACAAGCGGTTATAATAATTCTTCCATTCTTTTTATGTAACTGTATTTGGAGACCCCTACAAGAGGGTGGTCACGAAATTAATAAAGAGACTTTTTACTTTCTCTTGACTCTCAGTCTCTCTTTTCTCTCATCTTAGCTCTAACTCTCGGGGCATGTATTTTGATAGACAATAGATGATTCAACATCCTAAAAGATGAAATTAAAAAAAAAAAATCATTCTTTTTTTGAACCGCTTTGATCGGTAAAGAAAAAGCCGAGTCATTGATAAAATATAGCCAATGTTTTATAGTAAAGCTGCTTCTTCTTTTTTTATTATTTTTTCTTCATTTTTCTGCAGGATACATAGACTCTACCAATTCTACATAAACTAAATAACAACAATTATGGCTCAACATGTCATCAAACAGCTAATCATCTAAAGTTGCCCGCATGAACCTCAAGAGCAGAGAAGGCTTTACTTCTACATTAATCTCAACCACACATTTTGCCACTTTTTTTTTTTAATATTTTGTTGTTCATTTTAGTTACTCAAAAATGACAAAACTATCCTCCTTGGACATTCGGCATACATGCTAACATGCACAAAACCCCGACCTACAACATGCACAAAACCCCGACCTACGAAAAAAAAATAATAATAAAAATAATAAAAAAAAAAAAACTCAAAAAAAAAAATTCATTTAAAGGTTTTTTTAACACAATTCAACTAAAATAAAAGAAGTGTGATTCAATTTATTTTTTAGTTTTAGGGAGAATTACATGGGCAGCAGACAATTCTTATAGATTTACTTTTCCCGCACTTACAATTTTATTTATATACACATAGCATTCTATCTCGATAAAAAGACGAATTTAACTATTAAAAAATGATAATGAATGTCTTATTTTTTATACTGTGTTTTTAAATATGAAAATTTTGAAGTGAGATGGATAAATTCATAAAAATTAGATGCTATTTATGTAAATGCCCCATATTTTTAATGCATCAATATTTGAATATATAATAAGTATATATTGATTCTTCTATTTCATTTTTCAATCAATAAATATTCAATGAGCGCATCCCAAAATTTACCAAATTTATAGATCATTTGTCAAATTTCACTACTCCACCGTTAATATTATTTGCTAGGACTAAAAAAGAGCCAATCAACCGGCTGTAGTTATTTAGAATTCACATGCACTTTAAAAATAACGTAATTAAACAAAATATATATTCTTATCGACTTAAATGTAAAAAAAAAATTGTATTCATATTTTTAAAGGCTTTAATTTTAAAAGGGAATGCATGCGTACCGCTCAATCTTTATGTATTTATATATCTAGCACCCAAATTAAATTTTTTACATATATAACATCTTTTCAAATTTAAATAGTGGTATTTTTATGTGATATAAATATAAAAAAATAAATCTAGCGTTAGATATATAAATAGATAAGAAGTGTGGGGCATGTATGTAAAACGCCCCAAAATTTTAAATTCATGAGGACTTTATAAAATAGGNTTTTCAAATTTAAATAGTGGTATTTTTATGTGATATAAATATAAAAAAATAAATCTAGCGTTAGAGGAGTGTATGTATGTAAAACGCCCCAAAATTTTAAATTCATGAGGACTTTATAAAATAGAAAGAATGGAGGGTGCCAAGAAGCTGGAATGCGAGAGGACAAAGAAAAGACGAATCCTAAATGTATTAAAAATGAGCTATTGAGATATTATAAAATCCGCANTGCGACACAATTTATTTTTTAGTTTTTGGGATAATTACATGAGCAACACACAATTCTTATGGATTTACTTTTCCCACACTTAAAATTTTATTTATATATATATATATATATAGCATTTTATCTCAATAAAAAGATGAATTTGACTATTAAAAGATGATAATGAATGAGTGTTATCTTTTATACTGTGTTTGTAAATATGAAAGTTTTGAAGTGAGATGGATAAATTAATAAAAGTTAGATGCTATTTATGTAAATGCCCCATATTTTTAATGTATCAATATTTGGATATATAATAAGTATATATTGATTCCTCTATTTCATTTTTCAATTAGAAAATATTCAATGAGCGCATCCCAAAATTTACCAAATTTATAGGTCATTTGTTAAATTTCACTACTCCACCGTTAATATTATTTGCTAGGACTCAAAAAGAGCCAATCAACCGGCTGTAGTTATTTAGAATTGATGCACTTTAAAAATAATGAAATTAAACAAAATATATATTCTTATCGACTTAAATGTAAAAAAATTTGTATTCATATTTTTATAGGCTTTCATTTAAAAAGGGAATGCATGCATATCGCTCAATCTTTATGTATTTATATATCTAGCAGCAAAATTAAAATTTTTACATATATAACATCTTTTCAAATTTAAATAGTGGTATTTTTATGTGATATAAATATAAAAAAATAAATCTAGCGTTAGAGGAGTGTCCCAAAATTTTAAATTCATGAGGACTATAAAATAGAAAGAATGGAGGGTGCCAAGAAGCTGGAATGCGAGAGGACAAAGAAAAGACGAATCCTAAATATATTAAAAATGAGCTATTGAGATATTATAAAATCCGCAAAAGTAAATATTTTTATAATCGAACATCCGGAAATCTAAATGTTTTAATTGCGTTACGAGAGCTTTACCGTCGCTTAGGTACACGCAGACGCAAATCATGNTTTTCAAATTTAAATAGTGGTATTTTTATGTGATATAAATATAAAAAAATAAATCTAGCGTTAGAGGAGTGTCCCAAAATTTTAAATTCATGAGGACTATAAAATAGAAAGAATGGAGGGTGCCAAGAAGCTGGAATGCGAGAGGACAAAGAAAAGACGAATCCTAAATATATTAAAAAATGAGCTATTGAGATATTATAAAATCCGTAAATTAAATATTTTTATAATCGAACATCCGGAAATCTAAATGTTTTAATTGCGTTGCGAGAGCTTTACAGTCGCTTAGGCACACGCAGACGCAAATCTTAAGACAAATGGGTGTCCTGTACCGGACAAATGCTCCTTGCCAGCTGGAAGGCGCACGAGAGAACGCCGGCAAAACGACACGTCGACTGTGGAGCCCGGCCTCGACTGTGCCGGACGGCGACGCTCATCCCCCCGTGACGATAATCATGAGAGAAGCCGTGGTCAGACTGGGCGGCTAAGCAAACAAGGCCCTCTTTTCCTCATAATTGCAGCTTCCATTTAGTGCAGGCCGTGCGGAAAACTGAAAGGGCTTGATTTGTAAAATATGTANATCCCCCCGTGACGATAATCATGAGAGAAGCCGTGGTCAGACTGGGCGGCTAAGCAAACAAGGCCCTCTTTTTTTCATAATTGCAGGTTCCATTTAGTGCAGGCCGTGCGGAAAACTGAAAAGGCTTGATTTGTAAAATATGTAGNCCGGCCTCGACTGTGCCGGACGGCGACGCTCATCCCCCCGTGACGATAATTATGAGAGAAGCCGTGGTCAGACTGGGCGGCTAAGCAAACAAGGCCCTCTTTTCCTCATAATTACAGGTTCCATTTAGTGCAGGCCGTGCGGAAAATTGAAAAGGCTTGATTTGTAAAATATGCAAAAAAAGGGACGAATTTGTGGTAATGTGTGAGGAGACGCGGTTCAATTTTCCTATCGCCATTACCGACCTTCCCTAGCATTTAAAACCCTAGACCATCCTCCATTTTTTTCTCAGCTTGCGGGTGGTGCTGGTCTCCGTTGCTGGTCTGATTCGGATTTANCCGTTTTAATCTCTTTAAAAATAATTAAAATCTGTTATGTGGCTTGCATTGAGCCTTGCTTTGAAATTGAGTTCAATTTCCTGAAATATCTGCGTTTAGTTGTTTTGCATTAAGTTCAATCTATTTTGATGGATGGCTCTTCTTGTTGCTAATAGAATACAGGTTAGAAAATATGAAATTGAAATCCTCAATTTCCAAGAGTTATAATGGTGTTTATAAAGTTAAAATTCCATTGTGGTTTCTAATTGCATCAAAACAACTTGCAGGGTTTAGAAAAATCATATTTTTTTTTCTAAACATGCTTTCTAATTTCAAGGAACCAAATAGGTCCGGAGAAAATTTGCATAAACTGTATATGATGTATCAAAAATTAATATTTTTCTGAAATGGTTTATAAAATTTCACTCCGAATTTTCTTTCTTGAATTATATTGTAAGATGGCCCAAATCGTGATGATGAACAAGATTTTGTGATTGAAGCATGTCATATAAACTTCTTGATACTGGTATAACTTTTGCTTCAACTATTTTCGCTTTTAATTTCAGTTTTTCCATTAACTTAGTAAACCAATGTGATGCTTGTGCGTGGTAATTTTTTTTTAAATCAATTTGGAGCAATGTTCATATCATGGTGCAGATTTGTTATCTTCTTTAAGATATTGGGTAAGTTGAGTTCATATTTTGAATAGCTTAATCCTTCTCTCAGAGTATGGTTTAAGCTGGCTAAACTTGTTCTTCGTCCACTCTTAAAGGACATTTTTACTGCACTAAGTGCAGATCTGCATCCTTTGTTTTTTTTATGAAGTTTGTGAATTTTGCTTTTCTATTTGAAAATTATTGGACATTACGAAGGGAGATGAAATCATTTTAGTTAGATGGCAATTTCTACCTCTATATTGTATACAGATATGTTAAACTTCCAAGAGGCGGAATGCCCTCTTTTTATTTCTACTAGAATCGATTGCGATAGGTTTTTCTTGTTTGAATTAGCATGATGCGTATGAAATCATGCTTCTTCTTTCTTTCCCTGTTATGTTGGCAATCACAAGTTCAAAATTCTCTTCATTTGAAATTGTTTAATCCGAAATCTGTAGGATTCAAGAAAATTCTTTCAGTGAAATCAAGGTTTCCTGACTCCGGTTGATCATCATCAGCCTAAATTCAATATGTACAATTGGCTTTTATGAATCCTCACGTTATACTCATTGTGCTGACTGCTACTTAAAAATGTTCAATCTACATATAAATGCATCTTTGCACAATTTCTACGCATGTGGAGCATTAATCAAACATTATTTGTTTCGAAACTCTGAAGGCTTATGAAAAGAAGCGCCTGCGCATCCAAGCAGCACAGGCATCTGCAGCCTCTTCCTCAGCTGCGCCTGACATTCAAATCAGCAACCCACAGCCACAGGAATCGACACCACCAATTGCTTCTCACCCTTCCATGACTCTGCCACCGGAAGCTTGCCCTACCACCATGATCAAGCCACATCTGCAAGCTGATGAGACGCCTCAGACCCCAGCCCTTACGACGGATCATGCATATGATGGACAAACTCCAGCAACCGAGAGCCCTCTCTTGAACTCAATCGAGCAGATTGAAAGGGCTGTGAAAAGAAATATGGCTCGAATGAAGAAGCCTGAGAACAAGAGGGTTACGCAGCTGCGGAATCTCATGTCCATGAGGTGAAAGATGATTACCTTGGGTTGGCGTCGGTCAGGTCTTGCCCCTAACCCCAGCTAATCATCTCTTTTCTTGCTGCGCTTTTTAGTCAAAACGAGCGTTTCACCTCATAGACATGAGATTCCACAGCTGCATAAACCTCTTGTTCTCAGGCTTCTTCATCTTAATCAAATTTCTTTTGACAGGCTTTTCAATCTACTCGATTGTGTTCAAGATAGATCTTGCAAGTTCCTGTGTGGGCTTAGTGATTGACCAGACCAACAACCCAGTAATCATCTCTTTCCTTGTTACGCTTTAAGAGTCAATGATGAACTCAATTCACATATGTAAATATTACTGTTGATTGGAAGATTGTAGAAACTTTGGTACAGTTAGCAGCAACAGACGAAGGCCAATCTTAGCCCCTCAATTGTTGCGCATGGACATGTTTTCATTTTAGAATTACTCCATGATATCATCTTCAGATGATTGATTGATCACTGCTTGTTTTTTTCATTGATTTTCCGTGGATATATAGCAAATCACAGATAATAGAATCAGCCGATGTTTTCAGTTTGATTAGATGATATAATAGCAGATTGGTAATCACTAAGTTTAGCCGTGCATAGTCTTCACAAGTGGGAGCCAAATCTAAATACAGTAAGAAGGCAAAGCTAAAAAAAACCATAATTCACCATTCTCTATCAGAGATTACAATGATGATAACATTCACAACTAAGGAGAGTTAAATCTATCATCTTCCCCAATAAATTAAATTCCATTTAAAAAGACAACCAAAGAGAGAGTACATGAATCGCTGAATTGATCATTCCCAGTTCGTCTCTGCCTCTCTCTCTCTCTCTCTCTATCTCTCTCTGCCTCTCGTCTCTCCCACAGAGAACNTCGCTGAATTGATCATTCCCAGTTCGTCTCTGCCTCTCTCTCTCTCTCCCTCTCCCTCTCCCTCTCCCTCTCCCTCTCCCTCTCGTCTCTCACACAGAGAAGAATCATTCGCCAACTGAAACCTCTTTGTAAGGAGAGATCAAATCTTGACGATCTTGGAAGCTCTAACAAGCGGATTTTCCCGGTTGATGGCTTCCCTGCCGGCAGCCTTGTAGTCAAAACTGCAATCATGGCGATCGGAGTACCTATGCTCCCCGCAGAACAGTTCCCCGCATCGGCAGCGAAAACCCGTCAGCCCCACCTTTCTCCGACATCCCGAGCACCTGTTGGACACCCTCAGCGTAGCCGCCGCAACCTTGGTTTCCGGCGGTTCTCCCTCCGGCGCATCAATCCCCTTCTCCACCAGTCCAGTCAGCCGGATTTCCCCCGATCTCGCCATCACCGGGTTTGTCGGACGCATAGGAGACGCCGATCTGGCCTGAGCAGCTTGGAAGCAGCTTTGACACATGTTCTTCGTTGCCGGATTGCCGTAGAAACCGCAGTTGTTCACACAAAGCGTCAGCGTCTCCGTCACCTGGATCTCCCTCTCCTCCTCCCTTTGCGCCATGCCCTCAAACCCTAGAAATCCGAATCAGGGTGGTTTCCACCAGCAACGGAGACTAGCACCACCCGCAAGCTGAGAAAAAAATGGAGGATGGTCTAGGGTTTTAAATGCTAGGGAAGGTCGGTAATGGCGATAGGAAAATTGAACCGCGTCTCCTCACACATTACCACAAATTCGTCCCTTTTTTTGCATATTTTACAAATCAAGCCTTTTCAATTTTCCGCACGGCCTGCACTAAATGGAACCTGTAATTATGAGGAAAAGAGGGCCTTGTTTGCTTAGCCGCCCAGTCTGACCACGGCTTCTCTCATAATTATCGTCACGGGGGGATGAGCGTCGCCGTCCGGCACAGTCGAGGCCGGGCTCCACAGTTGACGTGTCGGTTTGCCGGCGTTCTCTCGTGCGCCTTCCAGCTGGCAAGGAGCATTTGTCCGGTACAGAACACCCATTTGTCTTAAGATTTGCGTCTGCGTGTGCCTAAGCGACTGTAAAGCTCTCGCAACGCAATTAAAACATTTAGATTTCCGGATGTTCGATTATAAAAATATTTAATTTACGGATTTTATAATATCTCAATAGCTCATTTTTTAATATATTTAGGATTCGTCTTTTCTTTGTCCTCTCGCATTCCAGCTTCTTGGCACCCTCCATTCTTCCTATTTTATAAAGTCCTCATGAATTTAAAATTTTGGGGCGTTTTACATACATGCCCCACACTTCTTATCTATTTATATATCTAACGCTAGATTTATTTTTTTATATTTATATCACATAAAAATACCACTATTTAAATTTGAAAAGATGTTATATATGTAAAAAATTTAATTT
>JXCR01097838.1:0-22134 GCA_002079205.1 Phalaenopsis hybrid cultivar | reverse complement strand
TTTTTTTTTTTTGGTTTTCATACTAAAATGAAATTGGTCACTATGTCACCTCAACAGAATTAGTATTAATCGAGGTATAGGATATATTCGACGCAGCATATTAGAGCAAAAGGTTTAGCTAAGCCAATCAGGAGAATAAAAAGGATATACTATCTGGTTGAAACAACTAATCCACACTTAAAACTTAGTTGAGTTTGAATCATTTACCAGTCGAGAGTAGACTTTGGCCCTTTGCAAAGGAAAGCTCCTCTACTTTTGAAAATTGATTGAGCAATGAAAAAATAAAATTAAAAAAAAAACATTGAAGAATAAATCAATGATATATACAGTGATTATCACTGCACAAACAATTTTGCAAAACTTGTAGTGGAACAAGATGCGACAAAGGAACCATCTTATAAAAAGCCAACAAAATGCAAACAAAGTTATTCTTAGTAGCATAACACAAAATGTGGCGTCAAAATTACAGTAACTTAGCTTTCCAATATTTCAATCATCAGAAAAATGCATTTAATTTCAGTAATCAATTTTATTCAGTAATTTTTTCAACTAATTTGTGGATACAACCAAACAATTAATTAGTCCACAATGCACATCTTGAAGTCGCCAAGAGAAGTTCTTGTACTAAGTGTGAAGATAACAAAACTATCGGTACTCGGCGGAAGAGAAATTTTTACTGCAAATATTTGAACGTGAACGAACAAGNTTTTCGCTGCCGATGCGGGGAACTGTTCTGCGGGGAGCATAGGTACTCCGATCGCCATGATTGCAGTTTTGATTACAAGGCTGCCGGCAGGGAAGCCATCAACCGGGAGAATCCGCTTGTCAGAGCTTCCAAGATCGTCAAGATTTGATCTCTCCTTACAAAGAGATTTCAGTTGGCGAATGATTCTTCTCTATGGGAGAGACGAGAGGGAGAGGGAGAGGGAGAGGGAGAGAGAGAGAGAGGCAGAGACGAACTGGGAATGATCAATTCAGCGATTCATGTACTCTCACTTTGGTTGTCTTTTTATATGGAATTTAATTTATTGGGGAAGATGATAGATTTAGCTCTCCTTAGTTGTGAATGTTATCATCATTGTAATCTCTGATAGAAAATGGTGAATTATGGTTTTTTTTTTTTAGCTTTGCCTTCTTACTGTATTTAGATTTGGCTTCCACTTTTGAAAACTATGCACGGCTAAACTTAGTGATTACCATTCTGCTATTATATCATCTAATCGAACTGAAAACATCGGCTGATTCTATTATCTGTGACTTGCTATATATCCATGGAAAATCAATGAAAAAAACAAGCAGTGATCAATCAATCATCTGAAGATGATATCATGGAGCAATTCTAAAATGAAAACATGTCCATGCGCAACAATTGAGGGGCTAAGATTGGCCTTCATCTGTTGCTGCTAACTGTACCAAAGTTTCTACTATCGTCCAATCAACAGTAATATTTACATATGTGAATTGAGTTCATCATTGACTCTTAAAGCGTAACAAGGAAAGAGATGTTTACTGGGTTGTTGGTCTGGTCCATCACTAAGCCCACACAGGAACTTACAAGATCTATCTTGAACTCAATCGAGTAGATTGAAAAGCCTGTCAAAAGAAATTTGATTAAGATGAGAAGCCTGAAAACAAAAGGTTTATGCAGCTGTGGAATCTCATGTCTATGAGGTGAAACGCTCGTTTTGACTAAAAAGCGCAGCGAGAAAAGAGATGATTAGCTGGGGTTAGGGGCAAGACCTGACCAACACAACCCCAGGTAATCATCTTTCACCTCATGGACATGAGATTCCGCAGCTGCGTAACCCTCTTGTTCTCAGGCTTTTTCATTCGAGCCATATTTCTTTTCACAGCCTTTTCAATCTGCTCGATTGAGTTCAAGAGAGGGCTCTCGGTTGCTGGAGTTTGTTCATCATATGCATGATCCGTCGTAGGGACTGGGGTCTGAGGCATTTCATCAGCTTGCAGATGTGGCTTGATCATGGTGGTAGGGCAAGCTTCCAGCGGCAGAGTCATGGCAGGGTGAGAAGCAGTTGGTGTCGATTCCTGTGGCTGTGGGTTGCTGATTTGAATGTCAGGCGCGGCTGAGGAAGAGGCTGCAGATGCCTGTGCTGCTTGGATGCGCAGGCGCTTCTTTTCATAAGCCTTCAGAGTTTCGAAACAAATAATGTTTGATTAATGCTCCAAATGCGTAGAAGTTGTGCAGAGATGTATTTATATGTAGATAGAACATTTTTAAGTAGCAGTCAGCATAATGATTAAAAAGTGAGGATTCATAAAAGCCAATTGTACATATTGAATTTAGGCTAATGATGATCAACCGGAGTCGGGAAACATTGATTTCACTGAAAGAATTTTCTTGAATCCGACAGATTTCGGATTAAACAATTTCAAATGAAGATAATTTTGATCTTGTGATTGCCAACATAACAGGGAAAGAAAGAAGAAGCATGATTTCATACGCATCATGATAATTCGAACAAGAAAAACCTATCGTAATCGATTACAGTAGAAATAAAAACAGGGCATTCCGCCTCTTGGAAGTTTAACATATCTGTATACAATATAGAGGTAGAAATTGCCATCTAACTAAAATGATTTCATCTCCCTTCGTAATGTCCAATAATTTTCAAAAAGAAAAACAAAATTCACAAACTTCATAAAAAATACAAATGATGCAGATCTGCACTTGGTGCAGTAAAAATGTCCTTTAAGAGTGGACGAAGAGCAAGTTTAACCAGCTTAAACCATACTCTGAGAGAAGGATTAAGCTATTCAAAATATGAAATTTATTTAAAAAAAAATTAGCACCCACAAGCATCACATGGGTTCACTAAGGTAAGGAAAAACTGAAATTAAAAGCAAAAATAGTTGAAGCAAAAGTTATGCCAGTATCAAGAAGTTTATATGACATGCTTCAATCACAGAATCTTGTTCATCATCACGATTTGGGCCATCTTACAATATAATTCAAGAAAGAAAATTCGGACTTTGAAATTTTATAAACCATTTCAAAAAAATATTAATTTTTGATACATCATATACAGTTTATGCAAATTTTCTCGGGAACTATTTGGTTCGTTGAAATTAGAAAGCATGTTTAGAAAAAAATATGATTTTTCTAAATCCTGCAAGTTGTTTTGATGCAATTAGAAACCACAATGGAATTTTAACTCTATAAACACCATTATAACTCTTGGAAATTGAGGATTTCAATTTCATATTTTATAACCTGTATTCTATTAGCAACAAGAAGAGCCATCCATCAAAATAGATTGAACTTAATGCAAAACAAATAAACGCAAATATTTGAGGAAATTGGACTCAATTTCAAAGCAAGGCTCAATGCAAGCCACATAACAGATTTTAATTATTTTTAAAGAGATTAAAACGGAATAATTATTTTTAAAGAGATTAAAACGGAATAATTCAATACTCCACAAACATGCATTCACATAAATCTAAAGATTCCCGGTTAACGTGGGTGCTTTTACTTCACTTTTTGCAAATTTTTATTGTATAAAAGGACGCATCTAAGCATTCAAATTAGAGATGTGAGATCCTTATGATTGATATGCAGGTTGATTTGGAGTGTAAAGCAGCGCTTAAAGAAAAAAAAAAGAAACTCTACACCTAACTGAAACAAGAATCAAAACATGAACATGAAAAACATGAAATTATTAATAAATATTATACTATGTGCCACCAAAGCATTCAATTAATTCCTAATGGAGCACTATCATAAGAAGACAAGGAGCCACTAAGACATGTTTAAAAAAATCTATCGGAACGAAGTAACATGTTAAAGTTACAATTTGGTTAAGAGGCTAAAATAATTGGGAGTGTTTTCTAGTTCAAAGCAAAAGGATTTTCTTTGAGTGTTATATTGAAATTTACCAATCCTAAACTTAAGATGCAATTTTTTAATCTTTTTTTTTTTTGGTTTTCATACTAAAATGAAATTGGTCTCTATGTCATCTCAACAGAATTAGTATTCAACGCAGCATATTAGAGCAAAAGGTTTAGCTAAACCAATCAGGAGAATAAAAATGATATACTATATGGTTGAAACAACTAATCCACACTTAAATCTTAGTTGGGCTTGAATCATTTACCAGTCGAGAGTAGACTTTGGCCCTTTGCAAAGGAAAGCTCCTCTACTTTTTGAAAATTGATTGAGCAATGAAAAAATAAAATTAAAAAAACATTGAAGAATAAATCAATGATATATACAGTGATTATCACAGCACAAACAATTTTGCAAAAACTTGTAGTGGAACAAGATGCGACAAACGAACCATCTTATAAGAAGCCAACAAAATGCAAACAAAGTTAGTCTTAGTAGCATAACACAAAATATGGCGTCAAAATTACAGTAACTTTAGCTTTCCAATAGTTCAATCATCAGAAAAATGCATTTAATTTCAGTAATCAATTTTATTCGGTAATTTTTTCAACTAATTTTTGGATACACTCAAACAATTAATTAGTCCACAATGCACTACGAATCTCGAGATAAAGCATCTTGAAGTCGCCAAGAGAAGTTCTTGTACTAAGTCTGAAGAGAACAAAAATATGGGCACTCGGCGGAAAAGAAATTTCTATTGCAAATATTTGAACGTGAACGAACAAAATGATAAAGCAACTTGTACAAGAAACAGATAACAATGAAAATAATTTTACCACTTACGATTAGAATGTCTTAAAACTACCAATTAACAGTCCAAAATTCTTCGTAATAGACAGAAATCTCGTCACGTTATCAAGAAAGAGTAAATGAAAATAAAAGCAGGGAATCAAACTGATGAACGGAAGAACCCTAAGTGATCGATGCAACTAAAAAACTAATCGAAATAGCGAAATAGAGCAAAACGCTTACCTTCACTATTGCTGTGATGTCCCGAAGTGGTGTCCGCGGGTACCAATCTGGGAGCGGACTCCTCCCCGGCCTCCGGACCCTCGCCGCCGGCGATCTGCGCCAACCATACGGAATGTTCTCCTTGTTATTCATCGGAAAAAATCGCCGCACCTTCCCTTGTCCAACCATTGCCGTGGGGGAGTAATCCACCCGGCGGATCCAGTAACCCCCGCCAACGAGCGGCTCCCTCAACTCCGGCATTTCCTCCTGCGAAAGATCCAAACAGCAAGACGGTCAGATAGGAGAGAAATCCTAGAATCCATGGAATAAACTAAGCATGGATATCAAGTTCCTACCGATAAAGTGAGGCTGGAAGGCTCTCTGCTTCTCGAATGCTCCCGTTTTCGTCTTCTTCTCGGAACGAAGTGAAGGGGAAACTGGAAGCGCTGGGGATTTAGGAGACGAGGGATTAACGGCGGTGAGCAGATCTCGGAAGAGGCCAAGACCACTGGGATTTTGCGATCTGGTCACCATAGTCCGCCATTTTTCAAATGTTCAAAATTTCAAGAATAGCGGACGACGAGTGAACGTAGGGTCCACCAGAGTAATTGCTAGATTTGAACCCATCGGAATCAGACGGATGGCCGAATAATATTATGTCCGGCGTCGGTAGTATAACCGTATATGACGAAAAATTATTGCATAGTTCACCCCCCACACAGCCCACACAGAAATATGTGCGGGGAACCAATTAAAATACTTCTTTTATTAAAAGTGTATGTCAGTGAGCCTCATTTAATTTTTTTTTTTAATTATTGGATAACACATACAAATTACGTGCGCTGTCTGCACAGAATAATCGCTCATGCATGACCTGGACCTCGACTGAGTAACTATAATATTTACCGTTGTCTATGCGGAAAAATAGTATATAGAAGCTAGAATAAAAAAATTAATTTTAGAAATATGAAAGAATAAAAATTTTGAAGTTGAAGAAGATCTGTGATGATGATGAATAGCAAATGACATATTGGTGATATCTTAAATTTAAATCATGTTGTAATCATTTCTCAATTTGGAAAGAAGGTAGATCATAAAAGATATGTCCTAATTTTGAAAATTTATGTGGAGTTTCTTCATTAATATATTGTATATATGAAGAAGAAAATCAAATTTATGATTAAATTTTGTCCATTGGATTCTATGATTTGTTTGCTGAGGAAACTTTATATAGGGCAGCATAGCGTGGAAATATGTTATCACCATGAAGTTATGATTCGAGTACCTTAAAAATAAAAATAAAAATTTAATAAAAAATGAATAAATTATTCTACTACATGATGTGTATGTTCATTTTATTGAGGAAGATGCATGATTTAAGACTCCGGGGAAGGTGACACATGGATTGAACTAAATATTCAACAATTTTCGTGATGTGTATTGTGTGCTAGCTGAAGTTAATCCTTGAATTAATGCATTATTTTAGCTATATTATGCTATTCATTAAAAATAAAACAATCTTTATTCAGAAAACTATTGCCAAAATGTGATAAAAGACCAGTTTAGAAGCTTCGTATGGACTATGTACAGTTGTTTAGTTATGTTTTAGAGCTATTAGATTGCTAATATATCCTAATTTTTGTAAAATTTATGTTTATTAATATATTTTCTAAATGAAATATGAATTCTAAATTATGAGTAAATCTTGTCATTTGTTTTCCTTTGGTTGTTTGTCGAGGATAAAATTATAGATAGGGCCTCATAGCATGGTAATGAGTTATTCATATGTTGTTTAGGTTTGATTATCTTAAGAAAAAGTTTACAGAAATGAGTCAATTATACTGCTACAGGCTGCGTATGATTTTTTCACTGAATAAGATGGTTGATTTAACTTTGAGGAAGGAAAAAAATGTCAAATATGCAATATTATAAGATGTTTATTCATAAATTTATTAGAATTAAGAAATAAATCTTCTATTTTTGTGTTTTGTATTGTTTGCTTAATGAAGTGTTTCGTTGAATTTGCGCATTAAGTGAGCTTTATTGTGTTACTCATAAAAAAAATAGACCGACTTTCTTCGAAGAACTATTGCTAAAAAGTAAAAAAAAAAAGCATTTTACATGTTTTGTATAGACTGTTTATTGAGGTTAAGTCATGTTTTAGGGCTATAAGATACCTAATATATGCTAATTTGAAAATTTTATTTTAGTGTTCTTCATTAATATATTGTCTAAACAAAGTATAAATTCTAAATTATGATTAAATCTTGCATTTGGTTTCTCATTGTTTGCTTGTCGATGACAAAAGTTTAAATATGGCCCTATAGTGTGATAATGAGTTATCTCTAAGGAGTTTTTGATTGAATTTATTAATTAAAATTTTGAAAAGAGAGTAAATTACATTGCTACATGATGTATATGGTCTTTTTGCTAATGCAAATATGTGATTTGGGACTACGAGGGAGGTGAAAAATGTTAATTATGCAATATGACGTGAGATTTATGCATAAAATTATTTTATTGATGAATTAATTCATCAATTTTTGAGATGTGTATTGTGTTCTTGCTGAAGTGGTTCCTTGAATTGGTGCATTATATGAGCTATATTGGGCTATTCATGAAAAATTAGCCCAACTTTCTTCAGAAAACTGGTTCCAATGAGTGATAAAAAAGCATTTTATAAGTTGTGTATGGACTACGCACTGAGGTTAAGTCATGTTTTAGGACTGCTCACAAGGGTCTGAATGTCATATCTAAGACTCATTGGAATCGTAGTGTAGGATAAGTATTGTAGGGTATTTTATTGGAAACATGAATTATCGAGCCTCGAATCATATCTTGGTAGGTCCTTATGAATTTAGAGGATGATTTTCTTCAACAAAATATTGTAAGTTCGAATGTCCTTTGAAATATCCAAATCTTGTGAAAGGTGTTCGGGGCATAACCCTAAATAATTTTAAAATCCTTTGGATCATTCCCAGTTCATTTGAACTTATTACATCGAGATTTAGTTGTGATGTTTTAATTTGTACTCAATGAACTTCAATATTTTAACTAACCCATGAGTAGGGCAATTAGTCACTTTTTTAATGTCATGCATAAGGACTATGTTGGTAAGTACCCTTAGGGGTAACTTTGTCATTAAGGAATTTTATACCCTTTTCAATTTAGCTTGATCTTGTAGTGTTTTGAAGGTGTTTATGATCGATTATGTTCCTTTTCCTAAACCTTATTTGAATGATTTTAGATCAAGCCTAGTTCACTACCAAGTTCTTTTGTCATTCAGAAGTAAATTTGTATTTTTGAAAAGTTCTATAAAATGTGGTAGATCCTTTTCTCAAGATTTGATAATATTTAACCATTGATTTGGGGCCTCAAATCAATGAATTATTGTCTTCCTAACTTATGTCCCTCACATTAAAATTATCAAAGACTTAATGAGCTTCCAAACCATAACTATTTGATTAATTACAATTTTACCTTTTTGTAACAAATGAAGTGAATTGGTTCCTACCCTTTAACTCTTTGTATTTCAATCACCTTAGAGAGTTATTTATGATTAATATTACCCTCTTATCCTCTGATTTAACTTAAAATCTTTATTAAAGTCTGAAATTTCAAAATTATCATTTTACCCTTATGGTTCTTTACTTCATAATTCCTTCAATTTAAATTCAAAGATCTCAAAATTTATTAATGTGATGAGGGGAAGGGTTAATTTTGTCATGTGGGCTTTTTCATTTTAAAGGAAATTGAAGTTGGGCTTGGTTTTGGGCTTTTAGGAGAGGTGATGAGAATTTGATTTTGGGATTTTAATTTGATGTAAATGGTATTGAAAATTGGTCATGTGGAATTTCATGAGGTCTAAAATCCATCATGATAAAGTTTAGGGCACAATGTGGTGAAATCAGTTTGATTTATGGGGTTCAAATTTACTGAAAATTGGCTTGAGGTGGATTTAGTTGAATTTAGATTTGGACTTGGATAAATTTGAATTTGGGCTTTGATATGAGTAGGATTGGGTTTGAATTTTAAATTGAGTGGAATTGGAGATAATTTGGTGAAAATTGGGGCAATTGAGGAATTTTGGTTTGAATTATCGATTTTGATCAAGATTGGACATTTTTGTCAATTAGGAGAATCTTGTCATTTTTGGCAATTTTGAGTAGGTTTAGGTAATTTGGCAGAATTTTGAATGCTTTTGATGTCAAATTTGGTATTTTGATAATTTTTGGGATTTTTGAAAAATTGGGGGTATTTTGGTCACTTTGGCTATTTTAGGTAATTTTGGGTAATTTGGATGATGTGATTATGCAAGTCATGAGAAGCCTCCCTGAAGTCACATGAGTCTTATGAGAACTCATCTTGAGCCCTTCACATGTTGGTCCTAGCCATCTTAACAAAGGCTAAGGGCATGGGATCACCCACATGAGTTCTCAAGAGAGTTAAGGACTTTAAGTGAAAGATAGGTCAATTTGAGTGAATAAATGATTTTAAATGTGTGAGAATTTATGGTGAGTCTAAGTGTGTGTGTGAGTCTCTTTCGAATTGTGGTGAAGTCCAGGGTTGCTCTAAGGCCTGACAAGCTTATAGGAACTATTTTTTAGTTTCCTCATGTTGGTCCCAACCTTCTAAATGATAGAGGTAAAAAAGCACACATATGAGACTCCAAGAAGAGCAAGGAAGTGGTTTGAGTTTCTAAATTGTGGTGGGTCCCATCACTAAGCTCCTAGGATAGTCAATAGGAAAGGTTTAAGGATAGTTCCTAAGTCTTAAGAAAAAAACTGGACCTCACCAAAAATGAGGTCAATAGCGAGGCGTGGGACTGTGCAGTTTTTTGAATGCTTGCTGACATTTGGTCGACCATTCAAATCTCTTAGCTTTCCCTAGTATCTTGAGGAAAGCTGCATATTTGTTGCCCAATTTTGAAATAAAAAGACTGAATGCCATCATTTGGTCGATTAACTTTTTCACTTCTTTATTATTCTGAGAAGAAGGCATATTCAAGAGCACCTTTACCTTCTCTTAGTTGGCTTTTAGTTCTTGGGTGCTAAAATATATTATAGAAAATTTTTGACCGACGCTCCAAAAGTACACTTCAGTGGATTTAATTTCATATTTTATTTTCTGAGTACTTGAAAATTTTCTTTTATGTCATTTATATGTTGTTTAATTGACCAATTTTTAACTAAGGCATCATCGAAATAAACTTCAATATTTTTTTCTTTATTTGTTTAGCTAAAATTACATCCATAAAACATTGGTAGGTAGCCCCAACATTTTTTAGCTCAAAGGGCATAAGGGTATAACAATATAAGCTTTTGTTCATTTTCGAGGCATCTTCTCAGCATCGAGTGGCTGTATATTTCTTTGATGATAGCCCGAGAAAGCATCCAGAAAGCTCATTACTGAATGTTCGACTGCAATGTCCACCAGCACGTCGATCCTCAGTAAGGGGTAGCGATTATTGGGGGCAGGCTGAGTTTAGAATTATGAAGGCTACACACATTCTCCATTTATCTTTTGACTTATATAGCATAACCACATTGGATATCCAAGACGGATATTTCACATCCCAGATGTAGCCCAACTCCTTTAGTTTTTGCACCTCCTCATGAATTGACTCTGCCAAAATCATGGCTGACATTCTGATATTCTGATTTACGGGTCAAATGATTGGATTGACTTTGAGATGGTGGTATGCTACATTTATTGGGATGCTCGAAATCTCAGTGGCCAACCAGGCGAAGACATCTCAAAGCTCCTGGAGAATCCAGACCAATAAGTCCTTGTGACCTGCATTAAAAGTTTCACAAAATAGAAAAACTTTGCCCGGTTTGTTGAGGACATTGGGGATCTTGATTGTAGTTTCTTCAATTTTGAGACTCCCCTCTCATTGGTCTAAATGTCCAATATTTCTTGTTCTGCACTACCGATCGCTCAAAGTTAGCGTGTCTAAGACTGCTCTAGATTTCTACAAATTTTCACTATCTCACCATCACATGGAAATTTCACCTCCATGTAGTAGGTGGGTATCACTATAAAATTATTGAGCAGTGGGACACCAAAGATTGTATTGTATGTTGGTGGCGCATTAACCGCCAAAAGTCCTCCATATTAGTAAATTGACAGCCACCTTTTCCTTAGGTGACTGACATGCTAATTATACCCAGGGCACCCTTTTGCTCATTAGAAAACTCATACAATGCGTCGGTTAGCGCAACCAGATGATCGACTGACAAATGCATTTTTTTGAAGGCTGATTTGAATAGTATGTTCCCTGAACTACCTGTATCAACCAAGATACTACCAACTTAGTAGTTGATATTCATTATCGTAATGCTTATATCATCATTATAGAGATTCCCCACAGGGGGCAAATCTGCATCAGTAAAGATGATCGAAGGATGGGGTTTCTATTTTGAGGCGAAAGTAACAACATAATATTCTTCTGACTGGCTCTTTTGACCTAGTATCCACCTAGTATAGTTGGCACTATCCCCACAATGTGGATAACATTTGCTTGGACGTGCTCATTTGAGTATCTTTTGTAGTTACTTTTCCCTCGTCACTTGGTTTGTGCTCCTAGGGCCATGAACTCTTTGAGCTTTCCGACCCGAATCAGTTCCTTGACCAGACTTCAGAGGTTTCTGTATTCTTCTATATCATGACCATGGTCCTTATGATACTACAAAATTTATTAGTATGCTGGAGGAAAGCTATGGTTCTCATCAATGAATCCTTCTTAAAGTACTCCTTGTCCTAAATAATTTTCACCAACTCCGCCATTGAAAACCTTAGTTGAGTGGGTTTTGATGTTTCTTAGTTGATAGTATATTGGTCATTTGATTGATTCCCTCTTCATGAATTTCAGTCAGCCTCATTATCTTTACGAGACGATAGCCCTCTTTCCAGTTTTGGGCGAGGGCTATCTGTCTCCCTCCACCTATCTTCTCGTAAGTCTTTTTTTTCAAGCGACAGTCAAATTTTTCACCTTTTAAATAGGCAGGTTAGCATATTCTTCCCCCACAATATGGGCATTGGCTAACTCTAGAAGTTCAACCAAAGTTTCAGGCTTGCATGAACCCATAAAGTATTTAAATTGCAGACAATGACTAACTCCAGAAGCTAGGGTGGCCTTTATTATCGCAGGCTCCAGGTTCCACACTTCCAACATCTTCTTCTGAAATTGAGTAGAGTATGCCCAAAGGCTCTCATTCAGCCCTTGTTTGACGTGTCACAGAGCTTTTGAGTCTTTGTGGGGCTTTTGGGGGCTAGCAAACTGCACATGAATAGCTCCTTGAACTCACTGAAGGAAGAGATAATTCATACTAGTAGTCCATTGAACCACCTGACGGCTAAATTCCTCAGTGTAGTGTACAATAGTCAACACTTCAAGGCATCATAAACATTGAGAAGGCATATAGCCGACTCAAACAAGGCAATGTGATTGGTCAGATGGCTCTGACTCTTGTAGGGCTCCAAAGATGGAATCTTGAACTTTTCGGGCGAAGTGAGGCTCTTATCGGTAATCTGTCAGAGAATGCATTCTCTAGCTAGAGTTAGACTTCTATTTGTCCCACTTGTGCTGTGTTCCTTGGCATGGACCCATTATTATCGTGATAACAAAATTCTTTAACATGTTTGACTCTCTGAGCTGTCTGATAGCCTTTGGGCTCAAGTGCTTAAGGATTTGTTTCTGGAAGAGCTCGTGCTCTTGCTTCAAGCACAATGTGGGTCAGCTCTGCCATCTGTCTCGCTATTTAGTCATGGAGTTCCTGAATTCATTGTTGCACTAATTCTCTGATAGAATCCATGTCAGAAGTTTCTCTCAAATGGGTACCTTCTCCGTGGCACACTTTTCAACTTGTCGAAAGCATGACTTCATGCTTACCACAATTTTTAGGATGTTGAATTCTAAAAAGTACTTTGGATCTTGCTCAATGAATAGAGCATTGAACGAATGAGATGAGTGGATGGAAAAGAAAGAAAAAAGTAGAGTACCCAATAACATATGTTTTCTTGGAATAAATTCAATACTCCTTTATTGAAGAAATGATTATATTCAATGTCTAGTAAGTTACATATTCGACCATGTTTAAATAGGAACAACACAAGTGATTAATGTGTCATTACATCTATTACATATTTGTAATTGACTCTGAGATCCTTTAATATTCATGCCCGTTGTTGACACTGTTTCAAATTTATAACTGTTTAAAGCAGTGTATTAATGATTCACTGATGCTAACACTTTGTTGTCTGTTAAACGTTCGGTTAGCTGGGAATCCTTTGGTTGGTTAGGAGTCCTTTGGTTGGCTAAAAGTCCTTCGATCGCCTGGAACGTTGTCGGGCGCCATTCTTGAGAGAAGCCTCAGTATAGACCTTCTTATCCCTAGGATGAACTTAGATCTTCCTGCAAAGAGTGTGTCACTGTAATTTGACTGACAACTTTTCTTTGGGCAAGAGGTCTTCGTAGAGGGTTAAAAAAGTGTTCTAGGGCGTGATTGTTGGTTCTCTCTGTGAGGGATCCTAGAATTTGGTTGAGGGGGTCGATGACACACAACAGTCCCTAAGATCATGTGCACAATGTTTTATTCGTTCGAATAAACTTTCATTTGCTCAGCCCATGATCTGATCGAATGAAGTATTCCTGACACCTCTCTCCTAGTTGTTCCAATATAGTTTTTTGGTATCTTTCTAGTGCAATCTCTTGAATTTTCTCGGAATACGTGCGGATGTACTAAATTGATAATTTTTATGCCATCAATTTATAAAAAGAATCGAAACGAGACCTAAAATAAACTCTTTTGCTTGAAACTTTTTATTACATTTCAATGTCAGATATCTATTTCAAATCTATTTTTTTTTTCAGTGATCTTCAAACAACAAAATTGAGGAGAAAATTTATGAGCTTGACAAAAATTTTGCTAATTAATTTCCTTATTTAGTTCTTTTAAATTTTATTTAAAAATAATTAGAATAAAAATGTTGTTAGTTCATGATTTATACATCCATATTGCAATGTAAAACAAATACAAGTAAATTGGTCTTTTTTTTTTTCTTTTATATTGATTTATTTTACAATAGTCTTCAAAAATGGCAAACTAAATAAGTACCAAGTATATATCATTTGATAAGTGGTGGAATTAGGTTAAGCATAGCTGAAATTTAAAATTTCCTTATAAATGATGGGAAATTAAAAAAAAAATTATACAATAATTTTGCCCACTCTCAAAATATTTCTTTCGTTCAATCCTCGGAAAAAAATTAACATTTCATAATTTTGCCCATCCTTAAAATTAAAATTTGTTCTGCCCCTTAGAGCTGTCAAAACGACTCGTTGTTCGCGAACAACTCATGTTCGGCTCGTTCGCTAAGTTAACGAGCCGAGCACGAACGAACAACACGAACAAATATCTGTTCGTTCGTGTTCGGCTCGTTTTGGCTTGAAATACTACAAATCAATTATATATATATCTTTGACGAGTAGTTTTTTTTAAAATTTTAATTGGCTATACGGCTACAAAGATTTATAAGCAATTAAAAGTATTAATGATGAAAATATAATAAAAATTATTAAATTATATTCAAATAATGTTTTAAATCTTGACCCAATGCTTAACATTTTTATTGCTACGTGATTAGGGTTGTCGAAATTACTCTTTGTTCGTGAACGACTCGTGTTCGGCTCGCTAAACAAACTAGCCGAGCACGAACACGTTTTTTGAGCTTGAAATATAAACGAGCCAAACACGAGCTGAGTTTGGGCTCGCTCATGTTCTGCTCGTTTACACCCCTACTGCCCCTATATTTGATATAGAGTTGTCAACTGAGGAAGACATACCTTCTATTCCAACCCTTCAGATTCCAAATAGTTACGGGCTAATTAGCTGCCAACATGACCAACAAATACTTAGGGAATTTATAGCAATACCACAGTCGTGTATTTACATATCTAATGCCTAATTTTTAATACTTATTTATATGACATTCAAAAATTTTAGCATCATCTCAAACACTTCACTAATATTAAAAAAAAATTTAAATGTTACACACTTTTTAATGTAAGATCACTAAATAAAAAAAAAATAGAAGTTAATTGTATGAATATAGAAAAACTAAAAAAATCTTCTTTTTTTTTTTATTGAGGGACCATTTGGGGCAGTTTATAAGTGCAGCGGCGTTTTTAAAAACGCCGCCTAACCGTTTGGTTTGCGAGTTTTTGAAAACACTGTCTGACAGTTTGGGTTTTTTATACTAAACGCAGGCCGTAGGTCGACCCCCGCGTTCGACCAGGGGGACCGCGTTTCAGGATCTGTTGTTTATCATGAAACACACAAGCTGCTCCAAAGAGACTCTGAGTCATTTTCTTAATTAAATTATTGTAAACTCAAAAAAAAAAAATCATAATAATTTTTAAATTCAATATTCCACTTGAAAGTCCAAACTCAATAGAAATAAGCTTGGCTAAATCAAGATTCGATTAAAACAAATTTGATGTGTTCCAAAATTTAAAAAAGAATTCGAAAGATTAAATTAATAAATGAGTTGGTTAGGCCATTTAGCACCATTAGATGTTTGATAATGCAAATTAGGATTAAATAAAATATATTGCTTTTGAGTTGTCCTTGTCTTAAAAAAAAAGTTGGGCTTTTACATACATACCACCCAATTCTTATGTATTTACATATCTAACACTCCAATTTTGATTTTGTTTCATTTGTAACACTTAAATCTTTCATATCATATAAAAAATATCACTAGCTTAACTGCAAAATTAAAAAAATATATATATCTTTTCATGCATAAATAAGATTTTATAAGTGTGTGTGTGTCACTATTTTAACTTGAAAATATAAAATTAAATACATCTTTTCATGCCTGATATGCGGGAGGGCATCAGAGTTCTTCTAGGTCATCTAAGCGCTGGTGAACCAAGTCACAAACATCCACTTAAATTCGGCGAATGCAATCACTCCCATCGGCAGACCATTGAATCACCTGAGAGCTGACTCCCTCAGCATGGTGAAAAAGAGACACTTCAAAGCATTAGTGAGCCTCCGGAAGCAACATGTCAAATAATGCTATGTGGTTGGTCTAATCAGTCCGACCCTTGTAGTATTCTAGCACATGGATCTTAAACCTCTTTGGGGGCTCGGCTGCAGAGATTTGCCGGAAGAACGTGTTTTTGGGTTGATGGGGAGCCTCAGTGCTCCCGAATTGCTACCGATCTATTGGCGTCGACACAACACTATCAAAGTACTAGGAAATTCCTTCCCTTTCCACAAGTAAGGGTGCTCACCGACCGTTGAGTGCTAGCCCTTCTTATTGGTGATTTTGCTCCCTTTCTCGAGCTAATGCCTTTCGGAAGACAGTCCATCATCTAGTCTTTTAGCTCTTGTATTTATTGTGGCACAAACTCCTAGTGCATTCCATGTTTCTAGTGACTATGTTCTAGTTCTCTTCTTCATGTGCTACTCTACTTCTTTTTGTGGCATGGTTCACACTCATCGTACATTTAGAATTTTGAATGTTCGTGAATCACACCTCAAGTGCTACAGTGTAAGATAAGAGAGAGAGAGAGGGAGAGACAGAGAAATGAATGCATAATAAATGAACAGTATTAAGCCTTGTTGATTAGCTATTTCTTATAAAATGATCCCCTATTTAGAAAAGATTGAAAAAAAATATGTGAAGTTAGATGTTTTCCCATGCTTTAATGGGGGCATTCAAGATATTTTAGGCATTTTAAATGTATGGGCACATGACTTTTCTACCACCCTCCTGCTAGATGCCGAACTTGGTGGGCCTTGATTTGACAAAACCTACTTGTTCAATTATGTTGCATTAGGGTTGTCGGTCAGCAAGACTGGCTCAATTGACTTGGCCCTACCGATCGGTTTTTCCAGTCTGACTATCAACAATTCGTCCCTAAATGAGAAGCCTCTGTTAGCATAACGATATTAAACTATCGGGTAGAGGATGAATCGCCGCAATCTGATAGATAGCTCATTAATTGACAAAGGGGGGTCCTTTGGGATGTTCATGGGCTATGTTATTATCGAAATTTGGCCTTTAATAAGGAACTTCAGAATTGTCTATTAGACACTTGGTGATTTTGAATCCTTTTTCCTTGAGTTGGATTGCGATGATAGTCAAGTCAATGCTTTTGCTTGGCTCAATCATGCTTAATCCTTTGTTGGGTGGTTGCATTTGATCAAGTGCGTCCCTTGATCTTATGTCTGTGTGCCCTCCTAAATTCTACCTTGATTTCTCCAATACCGTCGGATCTCCTCCAGATTCATGCTGGCACACTTCTGATGTAGGTATTTAAACAAAAAAATAAGTAACATTTAAAGTGCGACGTATTATTATATTATTGCCAATCAAGTCAAGTCAAACAAATGTTCTTACTGATTATGCAAGAGCAAAAACCAAAAAAAAAAAAAAATTCCAACATAAAACTAGTTAAAAGGATTTGATTTAATTATTTTTTTTAATATGAGTTTATTATAGTTAATTAATTTTATATTATACTTATTTCAAATAAAAAACCAACAAATTTATTCAAATGGATCATGATGGCCAACTTGATTTTTTTCTTTAGGATTGTTAAAAATTGACCTGATATGTTTAACTCGACTCAAACTTAACTCGAAAAAGCCAGTTTCGACTCCAAAATTCCAACACATTTAATTTTTCAAAGCCGAGTTCAAGTTGACATGTAAACCTAAAATTGACACACCAACTTAAAATTGACCATTGTGACACTTCAACTCGATTTTGACTCAAATAATTATTATGCATACATTAATCGGATTTTGTGACTCTAGATTGGGTCGATTCATCTTTAGACTTTTTAACGTATTTATTATTTAAGTCGGTTTGGGTGAAGAAGTTTTGGGTCAGATAAATTTCAGGCTAGATTCGAACCCTACTCGTGAACTCAACTTAACACCTAATTTCTTAAGCTGACTAAAGTAGTGTGGGACTAGGCTACATATTTTGATAAATATGCCACATGCTCAAGCCGAAGAAATTTATATATTTACATTTAATTTCTAAATTTTGCAATTATTTTAAAGAGGATGAGAGGGAAAAATAAAGCCAAAAAAAATTAAAATATGATAAATTTGCAAGCTAATATGGAGAACAAGAAATTGTATTATCAAAATATTTGCTTTGGCATCGAAGCCTCCAATACAATTTCTCTCCTTAAACAATAGACACACACTAAGTTTATAATGAAATAAAGCCGGAATATCGAGAAAAAATATTGAATCTGGAGTCCGGATATTGGACGCAAGCTACGTCCGGACAATGAACGTGATACACCAGAAGGGAAAAAAAAAAATTTTCGGTTGTATCACATCGATTATCTGAACGCAAATTGCGTTAGGACTTCAGATGCAATATTTTCTCGAATATTAGGCCCTTTATCTAGAAAAAAAAAGATTAGTTTACCTTAATAACATATATTAGAGAAATATGCATTGCTTGAAAATTGATTTCAAGATAGAATGAAGTCGAGGAACACGAGCCAAAGTTAGTTTCTTGGACTTAATCTTCTTTAAAATTAAGTTATTCTAATTGGCTTGTTATGTTTGCAACTGTTCTAGCGTATAATAGAAAGATTAGTTAGATAATTTGAGAGTAATTTTATTATAATATTAAGTATTTAAGATAATGAGACAGTCCTTAATAAATTTTTACTGATTAGTATCTGAATGCATTGCTGAAGATCACTACAAATGTGAATTTTTTTTATTAGAAAATTGTTCTATCTTTTTGAAAAACAATATTAATAACATTTTTAATTTTCAATTTGGTGGGACAAACTGACATTCAAAAATAATATATATATATATATCTTATTGCTTGATGAGAATGATTTGAATTAGATGCAAAAGAGTTGAGTCGAGCTCGAGCCGCTCTCGGTTTGAGCTTGAGCTTGATTAGTTTTATCGTGCTCAAGCTTAAATCTACAAGTTCAGGCCAGCTTGGGAGCCAACTTATTTAATATAGAAGAAAAATGATATTAATTTTAAATGATTTTATAATAAGTTGACAAATAGTATGAACAATTAGGAGATAAATAATAAAAAATCACCTAATATACAATAAAAAATATTATTTTCTTAATATTTTTAATAACTTAATGATAAAGTTTTGAAATTTAATATATTTTGAGCATATTTTATGTTAATATTTTTTTAAATGAGCTTGCTCAAGAGCTAATGGGTCGAGTTTGGGCTGACTTGAGCTTGGCTTGTTAGCTCATTGAGCTCAGTTCACGAGTTACTTATTGAGCCGAGCTCGAACTAGCTCACGAGTCTGCTTGACTCAATCGCACCCCAAAATTGAATTCAAAAGATCATTAAAGGCATTTTATGGAGTTTAAGCACGATTTTTAATCACAGATTTTGGCACTTTATAGTGATATGTATACGGCCAAATTCAATATTAAGAACTGAAACACTCATGAGTCGTGAGATACAAAAGGAGCAAGTCAATTAGGCTCGAAGCTTTTGTTAAAATGTACTCATTTATAGGATGGGTTTTTAAAATTTTGTTCAAACTAGTTAATTTATATGATAAACTTAGAAATTTTTTGTATAAATTTGATAGGCAAGCATAAATTACTACTACACAAACAAGCATTGAGTTGTTAATTGAATGCATTTATTCGCTTACCATCTCATCCACAGGTTATTTGCTAGATAGAAGGTGAACAACATCGATTGTAGAAACAGAATTTTACAATCATATGTGCAAAGTTGATTGAGGTATCGTGAGTAATTGTCCATCTATTTTTAATCCAATAAAGAGAAATATAGTTTGAGGTTGGTGCAGAGCTAACAAACGTATAAAGCAATGTGAAGTTGAATTCACTTTAATGCTTAACATGTTCAAATATCAGCATGCAAAATGAAAGTGTCATAGTTCAAAGTTATCAAAACAAAATTAACTATAGATGTAACCAACCTAGACATAGGATAAAACAATATAAACAGAGGAAACCAAAGGAAATATCAAAAGTTCAAGGCTTAAGAATCCTAGATTGGGGGCAGAATATGAAACTCCGCCTAGGGCCTATAGAATTACTTTTTAAATGTCAAATAAAATAAAGCTTATCAGAAGTTGGAAGGAGCCAAATACTTTAAATTGTTCCCACTCCAACTCTAACCAAATAACTTTTAAATCATGCCNTATATATATTTATGTCTAAGTTTAAATCATAGCACCTCATGTGACAATGTGGTTAGTGTCTTTTTTTGTATATATTTGATATATGTTCGAATCCCACACTTTACATCTATTTTTCTCAATTTTAGTTTAACAAGTTAATTTCGAGCCGAACACGAACCCGAATATTTAAATCGAGCCGAACACGAACACATTGTTCACGAGCCGATTTCGAACACGAGTCAAGCCTGAGCTCGCTCAAGCTCGGCTCGTTTACAGCCCTACCAATTACTTTAAATTGTTCCCACTCCAATTCTAACCAAATAACTTTCAAATCATGCCATCAAACAAATGCCAATCCAAAATTCACCTAATTTATAAATCATTTAAAAATTTCTCAACTCCAGCATTATCAGTATTTGTGACTTGTGAGGACTCGAAAGGAGCAAATCAGCTGCTATTTATAGCTCACATGTATTTAGCAAATAATAAAATCTTAAAATTTGTATTGATATTNATAACTTTCAAATCATGCCATCAAACAAATGCCAATCCAAAATTCACCTAATTTATAAATCATTTAAAAATTCCTCAACTCCAGCATTATCAGTATTTGTGAGGACTCGAAAAGAGCAAATCAGCTGCTATGTATAGCTCACGTGTATTTAAAAAATAATAAAATATTAAAATTTGTATTGATATTATTTTCAGACTTTAATTTTAAAGATGTGCGTGCATTTCACTCAATCTTTATGTATTTATATATCTAACACCAACATTTTATTTTATACATGTATAACGCCTTACTTGGGCATAAAAAAGACGTATTTTATTTTTTCAAGTTTAAATAGCAATAATTTTATGTGATATAAATAGGAAAAAAAATAAAATTTAGGTGTTAAAGATATATAAATACATAAGAATTGTGTTGTGCGTATGTAAATGCCCCTGATTTTAAATTCATAAATCGTCAAGATTTGATCTCCTTACAAAGAGGTTTCAGCTGGCGAATGATTGTTTTCTGTGGGAGATGAGAGAGAGAGAGGTAGAGACGAATTGGGTAATTATTGTTACAGCTCTCTCTTTGGTTGTCTTCTTAAATGGAATTTAATTTATTGANTCAAGATTTGATCTCCTTACAAAGAGGTTTCAGCTGGCGAATGATTGTTTTCTGTGGGAGATGAGAGAGAGAAAGGTAGAGACGAATTGGGTAATTATTGTTACAGCGATTGATGGACTCTGTCTTTGGTTGCTTTTTAAATGGAATTTAATTTATTGGGGAAGATGATAGATTTAGCCCTCCTTAATTGTTAATGTGATCATCATTGATTCTCTGATAGAAAATGGTGAATTATGCGCTTTTTTTAGCTTTGCCTTCTTACTGTATTTAGCTTTGGCTTCCACTTTTGAAGACTATGCGCGGCTTATCAAACTGAAAACATCGGCTGACTCTATTATCTGTTAGCAAAATGAAATTGTAGCTCTACAGTGATTTGCCATACATCCATAGAAAATCAATGAAAAAAACATGCAGTGATCAATCAATCATCTAAAGATGATATCATGTAGTAGTTCTAAAATGAAAACATGTACACGCGCAACAGTTGAGGCTAAGATTACCAAAGTTTCACCTCATGGACATGAGAGTCCGAACCCTCTTGTTCTCGGGCCTCTTCATCAAGACAGGGCTCTGAGATGTTGGAGTCTGAAGGGCTGGAGTCTGAGGCGTCTCCATGGTGGTGATGGTAGGGCAAGCTTCCAGTGGCAGAGTCATGAAGGGGCGAGAAGCAGTTGGTGCTGATGATTCCTGTGGCTGTGGGCTGCTGATTTGAAGGTCAGGCGCGGATGAAGAAGATNTATTTAGCTTTGGCTTCCACTTTTGAAGACTATGCGCGGCTTATCAAACTGAAAACATCGGCTGACTCTATTGTCTGTTAGCAAAATGAAATTGTAGCTCTACAGTGATTCGCCATACATCCATAGAAAATCAATGAAAAAAACAAGCAGTGATCAATCAATCATCTAAAGATGATATCATGTAGTAGTTCTAAAATGAAAACATGTACATGCGCAACAGTTGAGGCTAA
>JXCR01097833.1:122098-143786 GCA_002079205.1 Phalaenopsis hybrid cultivar | reverse complement strand
ATATATATATATATTAAGGAGAAATATAGGTCGCCCTACGTTTTAATTAGCAAAAAGAGGTACAAAGTTTATTTAAGGAGTGGTTCTCCAACTAAAAAGCAAAAAAAAATACAACATGCACTTAAAGACGGGGGATCCTCAACCAAGTACAACTCCACCCAAAACCAAAGAAAAAAAGTATACCCAAACCAAAAAGTATACCCGAGATTTACAAGTATACCAACACAAAAAAGTATACATAAAAAAAAATAATAATATTAAGGACAACCCAAACATAAGCCAAAATAAAAAAGGAAAGGAAGTAGCCGCTTGTGGTAGTAGATATCCAAAAGCACCAAAATTGCATCCTAGTAGATTTGAAGAGTGAAGGAGAGGAAAAGTACATGATAGAAAATTGAGAGATTGGTAAATGAAGAATCCCTTGTAAATATTTTAATTTTCACTTGCAAGATAGCAAAACCAGCAAAAAAAAATGTTGGCAGAAAATCAGCAAACAAGAAACACAGAAAACAGTCAAAAAAGCCTAGTAAAGAAGCCCTGGATGGCACCCCCTCGAAAAGCCAAAGCTTGCAACCCATTGTAAATCTAGAAAGCTGTCTGTATGAAGCACAACAATTAACAATACTCCCATAAATGCATTCTGAAACAGTACTGCACAACAGGTGTAATAAGAGCAGGCTAGTCCCCAAGCTCCCAATCCTCCAGCAATGAATACCATAGAAAAAGTAGCGAAGGCAATAAGAAAAGCCACTAATATCGATAACCAGAAAAATGTGGCCTCTCCCAAATAGTAACTTGAGAAAAAAGCTTCTAAATGAGCCATAAAAAGAAGCATGCAGCATGGGTAAATTAGAACAGAGCCAAAACCTTAAAGTCACGTAGAGCAGAGAGCGAAACGAACCAAAAACATCCAAAAACCAAATCCAAAGTCAGATATGAACTCTAGCAGGCATATAACCAGTCAATCACAGACCAAACCCAAAAACCAAAGCCACTTTTAAAGCAAAAGTAAAGTCAACTCATATAAGCAAAAACGTTAAGCCCGCTAAAAGGGGGCTGCCAAAAGATCACTTTGAATAAGAGAGTAGAGAGGGCTAGGAGGAGTGTCACCAATGATAATGCCCAATTGCTCCTTCTTAGCTAACCAATCCGCAGGGGCATTACCTTCTCTGTAAATAAACATATATTGGATATCAATATGAGTAGTGGCCACCACACTTTTGATCTGGTTCAGCAAATTATAAGATTCCAGTATCTCACTCGTTAACATATTAAACAATTAATGAGAATCAGTTTCCATCACAATATTTAAAAAACCAAAAGCCATAGCAACTTGCAAAGCTGCCAAAACAACAAATGTTTCAGTTTCCAGAGGAGAGAAAGCAATGCAGGGGGAGGCAAAGAAAACAAGGCCTTGCTCCTTAATATTCTGAAATAAGCCTCATATCCCTGCAACTTTCCTATTTAAACTATCATCAATATTTACTTTAATCCAACCGTGGGAAGGTGGTCTCCAATTTATCAAAATTGGTCTCCTACCATTTCCAGGTTGAAAGGAGTTATAGGCACCGCTAGCAGCTTTTGAAGCTTTGAGGAAATTAGCCACAGTATGAGCAACAATATTATAAGGCTTATGGTGAGAAAATTCACATTTGAGACTATTTCTAGCCACCCAAAGGAACCACACAACTATTAGAGGAAAGTAGAAAAGTTTGTTTTGAGAATGCTCAGTTTCTTTCCAAACGACAAGGATACTTTTTATGCATAAATTAGAGGGCCAATGTATGTCAAAGTAGCACCCCAACTGTTGCCAATCTTCTCTAGCAAATGTGCAATCATAAAAAAGGTGTGTAGTAGATTCAACCACTTTCTTACAAACATAGAAAATAGAACCAAGCCTCAAACCCTTCATTTAAGTATACCATCAAGAGGAAGAAAATTATGAAATAGTCTCCAAAGAAAGAAGGAGATAAATGGGGAGATATATTGGTGTCAAATATAATTGCCCCATTTCCATTGAGGAAAGTTGTACATATGAGAATTTATCATTTTAGTGATGGAAACTATAGATTGAAATTTCCAAATAAGGACATATGTAGTACCAGTATTTATAGGAATATTAGCAATAGAAAGGGTTACCTCCCCAACCAAAGACAATAGTTTAGGCATATTCCAGCCACCATCCATTCAGCAGTCCAACATCATAAGATCAAAATCAGATGGAGAATGAGGCATATTCAATAAAAAAAATGTTCCCCAATGATAAATTCCAAAAATAAATTCTCCCATCCCCCACTTCCCAAAAAATGAATTTAGAGGCTACATTACAGGCAAGAGTAATGACCTTCCAAATCTTAGAATCCCCCTTTTCTAAGTGACAGTGGAAGGGTGACTATAAGTGTAATATTTATGATGCATGTATTGAGACCAAAAGGATTCTCTAGCTCTAAATTTGTACCAAAGTTTGTACATGTTTATGTCAATAATTTGGTGTAGGTTTTTAAACCCAAGTCCCCTAAATTTAGGAATTATATAATAGATTTTCACACTAGGGGTACTATGCAAGTATACGTATCGTTTTAAGTAATATAGGATTTTCCTTAAAACCCCAGTATCAGTCCCATGATGAATGTAATAACTCTTAAAATCAACTCACAAAAATTCTATTTAAATTGTAAATTAAATAGATAAGAGGTCTAAAATGATATGCTTACTAAAAATCACTTCTTAAAGAGCTAAAAAGAAAGTAACAACTAAATGTAATAGCTTAATAAAATATAAGAACAAGTTTAGATATTATGAAAAACCTTTCCTCTTGCAAAGAGATTTTAATCTATGTAGGATTCAAATGATTTAAGACAAAATTAAGGTATTATGACAAATAGAAGCATACCTTATTATTTACCCCCTCCCGGTGCTTGCAAAGAAAATTAGCTAACTTAAGGTCGATTCCTTAACATCTCGTATCCACATTAGTTCTATCTAGCCTCTCACCTCTAGATGCCTTTAGCCTATGCCACCTTAATAACTGAATCCGAGCATCAGGGCACTAAAACTTAAGCCAAAATGATGAGAATCTAGCATGTCACTCTAAATCTAACCAATTATATACCCATCAAAACTTATCTCCTTATTCATTTGCACTCCCCTTTAGGTGATCACAGTGGCTCTGTCTAGAATGAAGTGTGGTATCTATTAGTTGGGTGAAATCATAGCCCTCCCAGGCCATTATGTTTCTCAACTGATTTTAACCTCACAAATGGTCAGTTTGTAAAGTAAATGAAGATTCAGTGAAAATACCATCACAATTTTTAAGACTAAAAAGAAATCTTTAAATCATTCTCATCCTACAAGACTAATCCTATATGCAAGAAGAAAGAAAGGGAACTATTCAGAATTCATAGAGTTCAAACAAAAACAAAACACTTGCATTGAAATCTAAGTCTTAGAACAAAAACTTAACACTAAAACAAAGTACCTTATTCTTTCTCCACAAGAAAACTTCAAGAGTTTCCTTTAAGCAATCTCCAAACTTCTTTACACTAAAAACACACTCACACTCACACTTGAACATAAAATATGAAAAGCCTAACTCACTATTGCCACACAATGGAAGTTTTGAGGCTCTAAAAGGCCTCTAAGTTTCGACCAAATTTGATGTAACTTCTAGAAAGGTAGTTACCGGCGCTATATCGCCAATTTGGGGCACTATAACACCCTCCTGCCTCACTGTGGCACTATAGTGCCAAGGGGTGGCGCTATAACATCACACAAAAATCATCATATTTGCTCAATTTTCTCTTCATTTTCTCTAAATGTCCATTCCATGTACCTGAAATCAAAAACATGCAAAATATTTTTCTTTAAAGTGCAATATCATAAAAAATGTACTTAAATTGCTTATAAAATATGCACTAAAAACAAGTTATTTTGAGGTGAATAATTTCTCCCAAACTTAAATGTTACTTGACCTTAAGCAACTCTTTATACTATATAAAATTTATAACATGTGATATCAACTTTAACTTAAAGAGTTATATAATTTATGCTTTATAAATAATATAGTGAAACTTTCAAAAAAAAATTTTAACAACTCAGGTTAAAAACTAAAGTGTAAGAACATCTAGTAGTCAAGTTTAAAAGTTCTGATTTTCTATTTATTCAAAAATAACTACAATTAGTCATACTTAAGAAACTTAGAAGAATTAGAGAAAAAAATTTCATGAGAACTTTATTAGTAAAGTGTGCTAATACTTCTAAGTCTAAGTTAGAAATGTAACTAAGTTTCCTTCCTTAATATGATTCCAGCAGAGCCAATTTTTGATTAGGCATCTTCTCAAGCTTCTCCTCACATATTTTCGCCTTTCGCTTTTCTTTTTCTTTTTCTTTCAAGATTTTTTTCAATCCTTTCTTTATTTTTTTATTTTTTTATTTTTAATGTGATGATTATTATATTTGGATATCTTTTAATAATTTTGAACTCCACTATCCTCTTTTTAAAGTAAGAAAAAAAACATCTCACATTTCTTTACTTTAACAAATGTATATTAGCTTTGAAGATTATTCATAAAGTTTCAATTCTTTCCTTTCAAGTATAAATCTAAGATCCTTAATATTTTTAAAAATACAATTTTCTTTACTTTAAATAGCAAAAGCATAACTCCAAACCCTTTATACTAAATATCTTAATTCTAGAATTAACTTCATTATTAAAAACTTTTACTTAGGTTTTCTACAACTTTTATAAAGTCAAAAACATAGTTTTCTAAAGTTAACTCTAAATACCACAAGTTATGCTAAAAATAATTTAGAAAAAATACAATTCCTGAGGACAAAATAAATTTTAGTTTAAAAAAGATTTTCTCCCTTCCCCCAAACTTAAAATTTTAAACTTATTTAAAGTAGGGAAGTTCATGAAGAAAGAGAAAAAAATACTAAAATTCTAAAATAGGGAAATTAATGCAGGTACAAGTAGAAAAGACAAGTACCGAGTAGTGATAAACATAAGATTAACATGCATAACATAAATACTACTCTAGCATTTAATTTGGAGCAAAAGATAAAAAGTAGAACTAACAGTTTAACATAAACAAAAAAATAAATACATGCACATTCCAACACAAATACAACTAATAATGAATATAATAAAGTCCAAATATTTAAATATATCAAAGGAAAGAAATAAAATAATACACTACACATCTTCATCATCATCATCACCATCTCCCAAATCTATATCTTCATCCATCTCAGAAGGTCGATATGGTGTAAAAGTGGGGTGAGTAGGAAATTCCACAGAATGTTCACCCCCTATATCTCATCATAGCCTCATTATAAGTAAAATCATACTCAACCTTCCTAACATAATATCATCACAATGGTACAAGTGAGATTCAAGGCCTTTTACCTGATTCTACAAAGCTATAAGATCTCCTTGTTGAACCATCATTTGTTGCATAAGAGAATGTAGAGAAATGGAATCAGAAGCAGAAGGTATAGGAGCAGGAGCAGAAGAAGAAGTAGAAGGTATGTTAACTCCAGTCTTAGGTCTAGTCCAAAAATGTCTCTCATATGATTTCACATTTATTTTTTCAATGGGCTTATGAGATGGAAAATTTTCTTCCCAAGTCTCATACTTCACGCCAGATCAAGTACATAAAGTAGCAATAAGAGAAAGGTAGCCCAAACCTCCTGTAGTTCCTCCTCTTGAGGAAATAAGCATGTTGGTATAAATGAGGGAGCCAATGTCAATATGTTTCTTCATCTGAATACAATAGTTTAAAGTGTCTCTCTCACGAGTTACCTCACTAAAATGGTTGGTAGGCAGTAATCTACCAGAGATGAAATAGTGTCAGGCTCGAGAATGAACATTAAGTTTTGAAAAATAAATGTTCACCCGTCGCCCATTCTTAACCTTCTAGACTACATTTTCATTAGTAAAAAATCCCATAATCTCATCTAATTCATTATTAGTAGGATGGAACTCAGAAAAGAAGCAGGTAGGAATACTATGCCGTTGGTATATGTGGTTAATTCAAACAGAACTATTATCCACATATTGCCTTCGTACATAGACTAAATCATTAAAATCATCTGAAGGTTCTCATAGAACTCTCGAACAACTGAAATTACATATATGACAGTAAGATAATGAAAGTGTTCCCACTGTCGCTCTGTAATCAAGTACTCAATAGTTCCACTAGAATGTAGAAAACTACGTTCTGCAATCAACTTCTTTGATTGCAGATCAACATACCTGTCCCGTGCCTTTGCACTGAAGAACTTATCAGAATTAAAAGTTGTTTTCTCCTTACCTCTCTTCATTTTAGGAATCATGTGTAATCTAAAAATTTTCAAGATAAATTCCAAAAATCACAAACTAAACTTCAAAAGGCTCCTAAAAATACAATCTAAACATAAATAATTATTTAACCATAGATTTCACACTATTTTCATCAAATCTTTAAATTTTTTGCCTAATCTACAATATGGGTGAAATCCATTGTCCAATCAAAATATTTCAAAGCTAGGGTGCAGTTTTTACCTAGAGATGAAGAAATCCCAAGTTTGGAAGCCTAACTCGAAGCCAATCAAGCACAAATTAAAACCCTATGGGAGCAAAATGCTAAAGATGAAGGAAGGGAACGAATCAAGGGTGAAAATGGTGAAATCCGTGGGTCCAAGCACTTAAAATCACTCATTGGTTAGTTTGGCGCTATAACGCTGGGTACTGGCACTATAGTGCCATGAAAAGCCTGATAAACAGTGCTATAATGCCCAAATGTGGCGCTAACCCACCCAGATTTTAAAAAAAATTTATATTTGAAGAGGAAACAAAAAATCATAGATGTAGAAAGGCTATTTTTCATATTTTAATGACCAATATTATAGTTATTGAGTTCATTGCCATTCCAAAATTTCAAGTTCTCAAATTCCAATTGGAAAACATAAGGACAATTTCTTACAACACAATAGACCTAGTTTTCTTATAGTAATTATTAACATCCATAAATTAAGTAGGCTAATAAAATTCAGATTGTAAAATTTTAAATGCAATTTTGTCCACTCTAAAATGTCCCTCAAAATCTAATTTATGACATTTTTGAAAAATTTTTGACTTTCTTCTAATGGTACACATCTTCGAATAATTAAGTCCTTATATTTTTTATATAAATAAGGGCCATCCCATAAGTAAGATTTTGAATCAAATGAACTTTTTAGTTTGATCACTATCTAATTTGTAAGGTAAAATATTATTGAACAAGTAGTTCACTATATCAACATACTACTGTATTTGCCATTCATTAATCCCATATAATTGTTCATCAGAAAAATTCTCATTAATTTCATCATTTAAATCTTTCTCATTTTCATGTTTAAGTCTTGACAGATGATCAACTATTTGATTATCAATACCCTTCCTATCCACAACTTGAAAATCAAATTCTTGCATTAGGACTCATCTTATTAAACATGGTTTTGCAACCTTCTTCATCATTAAATACTTTATAGCAGAATGATCAATATGCACAATACATTTATTTCCAATAAGATAAGATCTAAAATTATCAAAATCAAACACTATAACTAATAGTTCCTTTTCAGTGGTAGTGTAATTAATTTGAGCATCATTAAGGGTTTTACCAGCATAGTATACATCTTGAACATTTTGTCATATCTCTATCCTAAAACAACCCCTATAGCATGATCAATAACATCACACATTAATTTAAAAGGTTTTGTCCAATTAGGTGAAACAATAATATGTGTAGTGATTAATTTCTCTTTTAATAAAATAAAAGGATTTATGCACTCTTCATTAAAATCAAAGTTGGCATAAAGGCTTGAAAATTTTTTTAAAATATTTTATATAACGTCTGTAGAAACCAGCATGTCCTAAAAAACTTCTTATTCCCTTCACATTAGTAGGAGATGACAATTCAATAATAACTTTAATTTTTGCTGGATCAACTTCCATTACTTTTACAAAAAAATTATGCCCCAACATTATTTCTTCTGCAACCATAAATTGACATTTTTCCCAGTGGAGAAAAAAATTGTTTCTTCAAAGTTCTTTAGAACTCTTGCTAAATGATTCAAAAATAAATTGAACGAAGTCCCAAAGACTGAGAAATCTTCCATAAAAATTTCAATTCCTTTATCAATTAGATCATAAAAAATTCACATCATACATCTATAAAAGTTGCAGAGGAATTACGTAATCAAAATGACATTCTTTTAAAAGCAAAAGTTCCATAAGGACTAGTAAAAGTTGTTTTCTCTTGATCCTAAGGGGCAATAGGTATTTGGTGGTATCCAGAATATCCATCCAAGATGCAAAAATAATGGTGTCTTGCTAGTCTATCTAACATTTGATCCTGAAAAGGTAAAGGAAATTGGTCTTTTATAGTGGTGGCATTTAATTTTCTATAATCAATGTAGATTCTCCATCCATTAACTTGCCTTGTAGGAATTAATTCATTCCTTTCATTTTCAACCACAATCACTCTGCCTTCCTTAAGAACATAATGAATAAGGTTAACCCAAGAGCTATATGAAATTGGATAAATAATCCAAACATCCAACCACTTTAAAATTTCTTCCTTAACTACATCTTTCATTATAAGATTCAATCTCCTTTGAGGGCCCTAGGATTATGGTTTTCTTTCATCAGAATTTGGTGCATACAAATTAAAGAACTGACTCCTTTAATATCAACTAATGTCCATCCAAAGGTTTTTCTTATGATTCTTTAATATTTGCAATAATTTTCTTTCTTGTTCTGCAGTCAGTTCTGAGGATATAATAACCGGTAATGTTAATAAGGTCCCTAAATATGCATATTTTTGATAAGTAGGTAAACTTTCATCTCAAGTTCAGAAGGTTTTTCAATAGATGGAATCAGAGGTATATTATTTTCACTAGTATCTAAAATTTCATAATTTCTTGAACATAATTTGAATCCTCAGTAATCATTTCATTTCATTCATTTTCAAATTTTCTTCCAGTCTTAGCTTTTTGTATTTTCTCTTATGAAATGACTTCATCTTCTTGATCCAATACGACTTCACATCTATTTTGAAAATGATTAACAATCATATCAACGATAATATCCATTCTATGACATTTTTCATCAAGATACTTCATTGTTTTAAGTACATTAAATGTAACTTTCTGATCATTCACTCTCATTATTAAATCCACTTTTTGCACATCTATTATTGCTCATCCGGTAGCAAGGAAAGGTCTCCTCAAAATAATAGAAATTTCTTTATCTTCTTTTATATCTAATATAATAAAATCAATAGGGAAGATAAATTTATCCACTTTAACTAACACATCTTCTATAACCCTTTTTGGATAAGTGATAGATCAATCCACTAATTACAAGGTTACAAGTGGAAGAGATATCTCCTAAACCTAACCTTTTGAATATAGATAGTGACATAAGGTTAATGCTCACTCCTAAATCACATAAAGTTTTTCCTCAAAATTTTTCTCTAGTTGCACATGGTATGGTAAAGCTAATAGGTTCCTTAAGTTTTTGAGGAAGTATTTTTTGAATTTTTGCACTACATTCTTCACTAAGTGCAATAGTCTCATGATCAACAAACTTCCTTTTTTATTTAAAACTTCTTTCATAAATTTGACATAACTTGACATCTGTTCCAAAGCCTCAACAAATGGGGTATTAATTATAAGCTTCATGAATATTTCAAAAAAATTTGAAACCTGTTCATTCAATTTTTGATATTTAAGTCTTTGCGGAAAAGGTGGTGGGGATCTTTCTAAATCAACCTTAGTTGGAGAGTTAGGTGTTTCTACTTCCTTAGGAATAATTTCTTCAGGTCTTTCAATTTCTTCTACTTCTCTCTCAACTTCAATCTCTTTTGAACTCAAATATTTAATTCCTTTCCAATCCTTAGTTGGACAGCTTTAACTTGCTCTAGCTCTTTACTTTTTTCTTTAGGATTGATTTGTACATTACTAAGAAGTGTCCCCTGAGGCTTATTGATAAGTGCATTAGCAATTTGTCCTAGTTGATTCTTCATATTTCTAATAGTAGCACTTTGACTTTTTAAATGTTTACCCATTTGCAAAACTAGTTCTTCCATAGATAACTTCTTCTCCTTAACTTATTGATTAAATCCAGGAGGATAACTAGGTCTAAAGTTAGCACCACCCTGGTTGTTCCAATTTCCCTATGGGTTGACTTGAGTATTACCCAATTGTCGACTTCCACCACTAGGATTGTTGTTCTAATTAAAGTTAGGATGGTTTTCCAACACGGGTTGTAATAATTTAAATATGGGTTATTGCGTCTGTTGATAGCATTTATAGTTTCCAATGAAGTATGAGGATCAATCATTTGTCCTAATGAATTTTCTTCAACCATTTGGGGTGTTGGAGAAAAATTTATTCCAATTTGGTCTATCTTCTTAGATATTGCAGCAGCTTGACATGCAATCATTGAAATAACATCGTTATCATGAAAACTGGTTACTTTCTTAGGATTTACCCTATCAAAAGGCCATTGAAAATTATTTGTAGTCATTTCTTCAATTAATGAATAAGCTTCATTAAAGGGTTTAGACATTAATGAACCTCCAACAACATCATCTATAATAGATCTAAGGGATCTTACTAACCCATTATAAAAGGTTTGAATGATTAACCAGTTCAAAAAAACATGATGTGGAAAATTTTTAAGGAGTTTTTTAAATCTTTCCTAAGCTTCATTTATAAATTCTCCTTCATACTGAGTAAAACAAGTAATATCATTTTTATTCTTCGTAGTTTTTAAGGTGGAAAATACTTAGCCAAAAATTTTTAAGCTAAATCTCCTCATATTCTAATAGATTCAGGTGCTAACAAATGTAGCTATATCTTAGCTTTATCTCTTAATGAAAACGAAAAAGTCTAAGTCTGATAACATCATTTGATATGCCAATATATTTAAATGTAGCACACAGTTCTAAAAAACTAGCAAAATATAAATTGGGATCCTCAGATGGTGTTCCTCCAAACTGATTATTTTGTATTATATGTATAATCAAATGTTTAAGTTCAAATGAGTTACCCACTACAACAGAAGTTTGAATGCTTAAATGAATTTCATCTACTGTAGGGTTCGCATAATCCATTAAAGGTTTTTGTAAATTAAGATGTTCATTTCCAGCCATATGAATTTCAATATTCTTTTGTGATGTGTTTGTCATTTCTTGAGAATTATGAAGTCTTCCTTATTTTTGAATTTTTTTAATAGTTCGTTCTGATTTAGAATCGTAAGGCACTAAATTTTCGGATCCAGAACTATGCATAAACAATGTAAAAAAAATAGAGAAAAAAATAACTCACAAAAAATGAAAAATATATATTTTTTAATTTTAAAATGTTTATGGTTTCTTAGGATTTCAATTTTTTTTAAATTTAAATTTTCTAATAAATTTACAATTCAAATAAAATTGTAAGTCAAAAAGTTCCGCCGCACTCCCCGATAATGGTGCCAAAAAATTGACGAGACCCGTAATTACTTATATTTTTAATCTCCTTAATTTTACCAGAAAATACATTCCAATTTATATCTAGCGGCTAGTGTAAAAACATACAACAATTTATGAATTATATAATAGATTTTCTAATGGGGATACTACGCAAGTATACGTATTGTTTCAAGTAATACAAGATTTTCTTTCAAACCCCCAGCGTTGATTCCATGAGGAATGCAATAACTCTTAAAATTAGCTCACATAAATACTATTTAAATTGCAAATTAAATAGATAAGAGGTCTAAAACGATATGCTTACTAAAAATCACTACTTGAAGATTTAAAAAGAAATAACAACTAAATGTAATAACTTAATAAAATATAACAACGAGTTTGGATATTATCAAAATCTTTCCCCTTGCAAAGAGATTTTAATCTATGTAGGATTCAAATGATTTAAGAAAAAATTGAGGTATTGTGACAAATAAATAACTTATGGTTGATTCCTTAACATCTTGACTTCACATTAGTGTTATTTAGCCTCTCACATATAGATGCTTAGCTTATGCCGCCATAATGTCCGAATTTGAGCGTCAGGGTACTAAACTTTAAGCAAAACTGATAAGAGTCTAGCCAGTCACTCTAGATCTAACCAATTCTATGCCCATTAAAACTTATCTCCCTATTTATTTGCACTCCTTCTTAGGTAATCACAATGACTTTGCATAAAATGAAGTGTGGTATCCACTAGTTGGGTAAAATCATATACCTCCCAAGTCATTATGTATCTTAACGGATTTTAACCACATAAGTGACCAATTTGTAAAGTAAATGAAGATTCAGTGAAATACCATCACAATTTTTAAGAGTAAAAGGAAATTTTTAAATCATTCTCATCCTACAAGATTAAGTCCCATATGCAAGAATAAAGAAAGGGAACTACTCAGAATTCATGGAGATTAAACAAAAATAGAACATTGCATTAAAATCCAAGTTTTAGAACAAAAACTTAAACACAAATACAAAGTATTTTATGCCTTCTCCTCAAGAAAACTTTTGGAGTTTCCTTTAAGAAATCTTCATACTTCTTCACATCAAAAACACACTCACACTTACACTTGAACACAAAAAATGAAAAACCTAACTCACTATTGCCACCCTATTGAAGCTTTGAGGCTTCAAAAGGTCTCTAAAATTGGCCAAATCCTTTTTATTAAATTTAAAACAGAAAATAACCAAGACTGCTTCAAACACCCCTCCAAAATTTGACCAAATTCAATGTTCTTCTAGAAAGGTAGTTACTGGCGCTATAGCCCCTGGGTGCTATTACGCCCTCTTTGCTCGATTGTGGCGCTATGACACCAAGGGGTGGAGCAATAGTGCCACTAAAAAATCATTATTTTTGCTCCATTTTATTCTCATTTTCTCTATACGTCCATACTTGAAACTAAAAATATGCAAAATACTTTCATTTAAAAATAGGTTATTTTGAGGTGGATCAAATTGTAATTCTCAGACATACTTGTAATCTCTAAGCCCAAAAAGACAATAACATGTTTTCCAGACTTCTTAGACCCTTTTTTTAATAAAATTGCACTCAGCTTTCCCTGCCATGGAATCATGGTAGAGCTGTGGGAAGATAAGTTTGTCTCTCAATGAGGAGCCCCCTATACCTCTGCCAACAACTTCAACAAAAGAACCTTTCCCAATGAAGTTGGGGTCAACCATAGTTAAGTCGGTTGCTATGAGTGTCAATGGAATAGTAACTAAAAGAAAACAAATCACTTCAGAACAACAAAAGAAGTAAACACAGCTAGGTTAATTACTCTAGAGAAGAAAACCACAAAGTAGGAAAGACTGCTCAAACCAATGGAACAGTAGATAAAAGCAAACATTTGAAACGAGAACACTCAAGAAAGCCAAAAACTGAAAAACCACTGAAGGAAACTTGAAAGAGTCCTTTAGTGTCGCAAAACACCACCACCAAAGTCTCCAAAAAAAGATGAAAACTAGGGAAATCACTAGAAGTGATGGNTAATAATAATAATAATAATGATAAAGATGTTGGTGGCGGCTAGGTTTTGCTCTGGCATTCATGGCGATTTCGTTTTCCGTCGTGCCTTTCCTCACTGGTGAGATCGTTTCTTTACTTTTCTTTGTTTCTCCTATCATTTTTAGAGATGCCTCTTGTTTCTCGTTCATTTGTTGATGTAATTTTGGATGGGGGAGGTGTCTCTTTGGCAACACCTACCTCTGTTATGCTTCCACAAGGCTTTCACGATACTCTTATGGTTGGAGGAGATTACACTTTCATTAAGAAATTAGGAAAAAAAGAATGGGAAGCTTGTATTGTTTGTTACTGAAGATGAAACTTTCATACTTGCATATTCTTATTATCTGGATCATGTGGATAAATTTACTTATGACATCTCTAAAGTTGAGTTGATCAGGAGAGAGTTTGAAATACTAAAATTAAAAGGCTGGTGGAAGGTTGGAATCATAGACGGTAGACACATATTAATACAACTTGTTAATGATGAGGACTATACGAGTCTCTTTGAGAAAATATTTATGCGGATAGAAAATAGTGTGTGAAATTCTTGAAATGGTTTGTAAATTTTGATCCTAAATCTAAATTTCTTATAATACCAGTCTAGATTCTTTTTCCAGGGCTTAAATTGCATCTTTTTAATCATGAGATACTTTTTTCACTTGCGGCTGCATATGACAAGCCTTTGAAAATGAACAACACTACTTATAGGCTATCGAGACCATCTGAAGCTCGTATTCTTGTTGAAAGAGATATAAAAAAATCATTTGGTAATGAAATTTGGATAGGATCACAACATCAAAGATACTGAGAACCTGTTGAAATTGAAAGGCACTCACCTTAATGCACTTATTGTTCTAGTTCGGTCACCAAACATTATCTTGCTTTAAATTGAATCCTCAACTCAAAAACTCTCATATTGCTCCACACACACACACACTACCCTACTCAAAAACCACCAACCTAATGAGCATCAAGACATCCCATCTACTGTTGATAATGTGGTTGATTTAGATGAAAATCCTCTTATACACCCTACTACTTCAACTTGGATAATATAGAAAATGAGGCCATACTCACTAGCATTGATGATATTTCTCAACATGTGAATACTAATGAGGGCAATGCTTTGGCAGATGATTGTAATGAGCTAAATGTTAATGCAGCTTATGAGAAGCCTGCGGAAACAACCTTAATAGAGGTTCCTCATATTCCTGATAATCATTGCGATTGTATTCCCTCCAGCTCGACAGTTGATACTACTTTAGTTGGGGCCCCTACTGTTACTATCAATACTAATAATTCGCTACATAATGCAACTATAACTTTATAAAATGAGTGACAGGTCCAAAAGCACTAAAGATAAAAGGCTAAACATAATAATGAGTTATCCAATCTTAATGCTAGCAACATTATACAGGAAGGTATTTATCATTCTGATTGGGAACAATTAGCCAATCATACTAGATATTCTAGAAGAGCTAGCTCACGACACCATGTTTAACATTATGGATTGGAATATTAGGGGAGTGGCAGATCCAAACTCCCTTAATAGGCTCAAACATCTTAGTAGGGTTCATAAAATTTCTCATTTTTGCTATTTTGTAGCCTATGGTTCATGTTAATAAAAACATAATTTTAAATAAATTCAAGGTATACCGTTCTTATTGCAACATCAATAACAAATTTGGGTTTTTTGGAAGCCCACTGTCTCCCTTTCTATCATTGAAGATGAGGAACAATATGTTTTAACACAAATCAAGTTTGAAGATTTCCATGGGTGGGGTACCTTTATTTATGCTAGTTCTCAGCTGCAGGACAAATATTTGCTCTAGCAAAAACTTGAACTTATGAGAAACTTTATTAACGAGAATTGGTTGTTGGAGGTGAATTTAATATGATTATGAAGCATGTTGAGAGAAAAGTGGGAGGAAGAGTTGATCCTGCTCTTATTACCAGGTTCTATAACTCTATTTCTAATGCAAGACTTTTTAACTTGGGTTACACAAGCTCTCCTTATACATGGAGGAGAGGTTTTCTTTATCAAAGATTGGATTGATTTTTGGATAATTCTACTTTTTTAAGCCACTTCGCTATTGTGAGGGTTCAACATTTGAGCTATGCTACATATGATCATAATCCAATTTTACTTTGGCCTTTCTGATAAACTGAGCATATCTCATTTCAAGTTTCTTAATGGTTGAACTTCTCATGACACTTATTTGACTTTGGTAAAACAGTCGTGGCAGTTTGAAGGAGCATGTCAACTGCATAAAATGATGGCTGCTCGTTTAACTAAATGGAATTTCTAGATTTTTAGTAATGTACATAAAAAAGTACAAGATGCTTAGAATGTTGTTGACTCCTTAGAAGCTCAACTTGTTTCTTCTCCTGACTTGATGGATACTATTGCTCAGACTCATATTTTGTTAATGAATGCTATAACTTTAGAAGATAATTTACTTCAACAGAAGAAAATGATATATCCTTTGCTGCGGGCAATAGAAATACTAAATATTTTCATGCCAACTTAAAGCAAATAAGAAAAATAAATAGTATTTTGAAAATTAAAAATGGGGATGGGCGTATTTTAACTTGCATGGAAGATATTGGTGAAAGTGCTATTAATTATCTTACTAAGCTTTTTCAAACCTCTACTCATGTTATGCCTATGGACTCTACTCACTCTGTGGAGAATTATAGTTACATTAATAAACTCCATTTAACTCATCCACCTGATGAATAGGAAATTCTTGATACTTTAAAGTCTATTTGCCCCAACAAAGCTCCTGGCCATAATGGTTTCACCTCCTCTTTCTACACACACTCTTGGGAGATCATTAAGAAGGAGGTTGTTCTTTTTATACAAAGTTTCTTCCTTAGTGATAATCCTGGTACATATTTCACCTTGGCTTTGATTTTGCATTTTCCTAAAGGTAATGATAAGATTTCCTGGGAAAATTTTCATCCTCTTTCTCTTACTACTGTGATTTCTAAAGTCATGAGCAAGATTATAGTTAACATATTGCAACCTCATCTCTCTAATATCATTGCTCCTCAGCAATCTGCATTCAATAAGGGTAGGGATATTATTAGTAATATCCTCTTAGCAAAGGAGATGATTGAAGACCTGGATAAGAAGTGCAAGGGGGTCCTCCAATTGGACATTAAGAAAACTTTTGACACTATTAGCTGAGACTTTATTATTAACATTTGGAGGCTAAAGGCTTTCAATAGAATTTCTGCTTACTCATTAAGATGTGACTTTCTAATAATAGCTATAGTGTGATGATAAATGGCAAAGCACATGGGTTTTTTTCTACTAACAGAGGAATTAAACAAGGAGATCCACTTTCTCCTACTATTTTTATTATTGCATTTGATTACCTTTCTAGGCTCATTAATAAGTTGCATCTTGAGCATTCTCATATTCAATTCTCTCCTAAGTCAAAGATTGTGATGAGTCACCTTGCTTATGCTGATGATGCTATCTTGTTTTTAAATGCTCGCAAGCATGCTATTAAAGCTACCATGTCCTTGTTAAAGAATTTACAAAACATCTCTGGTATGATGTTTAACTTGGCTAAGTGCTCTATTTATTATGGCAAAGGTGTCGCCTCTAACAGTCATGCATGGGTTTCCAATTACACTGGTTGTGAAATTTCAAAGCTTCCTATTAAGTATCTTGGGATTAACATTCTTAGAAGCAGGAGGAAGCAAACTCAGATGGATGACATGATTGATAAAGTTAAACTAAAGATAGATGATTGGAAAAACACTTTTCTTTGTAATGCTGGGTGGCTCACTTTGTTGAAAAGTGTCTTATGTACAAAGAAAAGCACACAAAACAATCTTGAAACTATTTTCAACAAATTTCTATGGAAGGTCTCCAAATCCTCTAAGAGTTGAACTAATTGGTAGTGCAATGGCATGCCTCTTTATGCTGGTGGGCTTGGTTTTAAAACTTTGCAACAAAATATTGATATCAATATGTGTAAGCTTTGATTTAAATTTTATTTGGGGGAGTCGCTTGGGCTAAGTTTATGCTTCATAAATATTGCAAAAATCTTCACCCTTACACGGTCAAATGGAAGGTGGGGGACTATAAACTTTGGAAGGCTATTATATCTGCCAGGGATGCGGCTTCTCATTTCATTGTTTGGGATATTGGGGATGGTAGCATCTCTTTCTGGAATAATGAATGGGGAATTTCTTCTTATCCTACTTTGTCAAACTCTAGTTGAGATTCTAACTTGTTAGTATCTGATTGTTGGATTGATGGTGTTCAGAATATGACTAAACTGAATTCTTTAGTTGGTGCTTTAGCTCCTGCCATTGCTACAATACCTATTAGAGCTCATGATAAGGATGTTCCACTATGGAAACTTCAAAGTAGACCTTCTGTTACTAAATTGCTTTATTCGAAACTGCACACTTTTACTCATTGGAAATGGAATGCTTACACTTGGCATAAATATATATCTCTCACTCTCTCATTTTCCCTATGGAGATATTTTCATAACATGCTTCCTCTTGATCATATTCTTAGACTGAAAGGGTTGAAACTGGCTTCTTTTTGTTATAACTGTAAAAAGGATGCTAAATCTGCCAATCACTTTTTTTTTTGCCCCTTTGCTAACGATGTTTGGAATCGATTGGGGTGCTACTTTAGTATCAATTGGCCCTCAAATCTAAATTTTAAAATTATTATTGGGATTTGGAAGGACTTTGATTATACTTTTAAAAAGTTTTTTTTACTTTCCCACTATTGTGCTTTAGTTTATCTAGATGGCTAGAAATAGTCATAAGTATGAAAATCCTTGCCACACTCCTACCACTATATCTACTTTAGTTGTGGCTCATTTTCACAAGACTTGGAAGTTAGATAATGAAATAGTTGCTTCTCCTCCTATTGATAGGGGTAGGAAACCCACTTTGATTAAATGGACGCCACCCCCCAAGGTTAGATCAAAGTTAATATAGATGGTAACTACTCTTTTGGTTATACTGACGTGGGAGGATTGTTTAGAGATGTTTATGGTAAATGTTTAGCCTTTTTTGCCTCCCCTTGCAATGCCACTTCATCTCTTGAAGCTGAAACTTGTGCAACACTTGATGTACTACAGACTGTTGCTTCTCTGAATTTTAATCACATTGTACTGGAAACTGATTCTGAGACACTGTTTCACATGCTTACGACTAAGCTTAAGCCCGCTTGGTATATTATTACATTGCTAAGAAGGATTTAGCTTTATGTTGAGATGCAAAATCTTTATATTTATTTCATTTATAAAGAAGGTAATTCCTCAGTGAATTGGTTGGCTAAATGGAAAATGCAAGCTGCTTTTGTTGGGAAAACTCCTCCTCTTTATTTAGACACTCTTATACAAAGTGACTTATTGGATGCCCCTTATATTAGACTTTAATTATGCTACTTCCTCCATTGTTTGTGGTTACTGTGTTAGAATTATGCTTTCTTCTCTTGGCTTTTCTGGCCTGAGATTTTTCTATGTTTTTGTTAAGAGGTTGCATGTATGCTGGGCTTTGTTTTTTAGATTGGCTTTGATTGGTTGAGATTTCCTATTGTAACATTACTGCTTATGGAGCTACATGCACTCATTTATTATGGCACTGTTCAATACCAACTCTGCATTTTAAAATTGGGTTTTTTTTGTCAAAATGTGCTACTACTTTGGAATTTATGTTTCCTTTCTTGGCTTTTTTGGTTTGGAATCGTTCTCTAGTTAATGGATGGACGCTTGAAGTATTTTTTATCCAATTTGCTTTTTACTGGGCACTGTCTTGAATTTGGATTTGCAGGACACCAACTTTGGGTTCAAAGACTTGGGCATGCTATTCATTTTAATTATCCTATTTTCTATGTTATGGGAGCTTAAATTTTACTAGCCCGAGAAGCATCAACTGTCTAACACTCAATTTTTACTATCTCCACGCTGCCTACTTTGTTTTGAAGATTTTAGCATGGTGCAGCATTATTATGTCTTGACAGAGGATTTTTTTACTGTTCACAGGTTCAGAATTTTATCTTTGCGGCGCTTACTGGACCAACAAGCCTCAAATCTGATGTATTTTATACATGTTATTTTTGGGTATACTCTTTCTTTTGCTATACATTTTTGCAGGTATACATGTACATTTTTGCGTGGAGTTGTACAGTGGAAATTGGAACCCCTTAGGATTATAATGTATTTTATTTGTTTTTAGATGGGGATCCACTTTTCCTCCCCAACTAATTAAGTTTTGGATGGAAGTTGTGGAGAGTATTGATCTTAAATATTGGAAGTAGTTATATTGATTTTAGTTTTGGATGGAAGTTGTGGAGAGTATTGATCTTTAATGTTCGAAGAAGTTGTGATGATTTAAATCAATGCACTTCATTTACTTCTTGATTTGGCCAATCCAGATGTTAAAATTTGTTGTGAGAACATGATTAAAAGTGTTGGATGAAAGTTATGGAGAGTATTGATCTTTAATGTTAGAAGAAGTTGTGATAATTTAAATCCATGTTTCATTTACTTCTTGATTTGGCCAATCCATATGTTAAAATTTGTTGTGAGAACATGTAAGAATCAGATCATTTACTTCTTGATTTGACCAATCCAGATGTTAAAATTTGTTGTGAGAACATGTAAGAACTGAGCCGACCATTTACTTCTTGATTTGACCAATCCAGATGTTAAAATTTGTTGTGAGAACATGTAAGAACCAGGCTGATATTATCTTAATACTAATTGTAAAAGGCACATGAGGTTGTATGAATGAGAATGTAGTTCATATGATTGAGTGTAAATAAATAAGGAAATATTCATTGGTGGGTGTAGAGTTATAGGACTTTAAAGTGACAGGTTAAAGCCGCCAACTTGGTTTATTAGTTTGGGGGTCTGATATGAGATGTTAGCCCCCAGGTGGAGGGAATCGAGGGAACTCTAGAGTGAGAGCTAGTATCTTCAAGAATGTTAGCCCCCAGGTGGAGGGAATTGAGGGAACTCTAGAGTGAGAGCTAGTATCTTTCTTGCCTAGTTGGTCTTCAAAACTATTCAAACTTTAAATTAGCCAATGTTCTTTATAACATCTCTATTAAGGGTAAAGAATATTATTGCTCATATTTGACACAACATAATTTGCATACTTCCACAACAAAATTCCTATATTTATTACTAATTTATGATACGAAGAAAGATATTTTCATATAAAGTACTTTTCTTCTACAAAAAACTTTAATTATCTTTTTAAGTTGTTGTTGTTTCGTTAAAATATCAAAAATACCAAAAATATTTAAACTTTNTTTTTAAGTTGTTACTGTTTCGTTAAAATATCAAAATACCAAAAATATTTAAATTTTAAATTCCTGCAAAAAAAATTTTTAGCTTAAGTAATTATCTTTTTAAAAATAGAAAAACTTTCTAAAAATTGCATATTGCATAATCTTTCTTGTAGGTTCGATATTCAGGTCTTAATCAAAAAGTCCTATATTATTTAATAATGATATGAATACTTGCGCAGTATCCCAATGTAAATTAAAAAGTTAAATTCTTATTTTTCTTCAAAATCAAGATTTTGGTTTTTTTGCAAAATAAGGAAATATAAGTGAAAAATACCATCAGAACTATTGCTATACTATGCATAAGCATTAAGTTGGGATCAGTGGCAACATAACAAGATGTACAAAAGAACAACTTCGAGAGAGCAGGGGGATCTGCAATAACAATCTCTTCCTTAGGATTACGTAACAAGACATAGGACTTTGCGGCAACCTATCTAGTACGACATAAATTCTGACTTTATCTTTAGGCATATGCACAATCACATTGTGCAATTTAAGCCCTAACTCGCCTTAGACTCCGAGGTTGTCGTTTGTTATGATATAAATACTCTTATCTTTCAGGCCATTATATGATTGTGTCATGCAAATTTAAGCCCTAATTGATAAAATTGGTAGGATGAAACATATAATAATCTCTCTGAAACTGAAGCCAAACCATAGGATAACTTGGGAAGTCACCGATGTCCTCCTCAGGATCCTTGACATCCACTAGTCTTCTCCCTTTGGATTCCATAATAGTTGTTCCAAACTTGATCTTTTTCCATTTGATACTCCTTTATCCGACCTTGAAAAGCCCCCCCCCCC
>JXCR01097833.1:109644-122057 GCA_002079205.1 Phalaenopsis hybrid cultivar | reverse complement strand
CCCCCCCCCCCCCCCGAAATTCTTGAAGACAATATTTTATGATCTAAATCAAGAGTTTTCTTAAGTGACATTGGTCATTTAAGATGTAATTAACTATACAGGCTTGCCGTTATATGAAACTTTAGAACTAAGCTTAATATAAATCCTATCTAATCTTTCAAATTAGATAGGGGAAAATTTGTCGGTTAATAGAAAAATATTTCGCAGACTAAAACAGATGTCATATGTTTTTTAGTTCATTTAATCGAGACTCACTATTAAGTAATATGTATATTCCTCAGGATAGATGTATCACTCGCGGGGTTGTGCTCATTTATTTAAATTATTATCTATATGAGATCAGTNGCTTAAGAAAAGTAAATTATCATCTTTTCTATCTTAAGCCCATCACTTAAGAATCATTTGATCTTAGTTGACATCCAAGTCATGAAGATTAGAATTATGATTTTGTTGATGTTGTGCAAGGGTGGTGAGTGAGTTTCTACCTTTTAATCTCATTGTATTTCAAACTTCTAAACATGCTATNGCTTAAGAAAAGTAAATTATCATCTTTTCTATCTTAAGTCCATCACTTAAGAATCATTTGATCTTAATTGACATCCAAGTCATGAAGATTAGAATTATGATTTTGTTGATGTTTTGCAAGGGTGGTGAGTGAGTTTCTACCTTTTAATCTCATTCTATTTCAAACTTCTAAACATGTTTATTAAGATCAAAATTACCTATTTTCCCTTGGTTAATCCTAAATTTTTATTAAAGCACCAAAATCTAAAATGACTATTTTGCCCTTGGGGTGTTTCACCTCATAACTCATTAACCACAACTCAAATGACTTTGAGGGTTTAGATTGTCATATTNCCTAAATTTTTATTAAAGCACCAAAATCTAAAATGACTATTTTGCCCTTGGGGTGTTTCACCTCATAACTCAATTAACCACAACTCAAATGACTTTGAGGGTTTAGATTGTCATATCTATGAGGTAATTATAATATTTAGAGGAGAATATGTGGACCTCTCAAAATTTAATTTGATTTAACTATTTATTTAAATTCAAAAAATGGGATTTTTAGAAATTGTTTTATTTAGTTTTCCAAACTAAGGTTTTAGTTTATGAGAAAATTATTAAAAGTTTCCCTAGGTCAGAGAAAAACTTAGACAAAATTTCATGATTTTTTGAATTAATTCATTATAATTATTTTAATGGAAAAATAAGGAAAATCCACTTTTAAGCCTTTAAAATTTATTTTTAACTTAGGAAAAATATTTTAATAATTCCCAAGTGATCAGAGAGCAACTGGGCACGTTTTGGAGTATTTTGATATTTTTGGAAACTTTAAATTATTTTAAAATTCAAAATAAGGTTTCAAAATTAATTGTTTTCTAAAAAGCAATTTTTATTTTTCCTAAGTGCCTCTAATCACAAGGAACTCAGAAAACCACTTTTCATAATTTTTGCAAGTGTATTTAATTTAGTATGATTATTTTTGTACAAAAATACAAGGTTCCTTAGAAAATCAACTTTAATACTTTAACATAATCAAATAATTTTCAAATTTTTACAGTGGATAAAAATGATTTTTATAAATAATGTGGAAATAATTTTGTCAATTTTTTATAAGTATTTAATTTACAAAAATTAATACAAAATATTTACATTTAATTAAATATAGAAATTTATAAGATAATCCAAGATATCATGATAATTTTTCTAGACTTCTCTGATCATAGGAATCCTACTAAAATTATTCCCATAATTTTCCAAATGATATTTTGATTTATATAATTAAAATAAGCCAAAATGGTCACCTTAGCTTGAAAATTAGAGATAGAAGCATAGAGATGTCCTATGACCATGGAAAAATTAGAGAACATCTCCTTATTTATGAGGAATAAGCCTTCAAAATTTCAAGCCATGGTGAGCAATGTTTGATCATGATGAATTAAAATACTCCAAAGGATATTTAATTCATTAAAAATGAGCAAATAAGAAAATCATTTTTTTTTAGTCCACATTATTCTCCTCTGTTCACTGAGCAAGTGGGTATTTTTCTTTTACTTTTATGATTTTTCTTGAGAAAGATATGGATTTTTGAAGTTTATGCATTCAAAATAATTCAAAAATCCATATTTTTTTTACTTATCCACGCGGCGCTGACTGGATCCTACGACGGCTCCGAACCCACACGCGGGGCTTCGCTNAAATTTATTTTTAACTTAGGAAAAATATTTTAATAATTCCCAAGTGATCAGAGAGCAACTGGGCACGTTTTGAACTATTTTGATATTTTTGGAAACTTTAAATTATTTTAAAATTCAAAATAAGGTTTGAAAATTAATTGTTTTCTAAAAAGCAATTTTTATTTTTCCTAAGTGCCTCTAATCACAAGGAACTCAGAAAACCACTTTTCATAATTTTTGCAAGTGTATTTAATTTAGTATGATTATTTTTGTACAAAAATACAAGGTTCCTTAGAAAATCAACTTTAATACTTGAACATAATCAAATAATTTTCAAATTTTTACAGTGGATAAAAATGATTTTTATGAATAATGTGGAAATAATTTTGTCAATTTTTGATAAGTATTTAATTTACAAAAATTAACACAAAATATTTACATTTAATTAAATATAGAAATTTATAAGATAATCCAAGATATCATGACAATTTTTCTAGACTTCTCTGATCATAGGAAACCTACTAAAATTATTCCCATAATTTTCCAAATGATATTTTGATTTATATAATTAAAATAAGCCAAAATGGTCACCTTAGCTTGAAAGTTAGAGATAGAAGCATAGAGATGTCCTATGACCATGGAAAAATTAGAGAACGTCTCCTTATTCATGAGGAATAAGCCTTCAAAATTTCAAGCCATGGTGAGCAATGTTTGATCATAATGAATTAAAATACTCCAAAGGATATTTAATTCATTAAAAATCAGCAAATAAGAAAATAATTTTTTTTAGTCCACATTATTCTCCTCTGTTTACTGAGCAAGTGAGTATTTTTCTTTTACTTTTATGATTTTTCTTGAGAAAGATATGGATTTTTGAAGTTTATGCATTCAAAATAATTCAAAAATCCATATTTTTTTTTACTTATCCACGCGGCGCTGACTGGATCCTACGACGGCTCCGAACCCACATGCGGCGCTCTGCCATTCGGCGCCGCAATCCACCTCAGGTGTCATGCGGCTCACGGTTCACGTACCAAGAGTCTGTCCGACTTGATCTCCTCCGTCCATTGGATACACACGCGATCGAACGACATTCGTTCATCGTCCCCAAGTGACTTAACCCGTAAGCCGTTCACACTAAAACCTTAAGATCTTGATCTAGACTCAACCAAATTGCATGGGGTTTATTTCTAAACCTTCATCTACTTTAGAAGAACCTATCCATACGGTGTATACGATATGAAATATAGTAAATACTTATAATGAACCAAAATAATCTGGGATTAGGCTTGGGGTTCATTACCTTTGTTTGAGAGGGGAGGCCTCAATCAGATGGTTGTAGTAGCTTCGATTGGATCCAACGAACCTCCGGATGAAGCCTTGTGCCCTGGTGAATTGTCTAGGTATGATTTTGATCAAAATTGATTTCAAGTGTTGGTCTAGAGCTAGGTTAAAGGATGTTTGAGAGGGGGCTTTTGTGGGAGAACAACTTCTTTCACTGTGGGGATGATGTGTGCACAATTATTGAAGTTTGGTACACTGTGGTGGAGTGAAGAGATATGTCTTAGTTTTAGGGNTTGGATCCAACGAACCTCCGGATGAAGCCTTGTGCCCTGGTGAATTGTCTAGGTATGATTTTGATCAAAATTCATTTCAAGTGTTGGTCTAGAGCTAGGTTAAAGGCTGTTTGAGAGGGGTTTTTTGTGGGAGAACAACTTCTTTCACTGTGGGGATGATTTGTGCACAATTATTGAAGTTTGGTACACTGTGGTGGAGTGAAGAGATATGTCTTGGTTTTAGGGTAAATATCAGTAAAGAAATTGGCTCAAAGGGGTGGCTATTAGTGGCTGAGAGCAAGGGGATTGCACTTGGGATGGTTTGGAGAAGCTCTGGTGAGATTTTGACAGAGTTTTCCTAAGGTTCCAAGCACTCTCTCCTTTGGCCGTGGAGAGCTCCATTTATAGCATGGCTGCCAGGTGGAGCTTAGGGCCTGGGAATTAGGTGCTAAAGCTTGCTGAGGTGGAGGGAAGAAATGCTCTAATGGCCAATGTGACTTACCAGCTCAGGGAAGTTTAATATTGGGTTTTGGCCACTTGGGGCTCCCTAGAGCTGGCTAATTCCAGCGGCTGAGGAGGTGGCTAGCCAGAGTCAGGTCACTTCTAGACTCAGGGAGGCCAGGGGGTTGCTAATGATGGTTAACTCCTAAGGATAAGTGATGATGGCCAAGATATTTGAGTTTAAGGCAAGAATGAGGTGAAATCCCCTAAATCAAGGGACCATTCGTCCATAGCTAACCTTGGCTGGTTTAGGTGGGTCTAGCTTGGTCCATAGGGTGTACTTGGTGGCTATGGTGTCATCAATTTGGTGGCTTATGCATGGCTAAGTCAATTTTAGTGCATGGGTTCAATTTGGTCCAAAACAGCTAGAAGTTGGGTTTGGGTTAGGTAAGCCATGACATTAAGCTTAATTGATTGATCAACTTGGTGTAGATGATTGTCACGAGAGGTTTGGAAAAGATTTGAAGTGATTTTGAATTGGTTTGGAGGTCCAATTAGAGGGAATTTGGACATTTGGTCAATTTGAGGGTGTTGGGTTACACTTGGGTCTAGGTTGGGCTAAGTCCAAATTGATGGTTTAAAATAGTCTATAGGAATGTCATAAAGAGTTTTCAACATCAATTGGGTCCCAATTTTAGGATTAGGGTGTCCAATTAGGTCAAATTTGGAGACACAGCCGGGGCAAGTTTGGGGCTTTTGAGTGTGGGTTGAAATTGAGTGAAATTGAGGCTTCACCAAGGCCAATTAAATGTCCAATTTGATGTGTAGGAATGTTTTAAAGAGTTAGGATTCAAATTGGGGCAAATTGAGTAGGCTATGGGTTTCAATTAGGTGAGATTACGTCATAGAGCCAAAATTGGGGGTTTTGATTTGGATCAAAATTGAGCTCAAAGCATGAGCCAATTAAGCTTGGATTTGGTTTTAACTGATCATATAAAATATTAATTTGAGTATAAGATTGAAATTGAGGGGAATTAGGGCCAAATTGATGGACATTTGGGATGAATTTAGAGAGATTGGGTCTTTAAAGGCAATTTGGGGGTTTTGGTCAAAATGGCCAAATTGGGTTCAATTAAATGGTCCAAATTGGTTTTGAAGACATTTGAAGTGATTTTAGATGTTTTGGGAAAGTTTAGGGTGCCAAGGGTATTTTTGTAATTTTGGCAAATTTGAGGGTATTTTTGTAATTTTGGCATTTTTGGGATGTTTTGGGTAATTTGGGTAGTTTCAAATGGTTTGAAATTATTTTTGAACAAATTTGGGTATTTTGGGTGAATTTCAGAATTTTGATCAAATTTAGGGTTTTGGGGTATTTAGGTATATTGGGTGGATTTAAGGGCAAAAAGCCAAGTTGGACATTTTGGTAGAATTGGGGTGTCAACCACCATAAATGAGTTATGGACCAATGAAATCCCCATTTAGGTCCTCTATATACTGGCCTTAGCTAAACCCTAGCATAGGGCTAGTGGGTCTAGGGGATCATCTACATGAGTTTCCCAAAAGATCAAGGGATCAAAGCCAACGATTCTGGGTTTAGAGTTGTGAGTGGATATAGGTGATAATGAGTGCAAGTGAGTGTCCAAACCAACACTTAGAGTCAGCCCTAAGGTCAAGCAGTCCTATGGGGACTCTTCTTGAGATCTTCCATACTGACCCCATCTACTAAGTGCTAGAGGTTAAAACCAATATGTGAAACTTCAAGTTGAGAAAAGAAGTGTTTCAAATTTCTAATGTTGATGGTTCCTTTTCTAGTTTTCTAGGAATAATCAATAGGAAAGTTCTATGGCTAGATCCTAGGCTACTAAAGAGGGAAAACTAAACCTCAACCAAAAGTGAGGTCAACATATACGCATTTATGTTTTATGCGATGTAATTTTATTTATTTGCTTTATAGCACATTCCTTACATACATTTATCTACTTTGCTTGCAAAACATTTCAAAACTGAAAATCACAATATCATATTTTCAAAAGTAGAACATCTTTCTCCAAATAAAAAAAAAACACATAATACATCCTTTTGAATTTAAATGAGTTTAACAACTCGTTTATACTAAGTAAANTATATATATATATATATATATATATATATATATATATATATATATATATATACACATATAAAATTAAAAATAAACTTTCCCATTTTAGCGACCAACATTCCCAAAGTAGGATAACAGGAAGAGATCATTTACTGTTATACTTGGTCAACAGCCTAGGGAGCACACTCCTCTTCGACGTACCGTTGTTGCCACTGAGACACTCCGTCTTAGGGCATCAACATCAAAGAGGAAAGTATGGGTACCTAAGGTCGTTGCAAGCCCGTGGAGCATGTCCACTAGGGGGAGCATGAGTTTGATACTCCAGTTGTCGTTACTGTCGTTGCTTCAGAGTCCATTGTAGAAAAAGATGATGTTCAGAAGAAGCCAACTGATCTTAAGTTGGATAAGGAGCAAGCAGTTGATGATAAGGTTAAGAAGCCTAGAGCCGAGATCACAAAACTAGCAAAAGAACAATGAATGGATCTCGATGACGAGGATTATGATTTGACAGATTATATGGATGAGGAGTTCGTGGAAATCAACGTTGTAGAGACCAGGGCCACATCATCTATACTCGAAGCTCCACCGTATGTTGAGGAGAACATCGCAGACGAGTTTAAAAGGGCCAACCGGTTAAGAGATGAACAGATCAATTAGATGGAGAAGAGGATGGAGGAAATGGCTGCCTCCATGTTTGTCATGGCTACAGTGCACAGAAAATCATAGTCATGTCAGATAGCATCTCCGGAGGTGAACCAACTTAAGGTTGTGCATATTCCTAATGAAAGAAAGGAAGTCGCTTCCACAAATGGTGACAAGCCGTCAAAGAAGGATTCAATTACAAGCTCGATACCAGAAAATGATATTAAGAAGATTGTGGAACAAAAGGTGAATGAGGCCATAGCCTAGTCAAAAGGAGGTACACCGGTTGCAAATGGTAGACCTTACTCGGAAGAGTTCGATGTCGTACCATACCCTAAGAGCTTTCTACCACAGTCCTTTAAGACTTTCAATGGAGTGGGAAACCACCAGCAACATATTGCACACTTCCAGGCGAGTTGTTGCAGCACTAGGGGTAATGAAGCATTAATGTTCTGCAAGTTCATGAGCAGTTTATCAGCGTTGTATTTGATTAGTACACAGAGTTACCCAATGAATTAGTTAAGACGTTTGCCGAATTAGAGAATTTGTTCGTGAAGAGATACTTCGGGACACAGTAACATGTCTCCATAGAAGACCACGTGGTGGAGCGACAGAAACCCAACAAGACCTTGGTTGATTACATTTTGAGATGGAGGAATCTCAGCATGAAATGTGAGCCTCAACTGCAGGAACAACATGCGATAGAAATTTTGCTTAAGAGCATTCACGGTCAAGTAGTTTTCATGCTCAAAGGACTTATTATTAAGTTATTTGAAAAAAGNGATGGAGGAATCTCAGCATGAAATGTGAGCCTCAACTGCAGGAACAACATGCGATAGAAATTTTGCTTAAGAACATTCACGGTCAAGTAGTTTTCATGCTCAAAGGACTTATTATTAAGTTATTTAAAAAAAAAGGTGAAATTATTATTGGAGGGTGGGCTACCTTGGCTCTACCCATACATATCATTTAAATAAAAAAATAATAAAAAAAAATCAAGCAACAATCCAGCTGCATTCCATGTGACAAATCTCCAACCAGCAAAATTAATGATCAACAAATCACAACCCATCTTAGCATGGCTAATGAATCAACATTTTTTTGTCTTTAAAACCAAAAGCATCAACACACTTGGGTTGTCGCACTAGTGCCCAAAATGGCAGCAGTAGCTATTTGTAAAAATAGAGGTGAAATTATTATTGGAAAAAAAATATTTTTTTAGCAGTCATGAATATTTTAGACATTTTTAATTTTGAATATATCAAACATTAGCTATATATATCAAACACTAGATATCTAATTATAAAAGAATCATTCTTCATCACATAAATTTCTAAAAAGCAACAAAAAGCTTGTTGGAAAATATAAGTGAGGCAATTTAATGAAAAACAAACTGTGAAGAAGCAGGACAAAAGTTGAACAACTTTATATAAGGTTTTGAAAGACAAAACAATCTTTTGGTCAAGGAGCATGAGAAATACTTACGAACGCAGTACGCACAAAGCTCTCCGTACGTAATCTCCTACCAATTACTTCTCAATAACTTCTGTGAATGTTATTAGAGGGTTATTACGGATTTATTTTGGCGTTATTTAAAGTCAATACCCTAACATCAGAGAAAATGTGAAATTGTTACCGCGGAATGTGAAAGTATAACCGCGGATGGTATTGACTCGAAATAACGCTGAAATAACTCCGCAATAACCACCTAATAACCTTCGCAAAGGTTATTGAGAAGTTATTGGACGCACGGAGAGCTATGTGCGTTCTCCATAGGATAATATTTCTCTCAACACTAACAAGTCCTTGATCAAATGGTCCTCTCAGTTTCTTCCTATCATACACACCCAAAAAATCTTCTAGTAGGACTAAAGAGACTACATTTTAATGCATATCCAACAGTGCAAATAAGCATTATACCATTATAATAGTATCATGATGACCTTAATTACTAAAAGAAAAATGTGATTCTCATGAGCACTACAAAACCGTGACGCGTCAAACAAAATAAATTTATTTTAGGCTTCTAATTTAGATTTGACAATGAACTTATTTTAATTCCTACAGAGTATCGACATATCAGTTGTAAATGAACTTCAACATTGAGACAAACTTTGCAATCATTTAATTTGAAAAGAATATGTGAATGGCAAAAATAAATCGAGTTGCAGTAATCACCCACCTCAAAAAGGTTTGCTTTCTTCTTTGGTGATTTCAAAGATCCATGTAGTATTCAAAGAAAACCATTCCCCTAAATTATACTAATTGGGCTGCTGCAATTTTTTGTAAAGGTGGTTGTAAAATTATACTGAAAAAAAAATTACTTCTTAGAAAACTATCATGGGATTATAAATATTTAAGAATAAAATTAAGCTAACAAATTTCTTACAGTCATGTCGCTTTAACTGATCTGGTTGCAAAAATCAACTTTCCAGCATAAAAAATTCTAAAAAGAAAAAGAAATAGTTCCCTAAATAAATAAAAACTATGATGGCTCTTGAAATGCAAAACAGACAGAAAGCTATCAAGGGAAAAAAAAAAAAAAAAACCTTTAGTCATCCTATCCTCTCAACACGCTCTATGACTATTATCGCCGTTCACTTGATTTAATCCGCTATGCCTCCAACTTGTTGGCTCTGATGCCGATCTACCTTCGAAGATGATAACCGGGAAAAAATGCTTTCACAAAACAAAATATATATGGGGCAATTACATACATAGCACCCGGAACATGACTATTTATAAATCCATCACCAAGTTATATTTTTGAAGTACCAAACCTATTCTTCCCACCCATAACCATATGTATCACGGATCCACCCCCTTGCATAGCAGTGAGGTCCGGGAAAAAAAAAAAAAAATGATGTGAAACAGCAAAGATACCCAAAAGAATAATGCTGTACAAATGGAATATAGCTTAATAAAACATGGTAGTGGATATGTTCTGCATCGACAAGCAAGTTCTAAATACTGACATACTGATTATGTATATCTCAAGAACTTGAATTGAATGCTAATGTATACAAAGAGGTGAGGTATAGGTGAGAAACCTNATATATATATATATATATATATATATATATATATAGGATAACAGGAAGAGTTCATTTACTACTACACTTGGTCAACAACCTAGGGAGCACACTCCTCTTTGACGTACCGATGTTGCCACTGAGACACTCCGTCTCATGGCATCAACATCAAAGAGGAAAGTATGGGTACCTAAGGTCGCTGCAAGCCAGGGAGCATGTCCACTAGAGGGAGCATGATTTTGATACTCCAGTTGTCGTTACTACCGTTGCTTCAGAGTCCATTGCAGAAAAAGATGATGCTTAGGAGAAGCCAATTGATCTTAAGTTGGCTAATGAAAAAGTAGTTGATGATAAGGTTAAGAAGCCCAAAGTCGAGATCACAAAACTAGCAAAAGAACAATGAATGGATCTCAATGATGAGGATTATAATTTGACAGATTATATGGATGAGGAGTTCGCGAAAATCAACGTTGTGGAGACCAGGGCCACATCATCTAAGCTCGAAGCTCCACTGTATGTTGAGGAGAACATCGCAGACGAATTTAAAAGGGCCAACCAGTTAAGAGATGAACAAATCAGTTGGATGGAGAAGAGGATGGAGGAAATGGCCACTACCATGTTCGCCATGGCTACAGTGCACAGACAGTCATAGTCACGTCAAATAGCATCTCTGGAGGTGAACCAACTCGAGGTTGTGCATATTCCTGATGAAAGAAAAGAAGTACCATCCGCAAACGGTGGCGAGCCGTCAAAGAAGGATTCAATTACAAGCTCGATACCAGAAAATGATATTAAGCAGATTGTGGAACAACAGGTGAATGAGGCCTTAGCCTAGTCAAAAGGAGGTGCACGATTGCAAAGGGTAGACCTTACTCGGAAGAGTTCGATGTCGTACCATACCATACGAGCTTTCTACCACCGACCTTTAAGACTTTCAATGGAATGAGAAACCACCGCCAACATAATGCACACTTCCGGGCGAGTTGTTGCAACGCTGGGGGTAATGAAGCATTAATGTTCCGCCAGTTCGTTAGCAGTTTATCAGGGTTGTATTTGATTCGTAAACAGAGTTACCCAATGAATCAGTTAAGACGTTTGCCGAATTAGAGAATTTGTTTCTGAAGAGATACTTCGGGGCACAGTAACATGTCGCCATAGGAGACCTTGTGGTGGAGTGACAGAAGCCCAACAGGACGTTGGTTGATTACATTTTGAGATGGAGGAATCTCAACATGAAATGTGAGCTTCAACTGCAGGAACAACATGCAAATGAAATTTTGTTTAAGAGTATTCACGATCAAGTAGCTCTCGTGCTCAAAGGACTTATTATTAAGTTATTTGAAAAATTACTAAGCAAAGCCTACAACCTAAAAGAAGAAGTTCGATATTGAAGCTCCATATTGACCCACCTAAAATAAAAAATAAATTATAAAATAAAAAGTTTAATTTAATTTAAGAAAACATAATTAAAAATTAAATTAATTTTTATATTTTTAATATTAATATACTTCATGCGAACCTCAGCAATTTTTAAAAATAATAAATAAATATATATAAATTTTTAATAAAAAAATATAATCCAGGTTTCATGTGAAAATTGAAATATATATATATATATATTCTTTATTTTCTTAATTCCCCACCAGTAAAAGACGTAAAATAACTTTCGTTTAAAGGTAAAGTTAAAACATAATTATTTAGGTGTTATGACCTGCATGTGAGCATTCAGGCTTATATTGCTGGAATTAATAGCTATGTTTTAAGTCATTTAAAATGAAATTTTAATTTTTCAATTAACTAATTATTTTAATTTACCAAAGTTCAACAAAATTTCTATTTATCTACATCCTTGATATTTAGCGAGGTCAAGTTTGAACCCACTAAAGATTCCCAAATTATGGCTCATCAGCAATAGAAAAATTTGCGTACTTATTCAGCAAAAGCCTTTTGTTGGGAAAAAAATTTGCGTACGTCAAAGGATACGCAGAGATGTGTACATAATAGGGTACACAGACATCATATGAGAGTTACATGGGGGTTACAAGCGTGTTATAACTTTCGTGTAACTCAGCTGTAACCCGCGCTTTTATTTTATCCATTGAGATTACAAGGTTACAGCTGGGTTACACGGGAGGTTACACGGGAGGTACAACAGATTATAACCCCCTTGTAATCCCCGTATAAACCTCGTGAACCCTATTATGTACGCATCTCTGCGTACCTCTTGATGTACGTAAATTTTTTCGGACAGGATGTATTATTCCATACGGACCTTGCGGTCAAAAAAATTATTCCATACAGATCGGACATCGCACGCATCTTGCGTGCGGTGTCCGATCCTGACTGTAAATCAGGTGATTTATGGCCACCTAAATTTTTTTTTTTAAAAAAAACTGAAATAATCCTGACCGTCGGTCAAGATCAGACACCGTATGCAATAATTTCTCTTTGTTGGGGGGGG
>JXCR01097833.1:68176-109137 GCA_002079205.1 Phalaenopsis hybrid cultivar | reverse complement strand
TCTGTTAATAAACAGCAATTACGAGTAAATCGACACATTTTGATAAACATAAAAGGGGAAAACACAAACTGCACAACGGATGGAGGACGAGGAACGAGCATCCTCTAACCTAGGCGACGATCGGTTCGTAATAATCACGATGGTGCCTTTCAGGATTGACAACGGTGATCACATAGATTGCGTAGATCATGCCTGGAATGTATCCGAGGATGGTAAGGAGAACGCAGATGCAAAACTCCAACTGAGGCCACGTTGAACAAACAGATCAAAAACAGATTCAAAGAAAACAAAATATTTGGGAGGTGAGATGAAGATCACGTACGCTGCAACATCCATAGTGTAGGAAGACGCCTACCGGCGGGAGAAGAATAGCGAGAATAATCTCTAAGAACAGGCAGCAGCCGTCGGACGCCATTGTTGTCCTGTTTCTCTGCACCGTATGAATCCGTGACAATTTCTCCTCCACCGCTCTTTTAATCTAACTCGCCCAATATAGAAATTACGGTTTGGTTGGTATATTCCAAGAATTTTTTATGGGCAGTTACATACATAACACTCAATTGTTATGTATCTACACGTCTAAGATCAAGTTTTAATATTTATACCTTTTTAATTTTTAAATAACCATATAAATAACCATCTCTCTTCACTTGAGAGAGAGAGAGAAAGCGTCAAATTTCAGTAATATTATGGACTGAAGGCCCGACGATAACTTCCGGCCTTCGTTGTTGTTGTCCTATATGTAGAAAGATGCCTAGTGCCTAACATTATGGAGTCTAACATGAGTGTTATAATGCTATCCCCAAACATACAACATCCATTTAGGGCAGTGACTGGTCTTGGTTTTGGCCGTAAAAGTGACACTGCAAACAAAGAGCTTGGATACAACAACTTGATGCCTCATAGAGCTAAGGAGGGTGGCAGTGCAATATTACAAAGGTAATGACATGCTTCTATGAGAAATGCATTAGTTCTTGAGTGGTCATACACATCAATGAGGCATTAGTTCAACAAGAAAAGGATGGCTCCATGATGCCTGAATGGTGGTGTTGTAGTGTCAAGGCTAAAGTAAGACTCTAAACTTAAGAGAGACACACACTAAAAAATGAGGCAAGGTAGGGAAACAAGAGAAATAAAGTTGGTTTCCTCCAACATAGGACCTACCCAACCCTCTTTAACATAGAACCAAAAAATATTTCACCAACTCGATGGTTCCTACTGACCCCAAGGTACTAAGCACCCAGACATTATTCCACTAGCACTCCAGCCATGAAGAAGATAGGCACTCCAATGAACGACTATTTAAAATTGTAAAATGATGGAGAGGATGGGGGGAAATTCACTAAGCTTTCGAATAACACATGAAAAGTTGGAAAGGATTAAACCATGAATTTTCATTCCTTGAGGCAACCACTCTTATAGGGCTATAAAATGGTCAAGCACCGCAATATCAATATTTGGGTGCCTAGATGCCACTAACATGGAAGGCACCATGTCAACCAGTAATTGAATACCTCTACCTTCCTATTTTTGACTGGTGCTTAGGCGTTGTTTTGGGCATTGTAGCTCTACCATTATGGCATAAGCCACATCACAAAACAAGTCAAAGGATGTCCTATCATCTACCGCTATATGTCAGAAGATAGGATATGTACTTAGGTACCACTAACATAGAAAATGACATATGTCGGTAGATTAGCTCAACTGGCCAAGGTCATGACCAGTGTCAGATGGGCACCCATGCATCACACAAGTAGTGATGAAATGTTGATAATGTGGCACATGCTATGTCAGCTGACATCATTAATAATATATAAGCACGAGAAGAATGTAAAGGGTTGAGGGCCATGATGCGTAGGCAAATATTCCTTAAATTGATGCAAGAATGCCTAGGCCTACCATACAAAGTGGCTATCCTCCCAAACATAATATTGGCGCTATAACTGCTCCACATGACTGATGTACTATTGAAGATGTCCATTTTCTGGTCCATTCAAATAACATGGCCCTCCATTGACCAAAAATCACCACAATATATGAATCACAGAGACGCAAGCCTCACTTCTTTTGCCCTAAGATTTCCTTGCTATCATTTTTCTCTATTTTCCAACCTCATTGCTTTTGTTTATATTTTTTAATAGGATTTCAGAATTCAAACCTTATTTTGATCACACTAAACTAGGTTTAAAATTTTAGTAAACTAGAGATTTACCTTCCAAAATAATTCTTAGCACTTTCCTCGTGGGATCAATACATGATATTCTTTAACTATATTATTCTTTGACATATATACTTTTTTGATTGATTTACTTACTTCACCACAACTTTTCATCCATCAAGATTTTGACACAGTTATTGGGGAAAGAAGTTAAGAAGAATTTTAAGCTTACGAGAACTTGATCCTGATTTTTTATAAGGATTTATGAAGTTGACACCACTACAGTGCCAAAAACTTGATCATCGTATGAAAAGTAAGTTGTGTAAAAGATATATAATTATAGGCAACTAATAATGGAATTCCACGCAAGTATGCATATCATTATCAAGTAATAAAGGACTTTCTATTTAAGCCCCAAATATTGATCCCACATGGAAGGTGTAAATTGTCAATGATAAGTTTTACTAAGAAATTCATAGAAAATCAAATGAAATCACTGTCACTGACTTTGAATGTTGAGATGTTATCAAAATTAAAGTACTTAATTATTAGCAAAATAGAAATGTAAGGTTTAAAAAGTAAATACTAATCTACTAACTACAACGAGGTTCTGGTGAAATGAGATGAGATAAATGTTTATAATATGTATTGTGCCAAATAGAATCAATTATAATTCTCTTCCCTGATACAGTGCATAGAAAATCATTGGCTAATCCTAGGTTTAGTCCTTAAATCCATGGCTAGGCTAGGAGGATACCGACTCCCACTCCAGAGCTCCCACTTCCCTTCACCTGAAGGCTAACTCTCGCTTTAGTTTATAAACACTAAGATCGAATTAGGGATTTTTGTCTATCACCCTAAAGCCTCTCCAATTCTACACCCAACAGAGAATATTTCCCTATATTGCACTTAATTCCATGAACGAATTTCTCCTCCATGAAATCAAATGTGATCCTCACTCTGTTGTAGAACTCATATTCCATTTCTCGAATCATATGTTTCACAACATATTTTAACAATTCAAATGGCCAAATCGAAATATAAATTAAGTTTGGAGTTAAAAAATCATCACAATTTATTTTATATTTTAATATTATCACATCATATTATCTCTTCATTTCACCATATCTCAGAGTAAAGAGAAAGATAGAGAGAACTACACGGATTTCATGAGAAAGACACAACTAAACACAAATTTTATATATAAAAGAAAGCTCATACAACGCTAATAAACATACATAACTTATCTGAAACTCTTTCTTAAAGTAAATCCCTTGTAGCCTTTTCTTAAAAATGCAGGAAGAAGATATCTCTCACTTTTCTCTTTCTTTAACACTCTTACAGAAAGTTTCACACTAAATCTCACCACACAAACTCTAAACTATAAAATAAAAATCACTAATGGACTCCAATATGTTGATGGAATGAAGAATGGCGAAAATGGAGCGTGGTGGAACATTTTGGATGAAATGGAGTCCATTTCTTGATGAATTTTTGCCCTAAATAAAGCCCAAGGTCGTTTCTCCAAGAGGTGCCTCCAAAAATTCTTCAAAAATCATCCAAATACATCGAACCTTTTAGAAACGGGGGCTGAACCGCCTTTGGCACCGTCAGTGCTGAGTAAAATTTCAGCTGTTCTGTTATTCTGTGCTGTCGGCGCTGCCCTTGGCGCAGTCGACGCTAAGTACTTCTTCAAAAACATTATTTTGACTCTAAATTCCATCGTTTTTGCTTCTTTTTTTGCTTTAAGTCCTAAAAATCAACAACCTGTAAGAAAACATCAAAATACCTTCCATTAAAGTGCAATATCACCAAAAATAAGTATAAAATATAGGTCTAAAAATGCATATATTTTCGGTGTACCAGACCTATAAGTGAACTATCAAAAATCTTGGTTTAGAACTTTTATTTCCTTATCTTTGTTATTTTTCCTTGTTGTTTATCTTGTTGCACTTGTATTTTTACTTGTGTTTACTTGCATGTGCTAAAAAATTTAAAGGCTATAAAAAAAAAATCAACACTTTGAAATGTCAAACCCTCAAGAAAACCAATTTATATCTTTTATGGAGTATAACAACCTATCGATGGCTAGCTTTCACATGAATTTTCAACACTGATTAGGATAGTGAGTACCTTGAATAAAATGAGAATTTGAATGAATTTTAAATAAACATGTTGAATTAATTACAAATCCAAATTGTAATATTAAGAAACATAGAAAATCAAACAAATCAGTTTGTTAGCTTAGTTTGCCAAAAGATGTTGAGGATGGTGGAGGGTCATAACTTTGAATCTAAAGAGTTGGCTTTTGAAGAGAAAACCAAGCTGGATGATTTTGGTTGGACAATGACTTAGGAAGAATTTGCTCTTCTTTTCAAGACACCCCTTGTATTATAGAGTGCTACAGTGGGAAGAGTTAGAAGAAGACCCTAGGTTGAAGAGAGAGTCAAAAGAATTAGATTTTGAATCTAAAAAACTTAGGGAGAACCCGACCCAATTTAAGAAACTATGATTTATCAACTAAAGATCTATTTATTATAAATAATATGGAAAATATTGATCTGTACAAAGGGGTATTAGTTGGAAAAATTTTGGATTTTGAAAATAACCTTATGAATGATAATCTCAATAGACTCCCTACATATCCTCTAGAAGATTGCTATCAAACTGGTATGAAAAGTTGTAGGAAAAATTAAATTTTAAGGACTTAGTAAAAAATCCATGAGAAACAAAATATTAGGCTATTGATATGAGATTACAAAATTAGAATTTTGATCTTAGAGGATGCATTTTTTGTCAGGCTGAGGAGATTGAACCAAGTGTTATCTTAGGAAGTAACCCAAGTGTTATTGATACATTGAGCATGTTTTAACCTTATGCATTTGTTTTAAAATTTGTTTTGAAATTTGCCTAAAATTTGCTTTGAATTTTATTTTGGATATGTTTTGACTATTTTTGGTAGTGTTACTTAAAAAAGTGTCATATGAAGTTTGTGGATTCCCACTGAAGTGATTTTTTACATGTATTGAGCCATATATGTAGTGAGGTTCTTTTAATTTCGTAACATCTTCTTACTTTTTCTGAATGATACACTAATACACATGTTCCATAATTATTGTTGACTTCATGATATTATATTTTCTAAGATTCATGTGCCCATTCCTATATTTTCTCTTTCCTGCAATTACCTGTTTTAATCCAGTTTACCTTTACTACATGTTACTTAATTTTTATAAATGAGCAAGTTTGGGAAAAATATGTACCTTCTTATAAACCATAAAGTAGTTCACATAACTCAGTAAGAGATTATATGTTGATATATTAACTACTTTTAGGAAAATTAAGTAATTCAACTTGCTTATCGAAAGCTCTTTTTAAAATGGTTAAAGGTCATTTAAGGAAGATTAGACATAATGGTACAATAACCTGGTTTCAGAACTTACTAACTTCTAACGAAACAGAAAATCCCAAGATAATTAAAAAGTGAAATTAAAAGATTAAGTAGCTAACAAACAAATTTTAATATTGTTTTAAGTTGTTTCTTTAGCTAGCCTGATTTTATCTTAACCTTCAAATTGGATAATAACATGAAGGGGTTGAGTTAAAAGAATCATTTTTTAGACTTATCACTTAAGAGAAACTAGGCGTTCATAATATTAAAAAACAAAAGAAGTTGTCTAACCAGATATAATAATTCTTAGGGAAAAAGAAGAAGAAAAAGAAAAAAAAATGAAAAAATAGGAAAAGTCAAAAAGATAAAAATATATGAGAAGAAGTTTTGAGTTTGACACTAAATTTGAAAGGAATACTTGCAAGGTGTCTTAGTAGAAATTAAGTGATAAGGCCATTTCATGATTTTTTAAGAAAATCCATCTAATGTTGTCTTCAAGAGAAAGACTAAGTAGGATTGGGTTGGCTAGTTTCATTGGAATTGAGTTAAAATATCCAAAGTTAGTGAAAATATTTTAAATCCACTAGTTTAAGAATTTTGGGGATTTATTAGGGGCAAAACAAAGGGATCTAAGTAAAAGACAAAGTTATTAAACATTAAGAATAATTGATCATGAAATAACAATTACATAATTTTATCCTACTTTGATAAGATGAATGCTTATAAGCCTATAAAAGTGCTTATTATATTCTCATGGGCTCCATTGAACTATGAAATTATGAGGGCAAGTAATGAGGTAAGTTTGGGAGTATTGACATGAGTCAATTTTATACAAGTTCACCTACTTCTATCCTACATTTTACCTACTATTTTTGCCTTATTTATCATGAATTTTTTATTGTGGATGGTTTTTTGATGTTGTGTGATGTGTGAAAAGATTGCATTTCCTTATGTTTTGCATATATTTTATGATGAAATTACACTTTAGAGAAAGGTATTTGCATGTTTTCTTTGCATGTATAAGAGATATTAGGAGTGGAGTCAATTGGAAGAGACATGGAGTGAAAAGGAGGTGAAATGGATCAAAATGGCAATATAGTGGGTTAAGGCATTGGCGCCAAACTTCTGGGACTACTAGGCGCCAACCCCAATCCATGCAAAATGAGTGGCTGGCGCTAAAGCACCAGCCAGTGTGCGTCAAGGCCCTAAATGTGAAGGTCATGGCCTTAGCACTAGAATAGTTGGGTGCCTAGGTGTCAGAATCAAACTGGGTGCAGTTACAACAGTTTGACCCACCTGTTTGAAGCATCGTTTGGGCAGACCGAGGGCATTCTAAAAAAAGTATATTGAAAGCTATTTCAGAAGAATACTAGAAAACTTTTAAAGAGAGCTTTTTAAGAGGAAGACTTGGGGAAGTTCTATTGATCTTAAAAGAGATATCTTTAGAGTAGAAGGCTTGCTTTAGGGTAGAGAGAACATGTCTAGAGTAGAGAATTGGGGAGGATCTGAGTGTTAAAGTGAGGCGAGTCTCCATGAAAGCTGAAAGGAATTTTGCGGAGCTTTCTCAAAGTTGTATTAAGGGAGAAAGACATATATTCTTATGTTTAAGTATTGTATTTCTCTGTAAACACTTTGATATGTGGATTCTCTTAATTTTAATGAAGTTTTTTTTGTGATTTCTTTATGTTTTATGAGTAATCTCTTCTACCTTTTCATTGTGGTGATGTAGTAGGATGTGTAGGAATATGGAAATTATTTTAAGTTTCCTTAACCTTTTAATGCGATGGTTTTCCTTCCACATTTCATTAACTTGTCATTCTGGCCAAATGATTTGTTAAAATCTATTGTGAACCCATAATGACTTGGAAGAGCTATGTCATGAACAACTTGGAAGATCACATTGAATTATAGGGTATGAAGGAAAAGTATAGTATAATGACATGCAAATGAACAAGGAAATGATCGTTGTTGGGTTCAAAGTGGGGCATAAGGAATTAAGGCCTCTTTAACCCAACTTCTTTATTCACTCAGGAGAGGGTAAAGAAAAGAATTACTCCTATCTATCACTTGCCAAATTTTAATTTGCCTTTTCTCATTTTCTACACTCCACTACTATCACTAAACGGGAAGATAACTTTATTACCTCATTATCACCAATTCAAGTAGGATAATTAGAATAACTATAAGAGTAAACTTTAAACTTATTTGCATTGTAGTAGGGACTGTTAACACAACTTAAATTTCATTAAATTCCAAGTTGACGATGAATTAAGTAGGATAGAACCTTTGTGTAAATTTTTTCACCCTGTTTCTCTATGGGATCAACATTTTAGACGCAAAAAAATCTGATAATACTTTGACCTGATACACCAAAAATATATAGCATTTATGTACACATTTTTATACCTATTTTTCAGGATACTTCGCTTTAAATTGAAGATATTTGTGTGTTTTTCTTTCAGATATCGTTAAATGGATGAAAAATGGTGAAAGGAGTGAAAAAAGATCAAATTTGGAGCAAAAAAGAAAAATGTGTAGAAAAGAACTATGACGCCTAAGCACCCAGGACTTGCGCTTAAGCATCGGGATAACAAAGAAAGCTAAGAGCCACATACATTGCGCTTAAGCGCCAGAGGTAGTTACTTAATCATTCAATGAATTTGAACAAATTTTTGAAGGGGTGTTTGAAGCAACTCTTTGTGAGAACGTGGGTTATGGTTAATGAACACAAAAATTCATTCATTTGGCTTTTGAAAGGAGGCAACTCTTGGAAGATTCATTAAATGTGGACACATTTTGAAGAGCACAAAAGCACCCTTTGGAAAATTACAAAAAAGGACTTGGATTGGATTGAAGAAGCCCCCTCATACAGAGACTCAATTAGTCATCAACGCCTCGCTCTCATAAATTAATTAGAATAATTTTAGAGGGAATAAAGGGAGGATTTGTAGTGTGCTAGTAGAGAGTATTGTAAGAGAAAGGAAAAGAAGAGATTCAAAGGATATTCAAGAGTTTGGTGGAGAGGAATTTAGATAAGTTTTTATCTTTGTGGCTACATTTGGTTTTAATTTAGACTTCTTGTGTTCTTACATGATTTATACATTTAAACTTAAGTGTGGTTGTGTTTTCTTCATAAATTATGAGTAGTTTTCTTTATCTTTTTCCTTAAAATGATAAGTGATTAAGTGTTGGATGGAAGTTGTGAGAAGTATTATTCTTTAATGTTGGAATAAGTTACGATGATTTTAAAACTTGTACTTCATTTTCTTCTTGATTTGGCCAATTTAAGTGTTAATATTTGTTGTGAGAATATGTAAGATCCGAGATGATGTTGTCTCAGTAAACTAATGGTAAGAATAACATGAGATTGTATGGATGAGAATGTAATTCATATAGTTGAGTGCAAATAAATAAAAAAATATGCTTTGAATGGTATACAATTAGAGGACTTTAGAGTGACAGGCTAAATCCCCAATTCAGTTTACTGTTTTAGGTTTTGATATGAGATGTTAACCCCCAGATGGAGAGAGAAGAGGGAGCTCTAGAGTGAGAGCTAGTATATTCCCTACCCAGCCCATCTTTAAGATATTCAAACTTTAAATTAGCCAATGTTCTTTATAGCATCTCTAGTAAGGGTAAAGAATAATAATGCTCCTATTTGGCACAACATAAGTTTAATACTTCCACAACAAAATTCCTAGACTTGTTATTGATTCATGATAAGGAAAAATATATTTTATTTATATTGCCTTCATCTTACAAATATCTAGTTAAATTTAGTTAGTTGTTGACTATATATATAAAGGAATGGTTAGAGGCTATTAAACGAGCCTCCAATCACCCATAATGTGCCTAACAATTCATGTAACACCTCCTTAAGGCCAAGTTTTTCAGAGGGGATTCAAACCCTCAACCTGAGCGGTCTTATCCATAGGCAATAATATTCAAAACACACTAAACACTATTTTTGATCTTTTGTGGTGCTTCAAAAAATTGACAGTTTAGCTTACAAATTGGACTTGTCGTCAAACTGCACTCATTCATCCATTTTTCCATGTTTCATATTAAAGCTTAACCAAAAAAAACTTTCATTGAGCTTCCTTACCTATTTCGCAATCGTAGGACAACTAGTCATCCAATGGCTTACGATCTTATAATAGCGATACACATTATAAAAAACGAATGATGCTTATACAACTATTAATTTAATGAGAAGGACAATAATCAACAGATGCCTCTTGTGTAGCAAGACTCTATTAATGTTTACACGGATTAATGCCTCGAGGTTATTGTCTATTTTGAAGCTTAAGAAATGATACAAATTTTTCAAAAAGACATCTCAACGACTAATTGGAAAAAGCCTTCTCGTACCATTGCACATATGAGAATTCAAAATATTAAATAGAGTTTACTTAATTATACATTTTTAATTATTTTTTTAGTTTTTATTCATTTTTTAGCTAATGGCATTTATGTTTTTCTTCACCTTTTGACTTTGCCAATAATTATGTAAGGTTGGTTTTATCCATGGGATAAATAGAAGGAAATTTTAAGTACATATGACTTTAAGATTTAATAAAATCTTTTTTATGTGATGTTATAGATACAATGTTATATACTTAAATGTGTGATATTTATGTAAATGCCCTTAAAAAAATATCAAAAGTTTTTTATTTGTTTTAATATTTTTTCAGGTTCTTCCCTGCCACCCTTATTTCAAAAAGTTGATTGGAAAAAATGTTCGAACCAACAGTTGTCAACGTCCCAAGAGGTGACCTAATGTGAGAGCTTATGAATGGCCAAGTAACTTCTCACGTCACTTGTGAATGGCACTGAGGTGCGAAAGGGGATTGTTAGGGCATCCAAGCATTGGTAGTTAGAACTATAATAAGGAAGAGGAAAGCAAAGCAGGCAACAAGGGTTTCTTGCTCATGACATTTTGTATTATGAAGTTCTCACATGATAAATTCAGGTAGGATGAAGTACTGAATTATACTTTCATTGTTAAGAGAAAGCCATTATATCTCCATTAAATTTTAAGAGAATTTTAAATTTTGATATAGTATAGCTTTGTGTAGAGAGAGAGAGAGGGAAGCTTAGCACTAACCTCGAAAGGAGGATCTATGATTCAAGGATTATCTATGCTGTAAGTAGTTGAGCTTATGGTGTTGAGCTATGATGGTAGAGTATTAGTTTGAGAAGGGAACTAGATGTGCATGTAGGCCTTAAGGTTGACCAACCATGTAAAATTTTGCTATTGTTCTTAGTTTAATTCTAGCTTTTGTTACAAGCCATCCATTAATTGTTCTTTTTATAAGGGAAAGGAAAGTTTTATCAAAAAGGTACAAATTTTATTAATGATAAGAGAAAGAACCATACTAACCCGGAATACAACACACTTAAAAAAAAGTTAGAGCTCCAATCTCCACTAAAAAAAGAAGAAGAAATAATATTAAATTACTCCAAACAATCCCAAAAAGTGAAGCAAAATGCAAAAGATAAAGAGTGAAAAGGTAAATTATCCTAACAAAAAATTAAATAAGCAAGCATAATGTCACCACCACTAAAAATTATCAAATGGCCAGTATTTAGAGAGCAAAAAAGATAGTCATTCACCTTAGTTCAAATGATGAGCTAAAAGCATCCTAAAGTTCTTAGAAGAAGGCACCCCATCTTGATCTAGAAAGAGTTAAAAAGGTTATTTAATCTAGATCTTAGGTTGGAAGGTTAATCCATTGATCTACAAGATTCATTAATTTACTTATTTTGTAAAATTTTATTTTTTGAATTGTAATTAAGTGCTCATTTTGATACTTGTGCTAAAATTTATAACTGACAAATGTATTTATAACTTTAGTTATGTCATTGTATAATTGTAGAATAAATTTTACATTGTCATTGCTCTTCGTTATACTATTCATTGATATCACCATCATATTGCATTTATTTTAAACATTTAATCACGAAATATGCTAGTGAATTAATGGTGATAATTTGGATAATTAATCAATTTACATTGAAGTTAGTAATGCACTCACTCATGAAGTTTAATTTTCTTGTTTCTTTGTATCATTCATTTACAAAATTAAATAGTGTGAATAATTTAAGATATTTGAGTGTAATGATATCAATTATACTCATTTGATATTCATGGTGGATATATCACAACTTATAAATTCATACAAATTTTATGTATTTACTTCAGTTGTACAAGTGTTATAATTTTAAGACTATACATAATGTTTTTTACTTTAATTTTATTTAGTTTCCATTAGTTCATTATTGTAAATATTTTGACTCGATGAAATCTAAATGAGATGCAAGTTATTTCAGTATAAACTAATTCACCATTTAGATCTATATATTTTTATTCAATCAACCATTGCCATTAATTATAATTTTCTTGTTTTAAGTAATAATTGATAGGAGTGTCACAAATAGTTGAGGTGAATTAAATTAGGCAAATCACACTAGTATACGTGTTTGGTAATATTGTAGTTAAAGCATGTTTTGCATCGATCCCATGTGGAAAGTGTGAGAAATTATTATAGATGGTAAATCTCTAGTTTTTTAAACGTCTAGACCTATTTTAGCGTCATCACAAATAAGAGGTGATTTCATAAATCCTGCTCAAAAGTAAAAACAAAAAATAGCAAGGATGGAAAACACAGAAAATAGTGGTAGAGAGATCTTACGGTTCTTTAAGGGATATTAGGCTTGGACCACTGTGATTAGGTATTGTGATGGTTTGTGGTCTTCCTAAACTTTCACCTACATGATAGTTGTTATCAGGGATAAAAGGTCTTCCTTATGTCTATTCCTAAGTCAAAAGAATTTAAGAATTCATGAAATTGAGGCTTTCTAATCCTCATTACATCCCAAAGATTTGTTCCAATCTCCTTTCTATGATGCAAAACTTGAACAAAATAAGCTTTTTACTACTCGAATTTTGTTACTATCCATTTTGTTTCTCTGTGCTACAAGCAAAAGTTGCAGATCACAAAATATTTTAACATTCTAATTATTCATATCATGAGTAAATAAAACTCAATGGTTAACATAACAACTTGAGCTCTAATTTCTCAAGAAAGTAATACAAGAAAAGAAACTATAGAAAATAATGATGAAGACCAAATTCCATGAACCATAAAAGCATTAAAGAAAATTTAGCTAAACCTAATAAGAAAAACACTACAAAAATATTTAATCAAAATCACTGTTGCAAGTAATACTTACAAAATTTTTTTTCCTTCTTACATAACAGCAAATCCCTTCTCACACAATAAACTCACAAAATATATAAGAAAATACAAAGGAATACTCAAGGAAATCTAAAACGGAGATTTGTTAATGCAAATATTTATGAAGTTGATACCACTTAACATGTCTCGGCGTTGAAATGAATTCCATCATTAACTTGAACAAGAATATCAATAATAAAGAGTTTCAACATTTCATTTCTGGCATTTGTTCCAAATAGGCAAATATCGTCGAAGAGCAACAACTAAACCTTCTAAACTTCCATTTATCATGCATTTCAGATTTTGCAAATAAATAACCAATACATTTAGATTTTACAAATGAAGCACCCAATATTTTTATATTTTCACAAATAGGCCACCCAAATCTTTAACTTGAATCAAAAGTACCTTTATTTTGACTTGACAAGGTGGAATACACTTCTCAAGTATAGGCAATTTGACACATGTCTAAAGAACTAAATGGCAAGTAGGTAAAGAAGTGAAATTTAGGTATCAGATATGTGAATGCATAAGAATTTTGTGGGATGCATATTTAAATCAGAAGTAGATCGAGAGCTTTTCGCAGCTAGCAAATCCCAACAAACCAAACAAGAAGATGATACTTCAGTAGCCAAATAAGCAGTCACGCAAGAATGTCTAGTCTACAAGCAAAAATACCGAGCAATCCCCAAAAATATTGAACAGTTAAGGGAGGAAGATGAAATCACCTTGTTTAAGATTTTCCAAAACAAACACGAAACTTCAAAAGGCCTCAAGCCACAGAAGATGAACAGTGCAAGTAAAATCGAACCAAGGAGATTGGAGGAAAATTCGGCAGCACCTCCCCACTCTCCAAAATTCGGCCAGGCACTAAACCTCCCTCCAAATGGGGTTTAGAGATTTAGGACTTAGGGATTTATGTGAACGAAGGATATTTTTGTTTATTTTATAAATTTTTAGTATTCAAAATTCTCCAATTCGTGCATGCACAGAACCACATCAAAATAGATGTCTTCCCTAGGTAATTTTGACGTTCCGAACTCGTCGGCGGGGTCATCTGGGGTCGTCCGGACAACTTCGTCGACGATCGGGTAAAAAACGCGTCAAAATTCGATTTTCATCAAAATTTTGGTTTGAGCTTAATTGATTGATCAAGTTTTGTAAATGATTGTTGTGAGATGTTTAGAAAAGATTTGGAATGATTTTGAATTGATTGGAAGGGTCAATTTGAGGAATTTGGACATCTAGTCAAATTTGGGGATGTTGGGTTAGACTTGGGTCTAGGTTGAGCTAATTTCAAATTGATAGTTGAGAATGGTCTATGGGAATGTTATGAAGAGTTTCAAACATCAATTGGGTGTCAATTTTGGGGTTAGGACATTCAATTTGGTGAAATTCGGAGACATAGCCAATTTGGAGCAAATTTGGGGATTTTTGGACTTGGGTCAAAATTAAATGAAATTAAGGCTTCACAAAGGCCAATTGAAGGTTCAATTTGGTGTATAGGAGTGTTGTGAGCAGTTTAGGATTCAAATTGGGGAAAGTTTAGTAGGCTATGGGGTTCAGTTAGGTGAGATTAAGTCATATGGTTAAAATTAGGGGTTTTGATTTAGATCAAAATTGAGTTCAAATAATGGGTCAATTAGGCTTATATTTGGTTTATATTGGTCATATGAAAGGTGAATTTGAGTTTAGAATTGAAATTAAATAGAATTGGGGCCAAATTGATGGACATTTGAGGTGGATTTGGGAAAATTTGGCCCTTAAAGAAAATTTAGGGGTTTTGGTCAAAATGGCTGAATTGATCAAATTGGGTTCAATTGGAGGGTCTAAATTGGTTTTGGAGACATTTTGAAGTGATTTTTGAGGTTTTGGGAAAGTTTAGGGTGCCAAGGGTATTTTTGTAATTTTGGCAAATTTGGGGGTATTTTGGTAATTTTGGAATTTTTGGGTGATCTTGGGCAATTTGGATAGTTTCAAATGGTTTGAGATGATTTTTGAACAAATTTGGGTATTTTGGATGAATTTAATAATTTTTGGCCAAATTTAAGGTTTCGAGGGCATTCAGGTAATTTGGGTGGATTTAGGGACAAAAGGCCAAGTTGGGTATTTTTGGTAGAATTGGGAAGCCAACCACCATATGTGAGCTATGGAACAATGGAATCCCCCTTTGGGTCCTCTATGTACTGGTCTTAGCTAAACCTTAGCCTAGGGCTAGTGAGTTTAAGGGACCATCTACATGAGTTTCCCAAAAGAATCAAGGGATCAAAGTCAACATTTTTGGGTTTAGGGTTGCGAGTGATTGTGGGTGAGAGTGAGTGTATGTGAGTGTACTAGCTTCAGACCAACACCCAGAACTAACCCTAAGGTCAAACAGTCCTATGAAACTTCAAGTTGAGCAAGGAGGAGTTTAGAATTACAAATAGTTCTATGGTAACTCTCCTTGAGCTCCCCTATAATGACCCCACCTACTAAGTGCTAGAGGTTAGGACTAATATGTAGAGCTTCAAGTTGAGTAAAGAAGATGGTAGAATTTCTAATGGTGAGGGTTCCTTTGTTAGTTTTCTAGGAATAGTCAATAGGAAAATCCTATGGTTAGACTCTAGGCTACTAAAGAGGAAGAACTAAACCTTAACCAAAAGTGAGGTCAACAAAGTGTAATGTGCAAGTGTGTGTGAGACCAACCAAAACTACACCAATAAAGGGTTAACCCTATGGCCAAGCAGTCCTATGGGGACTCTCCTTGAGCTCCCCCATATTGACCCCACCTATTAAGTGTTAGAGGTTAAGAACAATATGTGGAACTTCAAGTTGAACAAAGAAGATTTTAGAATTTCTAATGGTGAGGTTCCTTTTCTAGTCCTCTAGGAATAGTCAACATGAAAGTCCTATGGCTAGACCCTAGACTACTAAGAAGGAAAGACTAAACCTCAACCAAAAGTTAGGTCAATAGAAGCTCAAATTAATTACACAAAAATTGAAAAGGAGTTCTTTGCAATAATATTAGCTTTTCATAAATTTAGACCATATCTTATCAGAGCTAGATGTATTGTCCATTTATTAATTCCGCTATGAAATATCTTATGTTGAAGAAGGATGCAAAATTAAGAATACTCAAATGGGTCCTTTTGCAAGAGTTTGATTTTAAGGTAGTGGATAGGAAATGTACTGATAATCAAATTGCAGATCATTTGTCAGGACTTGAATAAGAAATAAATGAGAACATTGATGATGACATAAATGAAAAATTTCTTGATTGACAACTATATGTTGTTGTTGAGTGGCATATACAATGATATGCAGATATAACTAACTACTTAGTAACATTTTACCATACGGACTAATAAGCCACTAGAAGAAAAGTTTCATTCAAGATGCAAGGTTTTACTTTTGGGATAACCTTATTTATATAAAATATTTTGAGACTTAGTCATTCAAAGATGTGTACCAATTAAACAAACCCATCAAATTATTCCAAAATGTCATAAATCTAATTTTGGGGGACATTTTAGAGTGAATAAGACTGCATTTAAAATTTTACACTATGGATTTTATTGGCCTACATTATTTTGGGAAATTAACACTTTTGTGAAAGCTTGTGATAAATGTCAGAGAGTAGGCAGTATTTTTAAAAGAGATGAAATGCCCCTAAATTTTACTTCGGAAGTTAGAATCTTTTATGTTTGTAGTTTAGATTTTATGGGACCATTTACACCATCTTCAAGAAAAGTTTACATATTATTAGCTATGGATTATGTGTCTAAATGGATTGAAGCAGTTGCTTTGCCCCATTGTGAAGCCGTGAGTGTTTCAAAATTTTTAAACAAAAATAATTTTACTAGATTTGGAATGCTAGAAGTGATTATTACTGACGGGGGAAGTCACTTTAAGAATTTTTGAATTGACACATTATTGGAAAAATATGGAATTAATAATCAAATTGTCACAGCTTATCATCCTTAGACTAGTGGTTTAGCAGAAGTATATAATAGTGAAATTAAAAGAATTATAGAAAAAAACTGTAATTCCTAATAGAACTGATTGGTCTGCTAGATTTGATTCTGCATTGTAGGCTTACAGGACTATTATAGACTCATATTTTTAAGAGTTTGTCACTTAGGAGTAGATTTAGAACATAAAGCTTATTGGGCGATAAAAGAATTTAATTATAATTTAAAAGTTGCTGGTGAGAAATGATTATTGCAATTAAATGAGCTTAAGAAAATTATTAATGAATCTTATGAAAATGCTAGAATTTATGAAGAATAGATGAAAAATTGACATGATTGGAATATTTTTAGAAAATATTTTGAGCCTGGATAAGAGGTTATGTTATACGATACTCGATTGAAATTATTTACCAGAAAACTTAAGTCTGGGTGGTTGGGGTCATTTATTGTGATAAAAGTTTATCCTTTTAGTTTTTGGATATTAAAGATCTGAGAACTTAACGTATAATTAAAGTAAACGGACATAGATTAAACCTTTATATTGGTGAAAACATACCTTTTTTATAAAGAAATCTTGACGCTGGGTCAGTCTGAGTAAAAAGTTTAGATACGTCAGGCTGATGACATTAAACCAAGCTCTTTGTGGGAGGCAACCCGCAATAATTTGTGTGGATTGGTTTATGTTTGTTAAGGATGTAGTCCCGAGACCTACTAAAGTTAAAGAGACATATAATACACTATTTGATGATTTAAACATGATTAAGACTTAAACGATTTGACGATAAGCGAAAAAGTGCTTACTAAAGCACTTGTGCCTAGGCACCAAAACTGGCGCCTAAGCACCAGTGCCCAGTAAGACTGGGGCCTAGACACCAAAATCCAGTGCCTAGGCACCACAGTTACTGGACATGGAAAAAACTTCCCTAGTAGTTTTTACCCACTACTTTCCATTTAAATTGCCTTATTTTTATCCCTAATATTCAAACCATAAAAAATTAGGCTTGAGAGAAGAAGTTTATAAGGAGTCTGAGTTCTTTATTCCATTTTCTTGCTTTCATGGAGAGTAAAAACATTGGTATGGCAAATGAAGATAAGTTTGTGCACAAAGATTCTCAATCCTATTTCAATGGGTTTTCTAGTGTTGAGTTTTGAAAGGATGACTAGCAAATTAGGAAAGATTGAAGAGGAGCTATCATTACTACACAACAAGTTACATGAATTATATCATCAATACGAGCATTTGGAGTGGCAGATGAAGCTTCAATTCAATCACATAGCATGCTATCATGATTATCAGGTAACCATGTATAGTACTAATAATGAATTGATGATGAAATGACTATGGAATTCCCTTACACCCCTTTCTTCCACCTCTTTGATCGCAACTTTCTGTCAATTGAAAAGCAGGACGAAAATCAACAACCACTGAAGATTATTAAGAATTAAGTGTGTTTGGATTCCTATGTATGTTAACTTTATTAGTGTATGTATTATGTACTACTTTATTTGGTATTTAAATACGTGTTTGTTTCTTTTTAGTTTCTAGTGTTTTATTCCATTTTGGTGTCTGTTGTGCTGTCGCTTGGTAGATATTAATGAAATTATGTTTGTGAAAATCATGTGATGAAATGGTGGAATTAATCTTGGATTGAAAATTATGATTGAACAATTAAAAGTTAGAAGATGTTTGGGAGATCATAAATATGAGATTTGAAATTAATGAGAAATTTTGGTTTAGAGGCTTTAGACTTGTTGTGTTACACATAAAAATTAAATCACAAGAAAATTTGGGTTTGGCGCCAAGCGCCAAAACTGGTACCTATGCACCAAACATCAACACAGCAGAGCGCTTAGGCATGAAAACTAGCGCCTAGGCGTCGGTTCAACTGAACCAACCAAAACACCTATATTTTGCAATTTAACCTGAACAAATGCAATTTTTTATGCCTGCGCTTCTTTTTCTTCCTACCTTTCATGAAAACTAGTCCAAGGGCTCCTCTAAGTGTTGAAATCTTCAAGCTTTTGGACTTAAACCACAAGATTTCATCTTCTTGAGGTTAAATCTACATTTTGACATAGTTATTTTGTGATTTTGTCATGGATTTTCCCACACATTGGGTGAGGCCGAAAATAACAAATTTTTGGATTGTCTGGTGAAAAATCCATGGTCTAAGCCTCATTTTGCTTGAAAAATTGTGTAGGAAGCCATTTATCTTATTTTTAAAATTTTTTGGAATTTTTCTTGAATTTTTAGTTGGCTCATAAAATGAAGTCGTGAAAGGGAAAAGAGACTTATGAGAATGCAAAGTTTGTAAATATTAAAGCACAATTTCATTACAACAAATTTGCATTGGTAAGGAAGTTGTGCAGTTTTTACAGACCTTGTGGTGCCATCGAGAATGTGACCAGGAGAGCTTTTGTTATTTCACCACAGTAGTAGTCATTTTTGTGGTACGAGAGTTTTATGCCAATTTACCGGAAGCATCATATGATGAGGTATTTTTTTTTGTGAAGAGGTTTTGAGTTTACTTTTGAGCAGAAAAATGTGGTGTATGATCTGCCTCCTATCGTAGATTTCTTCTCTTTTGAGTATATGCCATCTGAAGCAAAGCTAAACCGGATTATTGCATATCTGATTAATGGACTTGGAGCCCGAAAAATAGAAATGATCAAAAGGTAAATTTTTCTTCTTCCATGCTAAATGCCACCTTAATGGCATGACATTATTATATTTCAACGTGCTTCCTTCCTTCAAATCATTTGAGTGAAGTGACGCTAGAGGGAGCCATCTTGAACTATTGCGTTCAATAAATGAAACCTATTGATGTTAACTCTTTTATTTTTGAGGCTATTAGTTCTGTTGCTAGAGCTAGTACTACTTCAGGTCTAGGCTTTCTTTCTGTCATTTTTACTATTTGCAAAGACTTTGGGGTAAAGTTTGATATTTGGGATGAGTAGTTAAAGCCACTTAAGCCTATTGTGAAGGCTAATGTACATATTTATGGACAAATTAAAAAAAGAGGTAAAGCTCTTGACACACCGTCTATTTATACTTCTACACCTTCTACTTCTAGACCTTATACTTCTACTGCTACTGAGCCTCCAACTAGTTCTTAGGATGTGTTGAATGAGAGATACTTGGAGCACCAGTCAAAAATGTTTGTGATACAGTGTCATATGCAAGATATGGATGAAAAATTTGGTCATATGGTTTGTATAGAGGAAGAGTGATTATGAGGCAACTTATGATGACAAATTAGTGAATCTTTTGAAGGGAGATCATTCAGTTGAGTTTCCTAGATGCCCTCAATTCTCTCCATATGAGCACCACAAACCCATGGATGAAGATATACCCTTTGATGATGATGAGGAGGATGATTAGACTAAACTTACTTTTTTTAGTAGTTGTGATTTATAGATCCTTTTCATTGTGGAATTTTGATGTATATTATATGTAGGATTGCTTTACATACTTTTACTTTTACTGTTGCATTTGCTCCTATTTATTTAGTTTACTTGTATGTTAGAGTAGTCTTTTACATTGCAAATTTTCATGAGCTACATGTTTTAATTTAGATTCTTTACTACTCAACACCTGTTTTTACTAATTGTACCTGTACTATTCAATGCAAAAAACTTTTAAATTTTTCTCACTTCATGCTTAATATGTATAGAAATGTTTTAAATTATTTAAAAATTTTAGTTTGGGGGAAGGGAGAAAAACTTTTTAATACTAAACTTTCTTTATCCTCAATAAAATATATTTTTAAAATATTGTAACATAGCCTGTGATATGTGGTGTTAACTTTAAAAGGCTATATTTTTGATCCTATAATGTTATAATAGTTTTAAGTAATTTTTTCTAATAGTAAGGTGTAGTTCAAAAGTTAAGGTGTTCGTATGAATGTTTAGGATAATGCTTTTATTGTTCAGAGTAGAGAAATTTTATTTTTGAAAAGTTAAGAGATCTTAGATATACACTTCAAAAAGAATTGGAGACTCTATGAAAAATCATTTTTAAACTAATACACATTATTAAGGTAAGAAATGTGATGGGTGTTTAACTTTAAGATGTGGATAGTGAAGTTCAAAATCATTAAAAGCAATCTAGATATGGTAATCCTCACTTATAAAGAATAGAAAAATTAAGGCTTAAAAAGATCTTGAAGGAAAAAAAAGAGAGAAAAAAAAATGAAAAGAAAAGGAAAGCAAAAAGAAAAATAGGCGAGGAGAAGCTTGAGGAAATGCCCAATTAAAATTTTCTTCACTTGAATCAACTTAACAAAAGATATTTTTTTTACATTTCTGAGCTTATTTACAATTTTAAAGTATTAGTATCTTTATTAGTGGAGTTCTCATAAGATTTTTTTCTCTTAATTTTTCACAGACTTCTAAGTATGAAAAATTACAATTATTTTTGAAATGAATAGAAAAATCAGAATTTCTAGATTTGATTATTAAATATTCTTACTATTTGGTTCTAACCTAAGTTATTAAAAATTTTCTTAAGTTCTACTATCTCATTTTTAGTTTAAAAACTATAGGAATCTTTAAGTGAAACCCACTATCACATGTTATAATATTTTAGCTAGTAAAAGAGTTACTTGAGGACAAGTAACATTTAAGTATGGCGGATGATGCGCCTTAAAATTACCTATTTTATATGCACATTTCATACACATTTTTTAGGACATTATGCTTGAATGAAAGGTATTTTGTGTTTTTTGTTACAGGTGTGAGAAAAAGAGTTTAAGACCAAAAAGGAGCAAAAATATATCAATAAAAGCAAGATGGGTCAAATCTAGACAATTGCCAAAAATAGTTGAACTCGTGCGTAGGCGCTATAATCTGGTGCCTAGGAGCTAGGTGAAATTTGAGGCTGGTGCCTAGGCGCAACAGTTGGGCGCCTAAATGATCCCAATTTTCTATATATATATTGTTGTAAAATGTGTTGTATGCGATTATATGATTAATTTCCTTAACAATTATTCTTAATTTTAAACAAAACCAAAATCTTGATCCAAAGCAAAAGCTAGGTAAATCTTTCACTTTGAAGCAAATAAGAATACAATTATAATATTTTAATATAGGATACTACGTAAGTATACGTATTGTTAATAAGTAATATAGAACTTTCTAATTAAGTCCCGAATATCGATCCCGCAGGGAGGATTAATTTTATATAGCAAAATTTTACTTAGCAATATGTTCTTACTTAAACTTAAGATGTTAAAATATGAATGAAATTTTGATTATTTTTGTAATTTTTTATAATTAAAAATAAATTAAGCAACTAATTAACTTAACTAAAATACTTGTAAGATGAAGGAAATACTAATAAAATATATTTTTCCTTATCATGAATGAGTGTAAATATAGAAATGCTGTTGTGGAAGTATGCTAAATGTCTTGTGCCAAATAGGAGTAATAACATTCTATACCCTTACTAGAGATGCTATAAAGAACATTGGTTAATCTATAGTTTGAATTTTCTTGAAGATCGGCTAGGCGGAGAAGATACTAGCTCTCACTCTAGAGTTTCGGTTAGGCAGAGAAGACACTAGCTCTCATTCTAGAGTTCCCTCTTCTCCCTCCACCTGGGGGCTAACATCTCATATTGAAGCCTAAAACTATAAATCAAATTGGGGATTTCAGCTTATCACTCTAAAGTCCTCTACTTTTACACCATTTAAGATATATTTTCCTATTTATTTGCACTCAACCCCATGAACTACATTCTCATTCATGAAATTACTATGTGTTTCCAACCATTTGTTGACTGAGATAATACCATTTGGATCTTACATGTTCTCACAATAGGAATTAACATCTTAATTAGTCAAATCAAGAAGTAAATGAAGTGTATGGTTTCAAATCATCACAACTTCTTCCAACATTGAAGTCTAATACTTCACACAACTTCCATTAGATATTTAATCACTTATCATTTTAAGGAAAAAGACAAAAAAAATTACTAAGAATTCATGGAAAAAACACAACCACACATGAGTTTAAAAGTAGAAATCATGCACACAAACAAGAAATCTAAAATAAAACCAAGTGTAGACACAAAGATAAACACTTATCTCAAATTCTCTCTACCAAATTTCTTGAAGTTCCTTTGAATTCTCCTCCTTCTCTCACAATACAAACTAACACTTAAAATAAAATTAAATAAAATAAAGGTGGCCGGTGGAGGCAGCGGAGATGGGTGGCGGCGGCGACGATGGGCTGTAAAGTTTGATGGATCGCTGGCCTTCTTTCTTGGAAAATCTAAGTCTTTTCTTATAAAAATCCAAGAGGTGCCCGAGTCTCTCTTCAAAAAGGTGTCTACATTAAATGAATCTTCTAGAAGTTACCTCCTCAAAAGCCAATTGAATGAATTTTTGTGTCCATGGGCTATTTCCCACATTTTTATCAAGGGTAGCTTCAAACACCTCTTCAAAAATGTGCTCAAATTAAATAATACATCAAGTAACTACTTCTGGCGCTTAAGCGTAAGGTACCTTGCGCTTAGGTGCGGAGCCTCTAGCACTTAGGCGTAAGACTGAGCGCTTAGGCGCCCCAGTTCATTTTTGCACCTTTCTTCATATTTGCTCCAAATTTGACCCTTTCTTACTCCTTTTAGCATTTTTTATCCATTTGATTGTAGCTATAAGAAAAAAACAAAATATCTTTCATTAAAGCGCGATATCACAAAAATAGGTATAAAAATGTGTATAAAAACCTTGTGTATTTTAGGTGTATCAAAATCCCCCTAACTTAATATGTTACTTGTCCCCAAGTGACTTTCAATCTTTAATAACCAACATAAGTTGATAATGTATATGAGTTTCTTTATGAGTTACCAAAATTTTGATGTAGAAATATAGTAGTTCAACTTAGAATAAATACTAGTAAATGGGACCAACTTAAACTTTAGAAATTTTTAATGTTAAGAAATAAGAAAATATGAGTTCATATCTAATTTAGAAATATTGTAGATTTTCCAAATATAAACTTTAGGCATTTTATCATCTCTACTTAAAAATTTTAATTAAGCATAATTTTGCTTAATATGTTACTTTCTTAAGCTTAAGAGTTTCTCAAGTTTTCTACTTTAAAAAAATTATGTGGAACCGATTTTTGATTAAGTACAAATCCTTAAGCTTCTTCTCCCTTTTTCAACTTTTTCTTTTCTTTTTTCTTTTTTCTTTTTTTTAGGAAAGGATTACCATATCTGGATAGGCTTTTAATGGTTTTAAATTCCACTCTTCCTTACCTAAAGCAAATTGTTCATATTTTTCTTTCACTTAAAAACATAATAATAGTTTTGAAAATTAATTTCAATAAAAGAAATTTAAGTTTTGAAAATAAAAAGTCTAAATTTCTAACTTTTTCAATAATATAATTTCTCATATTAAAGATAGTTACTCAATACTTAGCATTTTCCACACTAAAAAAATTTTAACTTTAAGTTTTACTACAATACTATAAATTTTAACTAAATTTTCTTACTCATTTCTAGTGTCAAAATTTTACTTCTCTGATATAACTTCATATACATAATCATTTTTCAAATCAAAATCAAATTTATTTGAAATACATCTGAGAAAAATAAACTTTTAAGTTTCTTCAAAATTTTTCATTCACCCAAACATAAATTTTTAATAGAAATAAAACATTTTAGCATCATATATAAATAAGCAGGAATGAAAACTAACTATAACATGCTTACATGAATTTTTATATCCTAAATATGCAAGTACAAAAATTGAAAACAAGATTAAAATTTTAATTTATCAAATTATCTTTTACTTAAAATACAGAGATTCATCAGGCTTTTACGCAGTGAAGCATAACATAAAAGCAAATAAACACACTAACAAACATACATGATTGCAACATAAAGAAAAATAGCTGGTAGTAAATTGAAAATTTAAAACATGCAACTTTTAAAAGTAAAAAAGTTAGCTAGACTCTAAACCTTATTAAGATTCTAGAATTAAGTTTAACAAACACTAACTAAATACATTAAACAACAAAATTAAAACAATTACTACCACTACAACAAACTAGCTAAACACAAAAATTCAAATTCATCACAGTAGGTGTATGAAATAAAACACAACATAACAAAAACTAACAATCTGTATAGTAGCAACTAAAAGCAAAACACAAAGTACAGAACAACTGCATTAACAACAATTCATATCAACACATAAACTAACAACATAAAACAGAACTAAAGAGCCCAACTAATCATCACCTTCTTCTTCATCACTATCATCACTACACCAAACAACTGCAAGCTCATATGGTGGATATCTGGGATACTTATGAAATACTACATCTTTTTACCTCTGTTGAGATGCTCCATAGCTAAGTTGTATTACTCCACATAATCACATCGTCGCTTCATATACCTATCCATATGCTCTGTAAAATGCTCTAAATTTGCCACTTTTTCATTGGTAAAAATAACATTATTTAATATCTTTTCCATAAACTGTGACTGAGAATCAGATCTAGAAGTCTGACCCCGTGTAGTAGAAGAATGTGAAGTAGAGGCTGCAGAACTACAGGAGAATCCACCCTTCCAACCAAAAATAGAATGATGTGAATAAGTCTTCACATTCACACTATTAATGGGCTTCAATGGCTGTAAGATCTTCTTACAGCTGCCATATCTAACACCAGCCTGTTAGCATAAAGAAAAGATCAAGGATGCAAATCCGAAACCTGTAGTAGTAGTAGCGGTAGCAGAACTGGTAATAACTCCAGAAATCAATCCTCCAATATCTATTGGCTTGGACTGCTAAATAGAGTAGTTCAAAGTTGCTCTCTCTTGATTCACTTCACTAAAATGATTAGTAGGCAGCAAACAAACAGATATAAAATAATGTCATGTCTTTGTAGTGGCATCCAACTTTAAAGTAAAAAAGTTTACTCTTCTTTCATTTGTAATCTTCCATAATCCTCTCCTAGCAGTGAAAGATGAATTAATCTCATCTAGCTCCTCCTGAGTAGGACTATAGTTTAAATAAAAACACAAAGTACTCGGGGGGAAGTGATAAAACATATTAATTACCTCATGAGAAAATGGTACTGTCTTCCCCCTCACTATCACTCCTTCCTCATCAGCCTCTGACATATTAGCATAGAACTCTCGTACCATAAAAATCACAGTGACAACAGAAAAATAACAGAACTGCTCCAACTAGAGGCTAACAATCAACTCTTCTACAGCTCCTCCCGGACTTTTGAAACATCGCTCAGGAATTAATTTCCTCAAATGCAGTGCATCACTGTATTGATCCTGAACTCTCTAACTAGCAAATTTACTTGAATTGAATGGAGCTTTTCCCTTCACTCTCTTCATTCTTTGTGCATTTTCTAATAAAATGTATAAAATTTAAAATAAATTCCACAATCAACTCCAAATCACTAAACTCAACTCTTAAAATCTTATACTAAAAAATCCATGCATTTTCCATCAATTTTTTGAAAATTTTCACCACGAATAGTGATTTTTGGGTAACTCATGAATGTGCTCAAAATACATGGTGAAAATAAAAAATTTTGCATGGAAGTGAAGCTCTTACCTCAAGAAGATCAAATCTAACAAATTTCGGTTGAAACTACCATGAAATCTCCAAATACGGTGTTGCCCTAGCTTCTAATTCGTGAAAAATCGAGGAAGAAGGCGAAGAGAAGAGTGATAATGATGTTTTTCGGTCAAAAAATTCACTTAAAACCGTTTGCAAACCGACGCTTAAGCGCAAATGGTTCAGTGCTTAAGCATCTATCTTTCTGTTTAGGCATCACTTAAGTGCAGGTTTTGGCCTTTAGGAGCCAGTGCCGAATTTTTATTTTTTTGATTTAAGTGAAATGCACTCCTAGCCAAAGTCAACCAACCCTATATTGTCTTAAAACACAGTACATAACTATTTTCTCCCCTCTTATTTCTTCTTTTACTCAGGATTCACCAACTTAAACTAATTCAATTCAACACTAAATAACACAAAATTTCAAACAAACAAAACATTTATATTAATTCACGAACAATTGCAAACACTTTCAAATACATAGATGCTCAATCCAAATAGTCTCGGATGAGAAAATTCTTAAAAATAATACTAGATCTTAATAACATAAGACACACATTAAAACACTAAACATAAACAAAAAATACACACATAAACAAACACTAAACACATAAACTCTAAATGACAAACTTAATTCCATTACCTAGTAGATGGAACAAATTTTGGCCAATCGCTAGTCTCTCCTTTAGCATTTGGAACATATATCTGAAAGAACGGATGATGACTAATAAATCTGGTTGAATCTTTTTCAATCCAGTTGTTCTTCAAATACATTTCCTTGTCTGCTTCTTCTATAAAATTGGTATGGCTAAACTACATCTTAAGTTTCCATCTCACATGATACAGATGTGTGTTAACTTCCACCACTTTTGCTTCAATTGAAGCCATGTTAGCATCAATTTTAGGGATTTTATCCGCTATACCTTTGATGTTAATGGCTAGGAAACCATTATACATCTCTTGCGCACTCTGACTAATAAACTTCTTTCTCATTACTTCCTCCTTCAAATCACTCTCCCAAGATGAAAATTTTCAAAACTTCTCTCTTTTCACTTATAATTTAAGGGTTAAATGAAGGTGTGGTTAAATTTCTCTTTATTCCCTTCTATTTGTAGGCTCTATACCTCCTCCATAACTCCTAGGCAAGTCTTAGAACTGCTCTTACACGTTCAAGCCAATTAAGTCACTTGTAGAACTTCTAAAAACCAAATTAGCACATGTTTTTAAACTATTGCTCTTAAGCGCCAGTGCTCAATTTAGCACAGGTCACCTTAACATCCAAACATTCGTTCTAACATGTCTAAGTCATCTTTTAAGGTCATAGAATAATCATTAACTCAATATATAGTCAAAATATACTAGAATTTTCTAAATTACACTCAATAACATAAAAATAAAGACAAACACACAAATAACTATGGGGTGCCTCCTATAAAGAGCTTGGTTTAACATCATCAGCCTGATGTAACGAGTGCTTATTCTGGTTGGCCCAACATCAGAAAATTATTTAATTTAAGTTGGTCATTTACAAAGCAGGATTTCATCCTGTGACCATTCACTTTGAATTTTTTATCAGTTTTAGGATTTTTTATATCCACAGCTCCATAGGGATAAAATTTCATCACAACAAATGGGCCCATCCACCTGGACTTAAATTTGTTTGGAAATAATCTTAACCCTGCATTATAAAGCAAAACTTGTTGCCCTGGCTGAAAATTTTTAGTAAGAATCCTTTGATCATGCAACATCTTCATCTTTTTTTTTTGTAAATCTTAGCACTTTCATGAGATTCATTCCTTATCTCTTCAAGCTCAGTCAATTGCAATAACCTCTTCTCACCAGCATTCAAATTGTAATTAAATTCCTTAATCGACCGATATGTTTTATGCTCAAGTTCAACTAGTAAGTGACACGCTTTCCAAAATATTAACATGTATGAGGACATTCCTATATGAGTTCTCTATGTAGTTCTATAAGCTCACAAAGCATAGTTAAGTTTAGCTGACCAATTCATTTTTGTTGGATTTACAGATGTTTCCAATATTCTTTTAATTTCACAATTGGATAATTCAGCCAAACTACTTGTATGAGGATGATAAGTAGTAGCAATTCTATGGTTAATATGATATTTTTTAATAACTTCTCCATTATTACATTTCTGAAATGATTTCCCCCGTCAATTATGATTACTCTTGGCATCCCAAATCTATAAAATATATTCATTCTTAAGAACTTTGCAACAATTTGAGCATCACATCGAGGTAAAGCAACAGTTTCTGACCATTTGGATACATAATCTACTAATAACAATATATATATAAAATTTCGAAAAATGGTATAAATGGTCCCATGAAATCTAATCCCCAACTATCAAATATCTCAACTTCTAACACATAATTGAGGGGCATCTTATTCCTCCAAGAAATATTGCCTACTCATTCACATTGATCAGAAGTTTTGATTAAAGTATTAACATCTAAAAAGATTGTAGGCCAATAAAATCCAGATTGTAAAATTTTTTATGTTGTTTTATCAACACAAAAATGTCCGACAAAACAATAATTATGGCATTTTTGGATAATTTCATAAGTTTCTTCTAAAGGTACGCATCTTCGAATAATAAGATCCTTTCCTTGTTTATTTAAAAAATGGGTCATCCTAAAATAACTCTTTGCTTCAGATATAAATTTCCTTTTATGTTGGTATGTCATTCCTTATGGTATAATATCACTAACAATAAAGTTCACAATGTCGGCATACCATGGAACACACCACTCGTTAACATTAAACAATTCTTCATCTAGAAAATGTTCATTAATTTCTTTTTCAAAATAGAGTGGTTTTTCTAATTCAAGTCTGGACAAATGATCAGCAATTTGGTTCTCAGCTCCCTTCCTATCTACTATTTCAAAGTCAACATCTTGCAAAAGAAGAACCCATCTTATTAATCTTGGTTTTGCATCCTTCTTTTTCATTAAATACTTAATAGCATAATGATCTGTATGCACTATACATTTATATCCAATTAATTATGATCTAAATTTATCAAAAGCATATACTACTGCTAATAACTCTTTCTCAGTTATGGTATAATTAATTTGAGCTTCATTAAGAGTTCTAATAGCATAGTAGATAACTTTGAAAATTTTTTCATTCTTTTGTCCTAAAACAACTCCCATATCATAATAACTAGCATCACACATTAATTCAAAAGGTTTTTCCCAATCTGATGAAACAACAATTGGTGCAATGACTAATTTTTTTTAATAATTCAAAAGCTTTTAGGCACTCTTCAACAAAATTAAAAATTACATCTTTTTCAAGTAAATGGCATAGAGGCTTAGCAATTTTTTAAAAGTTTTTAATATAACGCCTGTTTAATCCAACATATCCTAAAAAACTCCTAATTTCCTTCATACTTATTGGGTAGGGTAAATTAGCGATCACTTGAATTTTTGCAGGGTCTACTTCATACCATTTTTTGAAATTTGATGTCCCAAAACTATTCCTCTTGCTATCATAAATTGGCAATTTTCCCAATTAAGGACTAAATTTGTTTCTACACAGCGCTTAAGAAATTTTGATAGATGTTCTAAACACAAGTTAGATGAAGTTTCAAACACTGAAAAATCATCCATAAAAACTTCAATCCCTCTTTCAATTAAATCACAAAAAATAGCCATCATGCATCTTTGAAAGGTAGTAGGTGCATTACATAAACCAAAAAGCTTCTACTAAAAGCAAATGTACCATAAGGACTAGTAAAAGCTGTTCTCTCTTGATCCTCATGAGCTATTTGTATTTAATGATAACCAGTATATCTATCCAGAAAATAAAATTATTTATGCCCAACTATTCTATTCAGCATTTGATCTAGAAAGAGTAGTGGAAAATGAAATTTCCTAGTGGCGAGATTTAGTTTTCTATAATCAATGCATATTCATCATCCTGTGATTTATCATATTGATATTAATTCATTATGTTCATTTAAAGCAATAGTCACTCCTCCCTTCTTAGGAACGTAGTGAATTGGACTAACCCATGCACTATCTGAAATAGGGTAGATAATTCTAGCATCTAACTACTTTAAAAATTTTTTCTTAACAACTTCATTCATAATAGGATTCAATCTTCTTTGAGGATCAGCCCTGAGTTTGCAATTCTCTTCCATATGAATTCTATGCATAAATATTGAAGGACTGATTCCTTTTATATCAGTAATTGTCCATCCAAAGGCTATCTTATAACTCTTTAAAGTTCTCATCAAAATCTCTTCTTCTTATATAGCTAATTTTGAGGAAATTATGATAGATGATGTAGAGGAATAACCTAAAAAGACATATTTTAAATGTTCGGAAAGCAACTTCAACTTAAGCTCAGGAGGTTTTTCAATTAATGGACAAAAACATGTATCTTTTTCTGTTGTGTCCAAAACTTCAAAACTTTCTCGAACATAATTTAAATCTTCCTTATATAAATCTTCATATTGATCTAAATCCTTTTCTTGCTCGTGTTACACATCTTTCAACTCAGTTTTTTCTTCACAAGTTGTTTTGAAATGACATTCACTTAAGTATCTTATAACATCCATTCTATAACATTCATCATATTTACCTTTTGCAGGGTAGTTCATTGATTTAAAAATATTAAATGTAATTTTTGGAGCATTGACATGCATAGTTAGTTTTCCTTTCTGCACATCTATCATTTCTCTTCTTGTGGCTAAGAAATGTCTCCCCAAAATGATAGGTATCTCCATCATTGCTCTTCTTGTGGCTAGGAAATGTCTCCCCAAAATGATAGGTATCTCTTTATCTTTGTCCTTCTGTGGCTAGGAAAGGTCTCCCTAAAATGATAAGTATCTCTTTATCTTCCTCCATATGCTTAGCACAATAAAATCAACAGGAAAGATAAATTGATCCACTTTCACTAGGACATCTTCTATAACTCTTTTAGGATAAGTTATTGAATGATCTGCTAACTACAGAGTTACAATAGTAGGGGTTATTTCTCGTAATCTCAATCTTTTAAATATTGATAATGACATAAGGTTGATGCTTGCTCCTAAGTCAAATAAAGCTTTCCCATAAAATCTATCTCCTTTTGCACATGGAATTGTAAAGCTACCAGGATCTTTAAACTTTTCAGGAAGCTTTTTCTGAATTATAGCACAACACTCCTCACTAAGTGTAACAGTCTCATTATCTTCAAACTTCTTTTTCTTATTAAAAATATCTTTCATAAACTTCACATAGCTTGACATTTATTCTAGAGCTTCAACAAATGGAATATTAATTGTAAGCTTCTTAAAAATTTTCATAAATTTTGAAAATTGCATATCCAACCTTTGTTGTTGAAGCCTCTGAGGACATGAAGGTGGTGTTTTTTCCAAATCAACTTTAAATGGAGAAATAGGTCTCTCTAAACCTTTTGGAGCATCCTCTTTTCGTTCTTTAATCTCTTGTCTCTCTACTTCAGTCTCTTTTTAAAGTCTACCTTCCAATTATCTTCCACTTCTGAGTTGAATGACTTTTACTTGCTCTTTATTCTGGTCTTTCTGATTTATTTATGTTTTACTAGGAAGTGTTCCTTAGGATCTATTCATTAATAAATTAGCTATTTGTCCCAATTTATTCTCAATATTTCTAACTGTAGCTCCTTAACTTTGTAACTGATTTCTCATTTGTAACATCACTTCTTCTATAAACAACTTCTTCTCCTTAAATTGTGGATTACTGTTAAAACCTGGAGGATAAGTATTTCTATAATTACTATTCCCTTGGTTGTTCTAGTTTTCCAATGGGTTTACTTGTTTGTTCCCCCATTACTGATTCTTACCATCCGAAGCATTGTTCCAGTTATAGTTAGGATGGTTCTTCCAACCTTGGTTATAATAATTTGAACATGGGTCATTCTGCTTATTCTTTATGGCATTTAAAGTTTCAAATGATGCTTGAGAATCTACCATTTAACCTAATGAATTCTCTTCAATCATTGGAATTGGTTGAGAAAAATTCATTCCAAATTAGTCTAACTTCCTTGAAATTACAGCAACTTGATTTGCTAGCATGGTAAAAGCATCAGTTTCATGAATATTGGCTAGTTTAAAGAGATTTACCCTTTCAGAAGAGTATTAAAAATTATTAGTAGCCATCTCTTCAGTAAAGCATAAGCATCATTAAATGGTTTTGACATCAATGAACCACCAACAACGACATCGATAATAGATTTAAGAGATCCAGCTAATCCCTTATAAAAAGTTTGAATTATTAACTAATATAGTATAACATGGTTTGGACACTTTGTTAAGATTTATTTAAATAGTTCTCATGCTTCATAAATAGATTCCCCTTCAAACTGATAAAAAGATGCAATATGATTTCTAAGCTTTGCAGTTTTTTATGGTGGAAAATATTTAGCAAGGAATTTTTTTGCTAAATCACTCCAAGTTTTGATAGATCCAGGTGATAATTAATGTGACCATATCTTAGCCTTATTCCTCAGTGAGAAAGGAAATAGTCTAAGTCTTATAGCATCATTTGAATTAGCCACTACAACGGGTTTTTGAATACTATAATGAATTTCATACACCGTAGGGTTTGCATAATATCTTAAAAGTCTAAACTCTTCAACATTTTGATTATTTTGATATGTCATTTATTGAAAATTTTCAGTAATTTTTTATTTCTTAATTTTTCTAATAGTTCTTTCTAATTCAGAATCATAAAACACAAGTCTTGCAGAACTTGAACTATGCATACATACTATAAAACACATAAAATATATTAAAGCAAAAAAAAAAACACACAAACAAGAACTTTATATAAAAATGACACTACAATATTCCTAAAATAAATCTTAAATTTTAAGTAAAACTTTGTAAAAATTTTGCTTTCTAAAAACTTCTTTTGAAAATATTTTTGCAAATTACTATTATATTTGTCCTCCTCCCCGACAACGCAGTGAAAAACTTGATCCCGATTTTCTATGTATATAGATGTAAAATGCGATGTATGCGATTATATGATTCATTTCTTTAATAATTATTCCTAATTTGCAACAAAGCAAAAAACTTGATCCAAAGCAAAAGCTAGGTAAATCTTTCACTTTGAAGAAAATAAGAATGCAATTATAATATTTCAATATGGGATACTACGCAAGTATACGTATGATTATCAAGTAATGTAGAACTTTCTGGTTAAGTCTCAAATATCGATCCCACGGGGAGGACTAACTTTAGATAACAAAAATTTTCTTAGTAATATATTCTTACTTAAAATTAAGATGTTAAAATAGGAATGAAAGTTTGATTCTTTTTGTAATTTTTTATCATTGAAAATAAAGTAAGCAACTAATTAACTTAACTAAAATACTTGCAAGATGAAGACAATATTATCAAAATATCTTTTTCCTTATAATGAATAAGTGATAAATATAGAAATTATATTGTGGAAGTATGCTAAATGTGTTGTGTCAAATAGGAGCAATAATATTCTTTACCCTTACTAGAGATGCTATAAAGAACATTGGCTAATCTATAGTTTGAATAGTCTTGAAGATCGGCTAGGCAGGGAAGACACTAGCTCTCACTCTAGAGTTCCCTCTTCTCCCTCCACCTGGGGGCTAACATTTTGTATCAAAATTTAAAACTATAAATCAAATTGGGGGCTTTAGTCTGTCACTCTGAAGTCCTCTATGTTTAGTCACTTTAAAATATATTTACCTATTTATTTGCACTCAACCCCATGTCTCATTCATTAAATCAATATGTGATTCCAACCATTTGTTGACTGAGATAACACCATCGTAGATCTTACATGTTCTCACAACAAGTATTAACATTTTAATTGGCCAAATCAAGAAGTAAATGAAGTGCAAGGTTTCAAATCATCACAACTTCTTCCAACTTTGAAGTCTAATACTTTACACAACTTCCTTTAGATATTTAATCACTTACCATTATAAAGAAAAAAGATAAATAAAACAACTTAAAATTCATGGAGAAAACACAACCACACATGAGTTTAAAAGTAGGAATCATGCACACAAATAAGAAATCTAAATTAAAACCAAGTGTAGACACAAAGATAAACACTTACCTCAAATTCTCTTCACCAAATATCTTCAATTTCCTTTAAATTTTCCCCATTCTCTCACAATACAAGCTAACACTAAAAAAAAATAAATTAAATAAAGGTGGCCGACGGTGGCCTGCAGCTGCGGTGGCGGCGATGGGCTGTAAAGTTTGATGGATGGCTGGCCTCCTTTCTTGGAAAATTTAAGACTTTTTTTATAAAAATCCAAGGGGTGCCTTGGTGTTTCTTCAAAAAGGTGTCTCCATTCAATGAATCTTTTAGAAGTTGCCTCCTCAAAAGCCAATTGAATGAATTTTCATGTCCATGGGCTATTTCTGACTTTTTAATCAAGAGTTTCTTCAAAAACCTCTTAAAAAATCCACACAAATTAAATAATTCATCAAATAACTATTTCTGACGCTTAAGCGCGGGGTATGTAGCCCTTAAGTGCGGAGCCTCTGGAAATTAAACACCCAGTTCATTTTTTCAACTTTCTTCATTTTTTCTCCAACTTTGACTCCTTTTCACACTTTTTAGCATTTTTCATCCATTTGATTGTACCTGCAAGAAAAACACATTAATACCTTTCATTAAAGCGCAATATCAAAAAAATAGGTATAAAATGTGTATAAAAATACTATATATTTTAGGTGTATCACTAGGCATCAAAGATGGTTACAATCACATTCATGAAATATGAACAAATTTTGAAGAGATGTCTGAAGCAACCCTTGGTGATTTTTGATGCACTATATATATGGATAAAATCTATATAAAAGGAGAGACTGTTAGAGTTTTTTTGAGAAAGAAAGACACCCATATAGAGTGGATGGCCACCTCAGTGAGGTTTTACGAGTCTTTTTGATTTTTGGAGTATTGTGAGTCTTGTAAGAGTCTATTGGAGTCAGAGAAATCAGAGAACTTCAGAGAAGTGCTTGGGGAAATATTTAAGATAAGTATTTGTATTTATGTTCTTAAGTTTTGTATTTTGGATTTGGGTTTTATAAATATATTTTGTTTTGTTATTCCCATGAATTTTGTGTAGTTTTCTTCTTTCTCCTTGCAATAATAAGTAATCATGTGGTGGATTTGATTTGTTTAGAACTTCTTTTATTCCAAAATTTGTGATAGTATTTTCACCAGTTCTTCATTTACTTTGAAATTGGCCACTTGTATTGTTAAAATTTATTGAGAAACTTAATGACCCGAGAGGGCTAAAATTTCACCAACTAATGAGTACCACATTTCACTTTGGAAAGTGCCATGACTATCATCCAAGGGGAGTGCAAATAAATAAGGAAGATACATTGGAAGATTCAACAGTAACATCTCAAGAAGAAATAACAGAAATAAATTGAAGGAGTGGAAAAATGTTACCTCCAAGAATAGCTCCGACGGATAAAGGGAAACAAATAATAATTCAAGAAGATCTACCTCCACCTCCACCAATAGAAAAACAACATGAAGCCACAGGAACAAATAAAATTGATTACAANATACCCAAAGTTGTATCACCGATACAGTCTGATCAAGAAGTAAAAATAGAATCTGAAGTATCAATTATTAAGATACCCAAGGTTGTATCACCGATACAGTCTGATCAAGAAGTAAAAATAGAATCTTAAGTATCTGATATTATTACGATTATAATGGAGAAGGAAACCCCACAAGGTTCTCCAAGAGCAAGTGATATATCACAAATTGAAGAGAGTACGAGATGAGATCTATGAGTTAGCTCGAGAACATGGAGTCTCCGTAAGTGAAGAAGATGAAGATTTTGATTACAAATGAGATCTATGAGTTAGCTCGAGAACATGGAGTCTCCGTAAGTGAAGAAGATGAAGACTTTGAATACAGTGACTATCTTGAAGAAGACTTCATGGATATTCATGTTGTTGAAACAAGAGCTTCCGCATTTTCACGAGATGAAAATGTTGTGGAAGAAATGCAAAGAGCCCTTCTCCAAAAGGATGAACTTGTTAGTTCACTGGAGAAAAAGATAGAAGAAATTACCACTGCTATGACTTATGGCCGCAATCCAAGGTCAGTCACAAATACCGCAGTCGGCATCTCCAGGTGTCAATCAACTGAACTTGTTAGTTCTGGAGAAAAAGAAAGAGAAATGATCGCTGCTATGACTGCTATGGCCGCAATCCAAGGTCAGTCACAAATACCGCAGTCGATATCTACCGCTGCTATGACCGCTATGGCCGCACAATCCAAGGTCAGTCACAAATACCGCAGTCGGTATCTCCAGGTGTCAATCAACCAGAGGTTATTACAGAAAGAAGAGAAGTAACATCCGCCAATAAAGAAGACCAACCGCGAAAAGAATCTACATCCATACCGCAGTCGGTATCTCCAGGTGTCAATCAACCAGAGGATGTACACATTACAGAAGAAAGAAAGAGAAGTAACATTCGAGAGGTTAATCAACCAGAAGTCATACACATTACAGAAGAAAGAAGAGAAGTAACATCCGCAATCAACCAGAGGCCATACATATTACAGAAGAAAGAAGAGAAGTAACATACGCCAATAAAGAAGATCAGCGCGAAAAGAATCTACATCCACAACCATACCTGAAAAAGATCTCAAACAAATAGTTGAGCAACTTCGTGANNNCTTTAACCATAGGGTCACCCGATTTGACATTATAACCAAATGACCTAGAAAACTTGAACTCTCCTACAACGAGGAGCTTACAGCTTACGTGGTGGGTAACCCGGCCATCTTCAACAACAAGAAGATCTACACTAATACATTCCTTCCTTAGCTTTAAAATAACAAAGCCATAGGAATTCGAGGTTGTTTGCCCAGTGCAACATAAATCCTCAAACAAATTTTTCTAGTCGTTTGTCACGACTTAAATCCTCATATCTTCCAGGCAATTTGTGTTGATTGCTTCACACAAATGTAAGCCCAAAATAAATAAGAATTGCCAGGATGAAATACTTAAATATCTCTCATCCAAAAACTAAAACCAAACAATAGGATAGCTTGGGAAGTCACCGAAGTCCTCCTTCGGATCCGTGACATCCTTTAGTGTTTCCTCCTTTGAACTTCAAAATAAAATTCCAAATTTGAACCAATCCCCTTCACACTTCTTAGTCCGATATCTTTGAAATGTCCTTACCTTTGAACTCCTTGAAGGTAATTTTTCTTGATTTTTTTATCGAGAGTATTCTTAGGTAACTTCAGTTATCTATGATGTCATTAACTATAGGGGCTTGCCCTTATAGGAAGCTTTTCCCGAACCTNATATCCCTCTCCCAATTCCACCACAGAAATCCAATTTTGAGTTTGAATTCCTGCCTGAAACCAGGACAAACTCCAATCCAAACATACACATCACCAAATTTCAAACAAATTGGCTCTACACCTTCACAACAATGAAGGAAGCCAAAACCCCATCAATTCCCCCTCTGAAATAGCCCCCTACACCTTCACAACAGAGAAAGAAGACAAACCCCCATCAATTCCCCCTTTGAAATAGCATAATTGACTCTACACCTTCACAAGAGTGAAAGAAGCCAAAGCCCCATCAAATCCCCCTTCTACAAAGCCTCTATCACATAGTTTCTCAACCAACACCCAAAATCGGCCTTGATCAAAATCATACATAGGCTTTACACCAGAGCACAACCAACACCCAAAATCGGTTGTGGTCGAAATCATATATAGGCCTTACACCAGAGCCAGAGGCTTCATCCCTGAGCTCTTTGGGACCCAACAAAGGTGTGAAGATTCTCTGATTGAGGCCAAACCTCTCAGAGCAAAGGTACAACCTCACTCACTCTCCCGAGCCTTCGCGAGCTCTACCTTTATTATGGCTTAATTTCATAGTAAGTTTACCATATAGATGTGTTCGTCTCTTCAAGACGATCAATTTAAAACATCATCAAAATCCATTAAGAAATGAGAGAGATATTAAGGTTTTAAATTGGACGGCTCTCGGTTAAGGCCGTCGGGGACGATGAACGGATATCGTCCATTCTCGCGTGTATTGAGTGGACGGTGGAGATCAAGCCGGATGATCCTCTGGAACGATACGGCGGGCCGCGTGGCAGCTGACTCAGAAGGCAGCGTTGAATAGAAGCACGCCGCATGGCTGTTCGACGGATCCGATGATCCAGTCAGCCGTGGTTTTGAATAAATAAATAGGGGTATTTAATAAATTCAGAAAATACCCCTAAACTTCAAAAATCCATATCGCATAGAAAATTCATAAAAATAAAAGNTCAGTGAATAGAGGAGAATCATATGGAATTATTTTCACATTAATTTGATGCATAAATTAATTTTAAAAAATGAAAGAACCATGTGGAAGTATTTTCACATTAATTTGATGCATAAATTATTTTTAAAAAATGAATTAGTGTTAGGGGTTTTTCAATTCTCCATTCATATTGGATTATCACCTTAACCCCAAATTTTTATATATTGTAGCCTCTGTCTAGATGCATAATTTGAGTATTTTTTCAAAGAAATAGAAGATCTCTAGATAGAGATTTTAATTTTCTAAGTTTTTATGCATTTTTTATTCAAATAATTATAGAAAATTGTATGTGGCTTAGAAAATTCTACAAAACTTCATATAAGTTCCTTATGGCTAGAGTAGTCTTAGGAAATAATTTCATGATTTTTAAGAATAAAAAACATTAGTGTTTTGAGCAAACCCTAATTTGCTTAAAACATTTAATTTGGAGTACCTAGAGATCAAAATCACTTGATTTTTCTTCTCCACTATGGCTCATGAGTCAGAGAACTACCATAAAAAATTCAAAGGATTTGAAATCATTTAATATTTTTAATTGATTTTTAAAGATCATTATTAAATTGAACACTTAAATAACTTTTAAAAATCAAAACATCATTTGATATTTTTAATTGATTTTTAAAAGATCATCATCAAATTTAACACTTAAATAATTTTCAAAAATCAAAATATAACTCCAAAAATTATCAAACCTAGTTTTTTGAGTTCTCTGACATCAGAGAGATTTAACNTTCTAAGTTTTTATGCATTTTTTATTCAAATAATTATAGAAAATTGTATGTGGCTTAGAAAATTCTACAAAACTTCATATAAGTTCCTTATGGCTAAAGTAGTCTTAGGAAATAATTTCATGATTTTTAAGAATAAAAAACATTAGTGTTTTGAGCAAACCCTAATTTGCTTAAAACATTTAATTTGGAGTACCTAGAGATCAAAATCACTTGATTTTTCTTCTCCACTATGGCTCATGAGTCAGAGAACTAACCATAAAAATTTCAAAAGATTTTGAGATCATTTGATATTTTTAATTGATTTTTAAAGATCATCATCAAATTTAACACTTAAATAATTTTCAAAAATCAAANAAATTGTAATTTTGAATATTTTGGCCTTAATGAACATTTAGGCTTAATCAAAATGGGAAATGGGTAATTTCTGATATTAATTAACTCGTTTGATGATTTGCAATAAAAAATGGGCTTAATTGGTAGAAACCCACTTCACTTTGCCAAATTATAAGATAAATAAATAATTCCCATAATTATCAAAATTTTGAAAATTTCATCAATTTTTGAATTTGGGGGTATAACTTTGGAAATCAATGATTTCATACCCTTATTTGATAATCAAAATGAATTTTAAATGATCTTGATAATGATCACTTAAAGTTTTAAATCTTTTCAAAATCAATTCACACACTTAATACATTTACTTAGGTCTTAAGGACTTAGTGATGAACTTAAGTTGGAATCCACTTGTTGAAAGAAGATTTAGAAAAATCAACATAATCAAATTCTTTTAAAACACCACAAGTCCAATTAGGACTAAAATTCACTCACTTAGGTCTTAAGGACTTAGTGGTGAACTTAAGTTGAAATCCACTTGTCAAAAGAGGAATTAGAAAAATCAAATCAAAACTCTTTTAAAACACCACAAGTCTAATTAGGACTAAAATTTGGATAAGTGTTCTTAATAATATTAATTTGTCTCCTAAAGAGACTTCACCCACATAAATTTCAAATTGAAATGTAAATGACATTTACCTTATTCTTGGGAGTAATCAAGACATCAATATTCACTGAGCATCAGGATATTCAAGATGAATTGTTAAGTAACATAATAAAGTTTAAATGAACACAATGCCTTTTACCAGATATTAAGATGGTTGCATGGACCTGCTCCCTACTTTTAACCTGGTGAATACCTTAGGGATCTATTAAACTTAATATGTTTTACTTAATAATATTATCCTTCAAATTTAAGGACCCAATACACAACATAGAGTTAGGAAGGTTTCCAAAACTTTACTTTTCCAGCTCTATATGCATAAATGCTCTGACATGCATTTTGAGTTTCAGGTGGTGGAATGAGAAGACTCGTCAGGTACACTTTTACAGTTTATAGCGTTTTACAGTCTTTCTTGTACTTTTCTACTGCTTTTCTTTTATGCTTGTACCATACTTACTGCATAAAAAACACTTGCATGTTAAAAATAAAACAAAACCAAAATCAAAAACAAAAATAAAATTTCAAACAAAAATACCTCACAACATTTCAAAA
>JXCR01097833.1:43839-53956 GCA_002079205.1 Phalaenopsis hybrid cultivar | reverse complement strand
CCGAACCCAGCATAATATAAACCCTATTTAATTCCTTATATTAAATAGGGGAATTTGTCGGCCAATATATTGGTTCCGCAGATCAAACGGATGTCATGACTTTCTCTAGTTTATTTGATCGAGCCTCACCGTTCAATTCTTGTATTCATTTTGGTTTCGCAGACCAAACGGATGTCATAACTTTCTTTAGTTTATTTGATCGAACCTCACTCTCAATTCTTGCATTCATCCTTCGGGATAGATACAGGATTTGAGGTAAACACTCTTTCATTTAAACTATGAAAATTATGAGGTCAATAACTTTCTCTAGTTTATTTGATCGAGTCTCACCCTCAATTCTTGTGTTCATCCTTCGGGATGGATACTTTAGTTTATTTGATCGAGCCTCACTCTCAATTCTTGTGTTCATCCTTCGGGATAGATATTTCTCTAGTTTATTTGATCGGGTCTCACCCTCAATTCTTGTGTTCATCCTTCGGGATAGATACATGATTTGAGATAAAGTGCTCTTTCATCTAAACTATGAAAATTATGGGGTCAATTTGACTTCATCTCTTTCATTTAAACTATGAAAATTATGGGGTCAGTTTGACTTCATATTTTTCAAAACTAAATCTAGTTTATTTGATCGAGCCTCACCCTCAATTCTTGTGTTCATCCTTTGGGATAGATACACGAAGGTAAAGTGCTCTTCCATTTAAACTATGAAAATTATGGGGTCAGTTTGACTTCATCTTTTTTTAAAACTAATTTTTTTTTTTTAACGTCCTTCCGAAGCGGGCAACGGGATTTCAATTCCGATGATCGACAGCTTCTTACGGGCAAACTCCACACCAAAAATAGTGCCGACAGGCTGGCGACTCCGCTGGGGATCTCTTCTCTCTCCATTTAAATCAAGGAAAAAATATCTTTATATATCGGTAATGTATTATGAATCAAGATTACCTTTCTTCTGTTGGCATACTTTACTCATTTCTGTCTTGGGAAAGTACGGTCAACTCTTTTGACCTTCAGGATCATCTATTCGACCATCTTTGGACAGAGTGATTCAGAAGGCCATTAAGGATATCCTGATCTTTATATGGGGTCGGACCCCCAATAAGTGTGTAGGTGGACTAACTCCACCTGAGCATAAAATGGGTCCCGCACTGGGTCCTAAACTTTGCTTTTTCATCTCCTTTTGGGGACGATCTTGCTTTTCTGGATCCCGTACTGGATACTAAAATATTTTAATTTTGCAAATTAAACTAATACTACATGAAATTTGAAAATTTTGAAAATTTTTATTNCATCTAAACTATGAAAATTATGGAGTCAGTTTGACTTCATCTTTTTCAAAACTCAACTTTTTTAACGTCCTCCCGAAACGGGCAACGGGATTTCAATTCCGATGACTGACAGCTTCTTACGGGCGAACCCCACACCAAAAATAGTGCCGACAAGGCCTCCCCAAGTCCAAGGAGAGTCTGAAATTTTGGCTCCAGGTGGCACGCCTCTCTAGGGTTGTCATGCCAAATNGCAATAGGAAAGCCCGGAAAGCGGCTAAAAGACAGATCCTTGAGAAAATACCTACTGAAGAAGGATTTTATCGNCTTTTGAGGACGTTAAACAATATTTAATGACACCTCCTATTTTGGCAGCCCCTATCTCAGGGAGACCTTTGATACTTTATCCGCAGCTTTAGATTACTCGCTCGGAGCTTTACGAGCCCAAGTTAACAATGAGGGCAAAGAAAATGCACTATACTACCTGAGCTGTCGTCTAATACCTACGGAGATAAGGTATCCACCAATTGAGAAGCATTGTCTATCTTTAATTTTTGCGGCCCAGAAGCTTAGGCATTACATGCTTTCTCACAAGGTAACTCTGATTTCAAGAATTAATTCGTTGCAATATTTAATGACACGACCAACACTCTCCGGACGTCTAGCAAGATGGTCGATGATATTATTGCAATTCGACATAACTTTTGTTCCCCTGTGTGCTATCAAGGGATAGATACTAGCAAACTTTCTTGCTGCACACCCATTACCAGCTGGGTCCTTACTCAATGAAGAGTTACCAGACGAACAAATTCTACAAACAAATTCATCTAGTGCACAACACTGAGAGATGTACTTCAACGGTGCTTCTTCAGCCAGAAAAGACAAAGGCTCGGGCACAATCAACCAGGCAAAGTAGGAGTTGGTCTGATTTTCATCACTCTAGACAAGGGTAACTGAGATTCTCGTACCACCTGATAGAGCCTTGCACCAATAATGAAGCAGAATACGAAGCTTTAAATACAGGATTAGAGTTGGCAATCTTAATGGACATAAAATATATTACCATCTACGGTGACTGCCAACTCATCATTCAACAAATTTCNAGATATCCACCAATTGAGAAACATTGTCTAGCTTTAATTTTTGCAGTACAAAAGCTCAGGCATTATATGCTTTCTCACAAGGTGACTTTGATTTCAAGNACGAGGGCAAAGAAAATGCACTATATTACCTGAGTCGTCGCCTAATACCAACAGAGATAAGATATCCACCAATTGAGAAGCATTGTCTAGCTTTAATTTTTGCAGTACAAAAGCTTAGGCATTACATGCTTTCTCACAAGGTGACTTTGATTTCAAGAATTAATCCGTTGCAATATTTAATGACACGACCAACACTCTCTGGACGTTTGGCAAGATGGTCAATGATATTATTACAATTCGATATAACTTTTGTTCCCCTGCGGGCTATCAAGGGACAAATCNATTAATCCATTGCAATACTTAATGACACGACCAACACTCTCTGGCCGTTTGGCAAGATGGTCAATGATATTAANGTTACAATATTTAATGACACGACCAACACTCTCTGGATGTCTGGCAAGATGGTCAATGATATTATTGCAATTGGATATAACTTTTGTTCCACTGTGTGCTATCAAGGGACAGATATTAGCAGTCACCCGCTACCAGCTGGGTCCCCACTCAATGACGAGTTACCGGATTACCAAATTCTACATACAGATTCCTCCAGTACGCAACACTGGGAGATGTACTTTGATGGTGCTTCGTCAGANACACGACCAACACTCTCCGGACGTCTGGCAAGATGGTCAATGATATTATTGAAATTCGACATAACTTTTGTTTCCCTACGTGCTATCAAGGGACAGATACTGGCAGACTTTCTTGATGCACACCCGTTACCAGCTGGGTCTCCACTCAATGATGAGTTACCAGATAAACAAATTCTACAAACAGATTTATCCAATGNTCTGGACGTTTGGCAAGATGATCAATGATATTATTACAATTCGATATAACTTTTGTTCCCCTGCGCGCTATTAAGGGACAGATATTAGCAGACTTTCTTACTGCACACCCGCTGNATACTAGCAGACTTTCTTGCTGCACACCCGTTACCAGCTGGGTCCCCACTCAATGACGAGTTACCAGATGAATAAATTCTACATATAGATTCCTCCAGTATNGGGGCAGATACTAGCAGACTTTCTTGCTGCACACCCGCTACCAGCTGGGTCCCCACTCAATGACAAGTTACCGGATGAAGAAATTCTACATACGGNTATTGTTGCAATTCGACATAACGTTTGTTCCCCTGCGTGCTATCAAGGGACAGATACTAGCAGACTTTTTTGCTGCACAACCGTTACCAGCTGGGTCCCCACTCAATGACGAGTTACCAGAAGAACAAATTCTACATGCAGNCATCAATAATGAAGCAGAATATGAAGCTTTGATTACAGGATTAGAGCTGGCAATCTTAATGGACATAAAAGAGNCATCAATAATGAAGCAGAATATGAAGCTTTGATTACAGGATTAGAGCTGGCAATCTTAATGGACATAAAAGAAATTACCATCCATGGTGACTTCCAACTCATTATTCAACAAATTGTTGGACAATACAGAATTTTGAAGCCCAGATTGTCAGAAATTACCAGTACACAATGAAACTGCTGGAGCAGATTCCTAACGTGACTTTCTATCAGATTCCTCGAGTAGATAATGCACATGCCGACGCTCTAGCAAAACTTGCTAAAANATTTTTAAAAGTAATCTTAGCATAGTCCTACATTTAGGTTTGCACCCATCTAAATCTAAATTGATAAAAAAAAAGGGAAGCCAATGATATTTTTTTCCAACTTTAAGGAAAATGATGTTACAAAAGAATGGTTCAACAAATAGATTTTATTGTCAATTTAGTGTAACTCGGCTTATTTTTGCTAATGAGTCACTTATGGTGGGGCAACCATATTGGGCAACTCTTTTTTATAACCTTACCTTATGAGCCATGCATATGGATTTTCAAAATAACCTTTATAAGTATGAAATCTATCTTTTTGTGTTATCTCCTTACTAATTGAGCTTCAATGGATTAAAATTTTTAAATCTCTTTCTCTTGTTAAGAGGTTTTAGTTTATTCTCTCCTCAAATAAATATTATCTTTTTTTTTTCTTTTTTTGGCCTTAGTCCCTAAATTTATTTTGAAAATCTAACTCTTATTTATGTTTTATATTGGGCTATGTGGAAAATCATTAACATAGGTCTTATGGCTTAAATGTGCTATAGGTCAAAACTTTGAACTTTAGTGACTTATTGAGTTCTATTATTATTGATATAAGTTAATGGTTCTTAATTCCACAATGTCTTTTAATATTAATTTTTTTTAATTCCATTATAAATATAGGCCCCATCATGGAGGTGATAAGTTTTGTTAGAATTTGGTGAACTACTTCTATAGTTTCATTGCTAAAAAATTTAATTTTAGTGAATTGATTATGCATAATTTATCTTATTAGGTATGTTTTAAATGTTACTTTAAAAATCACTTTTTTTTGTTTTGTTACTAAACGCCTTATATATCGAAAAAAATATTCTGTTTGCATGTTTGTATGTCCGGACGACCAACCATCGAGTGTCTTGTCGGCGCTAATGAGATGTATGACGATGTGGCGTACGGTGGTTGGACGTTCGGTCATGTCACCCGACGATGAGATAAATAACAGTGTGGCGCCCGGTGGTTGGCCGTCCAGACGTGCAGTGTCTGAACATAATATTTTCTCCATATATTGGGGTTTAAGGTATAATGAGTGGGTTAATAAAAGTTGAATTAATAGAAGGTATATGGAGTGGGTTAATAATAGTTGAATTAACAGTAAGAAGGTGATAGGACTCTCATGGTCATGATGATGTGAGGCTATAGCTGCAATGATCTTTTTTAGGAGCAAATATTACATCTGAAATCTAATAATAGGGCGCCGCGTGTCAAGTGGGTCTACCGCAATACACTGTGATTGATCAATGTTAAAATTTGTAGGGTCCACTTGACACGTGGCGCCCTACTGTTGGACATCGAATGCATCCGAAGTCCTGACCTAATAATTTTTTCATTCTTATGGGGTGTTTGGCTGCATCTTGAATTCAAGTTGAGCAGGATTTAGTAAATACAGTAGTGATATTAAATTCAAATTTATGTTCGACATTATTTCAGTTAAATTTGGTTTAATCCATAACAAATGTTTTAACAGCTTTTGAGATTTAACTGACAACACAACAAGCCATTCTCTTAAATCCAGTTTGAGATCAGATTTAGTAAATCTAGGATTACCGTCACGCCAGATAAGTTTTTGGATCTAGCTGAAGGCCAGATTTAGGCGTTGAATTTGTTTTTAGTGGATTTGTTTACGTTAAATCCATAAATCAATCCGACAAACACAACGTACGAAACACCGCATTAGGATCGAGGTTGTAAACGAGTCGAGCTTGAGCAAGCTCGGGCTTGACTCGTGTTCGAAATCNAAACACAACGTACGAAACACCGCATTAGGATCGAGGTTGTAAACGAGTCGAGCTTGAGCAAGCTCGGGCTTGGCTCGTGAACAGTGTAATATTCGTGTTCGTGTTCAGCTCGTTAAAATTAAATTGAAAAAAATGGATATAAAGTGTGAGAATCAAAACCGGACCAAATGTATACAAAATATGGTACTGTCCATATTACCACACGAGACATTATGATTGAAACTTAGATATAAATATAGATAACACATTATTATATAAATAATATATGTAATATATTATTAAATAAATAATTATTTTTTTTATTTCGCGCTAAAACGAGCTGAACACGAGCGAACAAAAAGTTGTTCATGTTTGTGTTTGTTCGTGTTCGTGTTCGGCTCGTTTGCTTAACGAAGGAGTCGAACACGAGCTACATAACAAGCTGAACACAAGTNAAAATTAAATTGAAAAAAATGGATATAAAGTGTGAGAATCAAAACCGGACCAAATGTATACAAAATATGGTATTGTCCATATTACCACACGAGACATTATGATTGAAACTTAGATATAAATATATATAACACATTATTATATAAATAATATATGTAATATATTATTAAATAAATAATTATTATTTTTTTATTTCGCGCTAAAACGAGCTGAACACGAGCGAACAAAGAGTTGTTCATGTTCGTGTTTGTTCGTGTTCGTGTTCGGCTCGTTTGCTTAACGAAGGAGTCGAACACGAGCTACGTAACGAGCTGAACACAAGCTGTTCGCGAACAACGACCTTTTTTGACAGCCCTAGTTAGGATGACATTTGGACAAACTTATATGTGTCAACTATGTATAAAGTTGAAGGCTACTTCTATTAAATTTTAAATTTTACAGTTAATAGTAATTAGAATCTATAAAGGACAGTTGATAATGCTGCAAATTCATGGCCTTTGTAGATCTACCACTTCTAACAAATCCAGGCCAAATGCTGACCACATGAAATGTTATTGAAAACGCCTTAATATCTCATGTATTTTCAATTTTGATTGGCCGAGCCTGAGTTTTAAATTTGAAAATAGAATTAAGCCACACTTATCACGTTGGCCCGGCGAGGCAACATGTACCCAACGCAATGAATGCATTCCACCAACTTGAGATTGCCATTTAAAAGCCTTATATTCTACCATGCAAAGTATATAAAATGTATGTTTGTTATCTATTTCTATCATTTTTTCTTAGTATGAATTATGTTGATTCTGATTGGTATTTTTAGTTTTCGTTTTCATGTTTCATGGTTTTCGTTATATTGTTGTACTGGGCGCATTCTTTCGGTTGGATGAACTTATTCTTTGTGCGCTCTCCTTGCTTCCTGCTGTTGATTTTGGATTGCCTATTGTGGTTGACTGTTGTTGTTGCCAGTGACGTTGTTGGTGATGATTTGTTCACCTTTCTTTGGATTTGTAGTTGTTGGTGGGATCTAATCGATATTCTTTTTGGGTTATTTTTGTATTGGTGTTTGTATTTTGTTGTGTTTGTGTCATAACTTTTTCTTTGAGTGAGTTATAAGTTGAGTTCTGCGTGTTGAAGCCTAAATTGTCTTTCTAGAAACACTCCCAGAGAGCGAGAGAGAGAGTGTGTGGGAGACTCGAGTGAGAGAGAAACATTCTATCATTTTTCATGTCGTGACCGCCATTTTATAGAGGCCTCAAGATACCTTTACAAAATGAAGATAATAATTATGATAACTGCTAAAAAATAATAAGAATTTCATTATAATACAAAGAAAATATGATATATGACGGTCGCCTGAAATTTCAGATCGACCGGTCAAATCAATCCATCTGATGACTTCTGCCAAGGGAGTCATTCAATCAATGAAAGCCCTTCGATCGCTTCATTCACATCATCTTGTCCGATGAGTTCGTCGACCACGATAATTATCAGTCGTCAGGTATGTCAGCAATCAGTTCAAACTGATCGGTTGACTATTATCCATCGATATTCACTCTTTACTTTGAATCCTACTTTTTGATTGTCTGATATTTTTGGNGTAGATCTACCACTTCTAACAAATCCAGGCCAAATGCTGACCACATGAAATGTTATTGAAAACGCCTTAATAGCTCATGTATTTTCAATTTTGATTGGCCGAGCCTGAGTTTTAAATTTGAAAATAGAAGTAAGCCACACTTATCACGTTGGTCCGGCGAGGCAACATGTACCCAACGCAATGAATGCATTCCACCAACTTGGGATTGCCGTTTAAAAGCCTTATATTCTACCATGCAAAGTATATACAATGTATGTTTGTTATCTATTTCTATCCATTTTTTTTTAGTATGAATTATGTTGATTTTGATTGGTATTTTTATTTTTCGTTTTCATGTTTTATGGCTTTCGTTATATTGTTGTACTGGGCGCATTCTTTCGGTTGGATGAACTTATTCTTTGTGCGCTCTCCTTGCTTCCTGCTGTTGATTTTGGATTGCCTATTGTGGTTGACTGTTGTTGTTGCCAGTGACGTTGTTGGTGATGATTTGTTCACCTTTCTTTGGATTTGTAGTTGTTGGTGGGATCTAATTGATATTCTTTTTGGGTTATTTTTGTATTAGTGTTTGTATTTTGTTGTGTTTGTGTCATAACTTTTTCTTTGAGTGAGTTATAAGTTGAGTCCTGCGTGTTGAAGCCTATATTGTCTTTCTAGAAACACTCCCAGAGAGCGAGAGAGAGTGTGTGTGGGAAATTCGAGTGAGAGAGAAACATTCTATCATTTTTCATGTCGTGACCGCTAGTTTATAGAGGCCTCAAGATACCTTTACAAAATGAAGATAACAATGGTGATAACTGCTAAAAAATGAATAAGAATTTCATTATAATACAAAGAAAATATGATACATGATGGTCGCCTGAAATTTCAGATCGACCGGTCAAATCAGTCGATCAGATGACTTCTGCCAAGGGAGCCAGTCAATCAATGAAAGCCCTTCGATCACTTCATTCACATCATCTTGTCCGATGGATTCGTCGGTCACTATAATTATGAGTCGTCCATCGATATTCACTCTTCAGTTTGAAATTTTGATTGTTTGAATCTTTCTTTTTGATTGTCTGATATTTTTGAGATTCGTGCCAGCATTTTTGGACTATATTATATTGATATATATACAACTAATTTAGGGAGAGAGTGGCTAGGGATCCGAATGGCTGGTGATAAGGGAGCCACGAGCGCCGCAGAGAGGACAAGCTACTTGCCAATGCATGTCCAGCAAATGCCAGAAGATTCGGCAGAGCGCGTACGATTTTGAGGTCAGTTTGCTCCGTTGGATGACAGGCATAGTTATAACTTGCTTCTGTATCCAGTACAATGCTCTCTTAATGAATTTAATGGCAGAAAGGGGATCAAACTAATAAAAAAATACAATAAAATAGTGTTGCAGGCCAAAAGTTTAGGAGGAACAGCTTAGCTGTTAGAAATGGCAGATTGAATTTTAATATGAATCCAGTCGAGAGAAAATTGTCTAAAATATTAAGAAAAACTATCATATTAATCAAAATGTATTTTAAATTTGTTTGAAGTTCTTCAAAATTAGTGAAATATAAATTTAGAGCAATTCCTTATATATTGAATTTATATAAATTCTTTTGCTCATGCACGTTAGATACGCATTTACATGAAGCTCGAGGACACACATCTGTTAAAAAGTACACTTTAGATACGCATTTACAACTAAGGAGGGCAAAGACCAAGAGCCCACAAATAGAAAAATAAGGGTTTATTAATGGAAGCTATAACAAAGGATCATAGGCGAAAGATCAAAGATCCATTAATGGAAGGCCAAGGGCCAACGCCAGAAGGCTAAGCATTTACCATTGGAATATGAAAAGACATGTCTGNATGGAAGCTATAACAAAGGATCATAGGCGAAAGATCAAAGATCCATTAATGGAAGGCCAAGGGCCAACGCCAAAAGGCTAAGCATTTACCATTGGAATATGAAAAGACCTGTCTANAATTCTTTTGCTCATGCACGTTAGATACGCATTTACATGAAGCTCGAGGACACACATCTGTTAAAAAGTACATAGGAACNAAAAGACAAAAGTTCGGGTACAATCATACCAGGAAAAGCAGGCGTTGGTTTGATCTTCATCACTCCAGATAACATTCTCATACCACCTGACAGAGCCCTGCACCAATAATGAAGCAGAATATGAAGCTTTGATTACAGGATTAGAGTTGGCAATCTTAATGGACATAAAAGATGTTGCTATCTACGGTGACTCCCAACTCATCATTCAACAGATTGCTGGACAATACAAAATTTTGAA
>JXCR01097833.1:13665-26137 GCA_002079205.1 Phalaenopsis hybrid cultivar | reverse complement strand
CATATATATATATAATATTAAATCCAAAGCAAATTTTCAAGAGAATTTAGCGACTGACAATTTCTGGCAACTCTGCTGGAGACTAACACTTCTCACCATTATGATTAGTAGGTTTTCGTCTTCCTACATCGGCAATGAGTTTGTGTCCCTCATAGTTCAAATTGTCATTCTTTTGTTGGTATGCTTCGCTCATTTATTTCTTGAGCAAGTATGGTCATGAATCTTTAAAGTTTTGTGCTGGGTTAGACTCCCAATAGGTGTGTGAGTGAGGTATAATGTGAAGTCAACCCCGCACTGGGTCCTGAATTTCACTTTTACTTTGTATCTCTTGGGTTTGACTTGCTATTAGAAAATTCAACCCAATCTTTAACTTTTGTACTTTCCATTTAAACGCTAAAATTAAATGAAATCCTTTAAACTACAACACCAATAAAATACAAAAGCCACGCTTTAAATAAGACAAAAATATCAAAAAAAATAAAAGAATAAAAAAAACACATAAATTAAACTCAACACAAAAATATATATACAGGAAAATTGCCCAGTTCGCAGGATGAACTTTGTTAATTTTAGTGTTTTCAGTAGAATTGCAAAGTATAAGCCATTACTAATTCTTGGAGCTCTTCAACTGACAACTGTGATGGCGTCACCAAATTTGATCTTATCATTTGATAAAGTTTGCCCCATGACAAAGCTGCATTCCACTAGGGAGCAATGATAAAGTTTGGTACCGGCTTCGACGAGGTCGAAGTCATCCTCGAAATAGCGTCGCATGTGATCATGAAGACCTTCCTGCCAGAAATAATTGATCTCGCTGCCAAATATGACCTAAACATTAAGTCTTATTTTCCTGAAATCAAAAGGTCCAAAATTAAGGAGGCTTCCATTAAGTCTGTTGCCCTCTTATCTGTGAAATATGACATCCATGTGTCAAAAAGAGTCGTCACTGCTACTGCCGCCGGATTCGTCGTCACCGCATCGACTGTTTCATCTGCCAAAGGAAAGGAAATTATATATGAGGAAGATTCTAAAAATAGTAAGGGCCAAGACTGCAACCAGAAAATTCTAAAAATAGTAAGGGCTAAGACTATGTTTGTGCCTATTCAGTCAGTGTTCGAGATTGGGTATAGCTCGAGAAATGTGTCATTGTCAAACTGCAGCCAGAAAATTCTAAAAGTAGTAAGGGCCAAGACTGTAAGATTAGCTCTCATGGAGACAACTCCTCCGATGGAGGAAATCGAGGAGTGCGGAGCCTCACCTCTCCTTGGAGGGAGTATGTTTCACTTATTGTCCGCTTCTACTGGGGAGGAGAGCATTTATAGGATTGTTGTAGTGCTACCGCTGCCACATGATGGCAAGAACGAAGGGGAAAGACCCACACCTCTCATCCGAGTCCATTTTGTTTTCAAAATGCTAGTCAAGAAAGAGTAGTGTTTGGTTGTCGAGCTTTTGAAAAGGATGGGATGCACCATATCCCCACAGATGAAGAATGAAATCTTGAGGAAAGATAGACCAGTCTGTCAGTTGCAGAAATAACCAAAGACACTACCGTCCTGTGTTCCTGTTAAGTTTTGCTTGGGAGACCATGTTGATACCACTGCCACTATCATGGATACTACTACTGATAATCGGAGACCTACAAAGTGTAGATCAGCTAAGTTTCGTCTGGGTCTGAGAGTTTCACCTATTGTTGCTTATGAAGAATCTCCAAGGAGTAATGGAAAAAGATTGTTTACTACTGCATCAAGTCCACACATCAAGAAGCACACTTCCTTTTGACAAGTTGATGTCACTACCGAGACACCCCGTCTCAAAGCATAAGTACCAAAGAAGAAAGTGTGGGTACCTAAGGTTACTGGACTGGTATGTCTGGAAGGAGCGGAAGCGTGTTCCTCAAAATGGATTGTAAGTCCAATGCTCTAATCGCCAGTTTCACAGCTATTACAGAGATTATTATGTAAAGGAAAGAATTTTAGGAAATGTCGATAGATCTTAAAGTAATCAAATGAAAAAATGTTGATGTCAAGTTGGGAAAGCTCGGACTTGAGATCACAGAGTTAGCCAAAGAAAGAGGAATAGATTTCGATGATAAAGGCTACGATTTGTAAGGCTATATGGATGAGGACTTTGCCATAATCAATGTTGTTGAGACCCGAGCTATAACATCTATGTGTGATGCTCCACCTTCCATCAAGGAGAACACTGCGATGAATTACAAAGGGTCATACAACAAAGGGATGAGCAAATTAGTTTCCTTAACAAGAAAGTGGAAGAGATGATGACCACTATGATCACCATTCAGGGACAATCACAATCACAACAACTGGTATCATTGGAGGTAAATCGGTCAGAGATTGTACATATTACGAATGAAAGGAAAGAAGTTGCTTCAGCCAATAAAGACCAAGCACCTAGAAAAGATTCAACTCAGAAAATGGTGTCAGAAAGTGATCTCAAGCAATTAATCAAGCAACAGGTAAAGGAGGCCTTATCCCAATTGAAATGGGGCACATCAATTTTAAAAGTCAGACCATATCTGAAGGAATTCAATGTCCCCTAAAGGTTTCATTCCACCAACCTTTAAGACTTTTGATGGAACGGGCAACCCAAAACAACACGTTGTACATTTTTGAGTGAACTGCTGCAACGCGGGGGTAATGAGGCATTACTTTTTTGTCTGTTCGTGAGCAACCTTCCAGGTATCGCATTTAATTGGTATGTAGAGTTGCCCGATGGATCAATCAAGACATTCACATAATTGGAAAATTTATTTGTGAAAAGATTTTCCTGGGCTCAACATCATGTTGCCATTGGAGATCTTATAATGGAGCATTAGAAGCCTATGAGTACATTAATTGAGCACATTCTACAGTGGAGAAACCTCAGCATGAAGTGTGAGCCACAATTCCAGGAGCGACGAGCAATTGGGATCTTACTTAAGAGTATTTACGGCCTGATAGCGTTCATGCACAAGGGACTTCCTATTAAGACATTCAAAAAGATACTAAGTAAAGCCAACATCCTATAGGAAGGGGTGAAGTATACAGAATCCACAGAGAAGGTTGAAAAGCCCATATTAGCAAAGGCATACGAGAAGAATTTTGGCACGGTGGTAGCTATAGATAAGGGCAAGCAACCCATAGAGATTTAGTCTGAGTTGTCTCAGCAACCACAATAGTGCAACCAGTAGTACAATCAGCCTGGTCAGTCGACATCTCAATAGAGACAGTAAAGGACAGACAAAGGATAAGGACTGTCAATACCAGATTGATTGAACAAGGTGTATTCATTCAGAGATGACATTGTGGCAAATGTTCAGAAACCTGATAAAATAGCTAGAGTTCAAATTGCCTGAGCTGAAGAAGCCAACATAAGTCGACAAGAAAGATCAACCCAACTATTGCCCATACCAAAGATTACTTGAGCACACCATAGAGGGTTTCCTCAGATTCAAGGATTAGCTTGAAAAAAATTACAAAAATGGGAACATAACAATTTTGAAAGAATATTTAAAAGGACCTGAAAGAGGTTCTGTAAATGTGATTTTGGCTGAGCCAATCTCTTTGATAGATTCGTATGCAGTGGATGATGGATGGTGCACAGTTCGGACTAGAACTTCTAAGAGGATACTGGATCAGATTCAGACCGCCTTAGTGTAGGCCTCAGTATAGAGTCTACAATCTACTAGACCGATGCTCACCATTATGCCAGAGGAGCCACGATAAGAGGAGATGAAGAAGAAGGAGATCGTCAATAAAATGAAGGTCGATAGCATGAAGAGTGGAGCAGAAGATGTCCCTGTTAGATTGGTTGTATCAGATTTGGGGGAAATACCCCTCAAATCATTAACTTTGTACAATTATCTCTAAGTCCCTACAAGATTTTATAATTATGAGATTTATGATTTTGGCTACGTTCTGACTATCTCCAGTGTGAACGTAACTAATCACAACAAAATTGATCCTGATTTTGATTCCTAAAATGATCCTCAAATCATAAAAAATCCTAATGGGTGCATCAGTGAAGGCGAAGAAGGCATCAATAACACTGTTTATGATAGTTGGAAAAGCCAGGGACCAATCTTCAAATGCAAAGGAACACCGATGGAAATTGACTTGGATCTTTCTGATTTAGAAACAACGCTAGAAGAGTCAACCGCAACATTAGCACCTTTAGAGTTCAATTCAAAAAATGGAAGAGATAACAAAAGTGAATCTAAGGAGTGGGAAGGTGTTACCTCCGAGAATAGCTCCAATGGAAAAGGAAAACAAGTAGTTACTCAGGTGGAGACAACTCCATAAATGGAAGGAACACATAATCAAAATGAAATTGGATGTTCAAATAAAGTAGATTACAACCTGCTAGCTCATCTTAGGATGTTGCCAGCCAAATTAAACATACACTCTAATCCCATCAAAGCTCTACTCGATTCAAAAATTTGCTTAGCTCAATTATCTAGCACATCCTCGGATGAAGTTTTTTTATTAAAGGAATAGCTTGAGGTAACCTTCACCGATGAAGATTTGTTTCTTGGTAATACCGATCACAACCGCTCTTTCTACATTTCAATTAGTATTGATAGATTCTTAATTTAAGAATCTTGGTGGATATAGGAGCATTGCTCCACATAATGAGTCTACAGACATTAAATTATTTGGACATCGATGCTCATGAGCTTACCACCAATAAGATGATGCTGAAAGGATTTAATCAGAAGGGAGAAAGAGCACTTGGGTTGATAACACTACTAATGAAGGTTGGTGATCTAGTAACGACCGCAAACTTCCATATCATTGACGCAGAAACTTCGTTTAACGCAAAATATGGTCCGATCATCACTACACCAATGCATCAAATATTGTGAAGAAAGATAAGAGAATTGTATAAAAGGGGACATGCAACCATTCTCGATACAAGAAATAAGCATCCACAAAGACACCAATTACTACGCTCTTCCAAAGAAGACCGTCTTTTCCAAGGATGTCATGCTGAACATGATTGAAGGCTCTATTGGATTGCAAGAACATGACCATTAAGTTCTGATTCAATGATCTCCCATCACTCCTTTGTAATGAGATAGTGGAAGTTCTTTTGGCTCACGCATTTAAGATCAAGGACGAGGATGCGACCGAGGAAGAACTAACAAGATTTTTGAACAAAAGAATCCAACTATCAGTATCGATGTGGAAGGAAGCTCCGAAGAGGATAATTTCAAGAAAGATGCAACGATAGTAAGCCAGAAGAAGCCTAAATTTGAGATCTCCTTGGAGGATGGAGAGAAAAGTGGATATGAATTGATGTAAAATCAAATCAACCACTTTGTGAGAGCCATGACCCTAACTCTGATTCATTCTCATAAAATCGAGAGTATTGAGGTCAAGGAAGTCCATAGTGCGGGTGTTGACCTCACTTTTGATTGAGGTTTAGTTTTTTCCTCTTTAGTAGCCTAAGGTCTAGCCATTGGGCTTTCCTATTGACTATTCTTAGAAAAATACAAAGGAACCCTCACCATTAGAAATTCTACACTCCTCTTTACTCAACTTGAAGTTCCACATATTTGTCCTAACCTCTAGCACTTAGTAGATGGGGTCATTATGGGGGAACTCAAGATGAGTCACCCTTAAGACTGCTGGACTATAGGGTTGACCCTGGGTGTTAGTAGGCACTCACTTGCAATCACTTACACTCATAATCACTCACTACCTTAAACCCAGAATTTTCTGGCTTTGGTCCCTTGATACTTTTGGGAGACTCATGTAGGTGGTCCCCAAGACCCACTAGTCATGCTAGGGTTTAGCTAAGATCACTACATAGAGAGCCCAAAATGGGATTTCCATTGGTCCATGGCTTATTGATGGTGGTTGGCACTCCAACTCTATCAAGATACCCAACTTAGCCTTTTGCCCCTAAACTCCCCCAAATTACCTAAATACCTTTGAGACCCTAAATTTGGCCAAAATTCCCAAATCTACCTAAAATACCCAAATTGGTTCAAAAATCATTTCAAACATCTTGAAAACACCAAAACTACCCAAAATCACCAAAATTGGCCAAATTACCAAAATACCCCTCCTTAGCCCAAAATTCCAAAAATTCCAAAAACTCCTAAAAATTTCCAAAACCTCTCAAATATTCCAAATTTTATTTTTCTCAACTATCATATGACCCAATTTGGCCAATTTGACCATCTTTGATCAAAACCCCCAAATTGCCCTTTAAAGGCCCATATTTTCCCCAAATTACTTCAAATGTCTATCCAATTGGTCTCAATTTACCCCAATTTAAATTATAAACCCATATTAAATCTTTATATGACCAAAATAAACCAAATTCAAGCTCAATTGGTCCATGATTTGAACCCAATTTCGAGCTAAACCAAAAACCCAATTTTGGCCCTATGACTTGGTTCCACCAAATTAAACCCATGGCCTACTCCATTTGCCACAATTTGTGTTGAAAAATCTTCATAACATTTCTACACATAAAATTTGACCTTAAATTGGCCTTGGTGAAGGCCCTATTTCATTTAATTTCAACTTAAATCCAAGAAGCCCAAAATTTGCCCAAAATTGGCCATGTCTCAAAATCTCACCAAATTGATGGCCTTAGCCCCAAAATTTCCACTCTATCCCTTCATGAAAAATCTTCACAACATATCCCTTGATCATTTGAACTATTCAATTTGGACTTATCCCAAGGCTAGCCCAACCTAGACCCATGTCTAGCCCAACATGACCAAATTGACCAAATCCCAAAAATCCCTCAAATTGACCCTCCAATTGAACTCAAAATCACTTCAACCCTCCACCAAAAATCTTCATAACAATCATCTACACAATTTTGATCAATCAATTAGGCCAATTGACATGGCTAGCCTAGCCCAAACCCAAGCTTTGATCACTTGAACCCACATTGAACCCATGCACTAAAGATGGCCTAACTACCCCAAAGTCATCAAATTAATGACTCCAAAGCCATGAATTGGACCCTAGTGACCAGCCTAAACCCCATGAAATCACCTAAACTAAGCCATGGACCAAAGGTCCCCTAAATTAAAAGATTTAATGCCATCTTTTCTTAAGCCTTGGATATTTTTGCCAAAATAAAGCCTAAACACATTAAATTGCTGTGACATATTCCCCTGACTCACCTGAACTTCCTAGCCAACTCCCCTGGCAGACAACCAGCCTAGTGGTCGAAAAATGGCCAAATGGAGAGCCACCCCCATGGGATTAAACCTAATTCAAACCTAGAGGCCACCTCATCCAAATTGAAGCTTATAGCCTCTCTGCCCTCCACCCAGACAAACATTTCACCCCCCAATTGGCCATGGCAGCAAGCCTGAGGCCATTTTTATAAAAAGCTACCCTCCACAGCCATGGGGAGAGAGCTGAAAATTCCTCTAAGAGACTTCCCCAAATTAATCCCAAAGCCTCTTTGAGACCTCCTCAGTGCAACCCAACCACCACATTGCCCTGAATCCCCTTGCCGGAGCCCAATTTTTGAGCTCAAAACCTTGTCAAAGACATGACAAAGTTCTCCACACCTCTAAACTCCACCAAACTCAAATTAAATTCACCCACACCTTCACAACATTGAAAGAAGCCAAAGCCCCATCAAATCCCCCTTCCATAGAACCCCTAGTATAGACTTTGATCAACACCTGAAATCGGCCTTGGTCGAATTTGGGTCTAGACATTTCACCATAGCAAGAGTCTTAGTCCCTAGCTTCTTTGGACCCCAACTAATGTACCGAGACTCTCTGATTGAAGCCTCCCTTTTCAGAGCCAAGGTATTGATCTCCTCTTCCTTCCGAGCCTATTATGATTCTCCATTTAATTAGGCTTAATTTAATTGCATGATCACCGTATAGATTTGTTCGTCTCACTTAGAAGAGTCCATAGGATCAAACCCGAAGTGATTTGGTTGAGTCTAGGTTGAGATCTTAGGGTTTAGTGTGGATGGTCACGAGATCACTCTATTGGGGACGATGACGGGGAGCCGTCCGATCACGCGTGTATCAGATAGACGGAGGAGATCAAGCCGAACAACATTTCCTTACATGAACCGCGGGCTGAGTCAGTGGCTACGTGGATGGCGGCGTCCAACCAGAGCACGCCATCCGTGCCTTCGGAGCTGCCTAGGATCCAGTCAGCGCTGCACGTTTAAATAGATAAATAGGGAATTTAAAAAATTAGAAAATGATCCCTAGCTTTAAAAATTCATATCTTGGTGTAGAAAAATCATAAAAATAAAATAAAAATACCCTCTTGCGCAATGAACAAATAAGAACAATGTGGAAATGATTTGGAGCCCATTTGATGCATATTTTACTTTTAATTAATTAAACATTGATTTGGATGTTTTGATTCTCCATGCATGTAGTAATATCACCATGCCTTGAAATTTTAGCATGTTATTGCCTCAGTCTTAGAGAATATTCTCTGATTTTTCTAAAGTCAAAGGAGGTCCCTAGTCAGAGATCCATATTTTTCAAGTTTATATGCATTATTTACTTAAATTAATCATGGAAATTAGCATGTTGCTTAGAAAAATCCAAGAAAATTTTGGAAGGTTTATGATGACTAGAGAACCTTTAAAAAAAATTTTCATGAGTCAAGTCATTCAAAATACACCTAAACTTTATAAACCCTAAATCACTAAATAATTAATTTTGAAAAATACAAATGACAAAATCACTTAATTTTTTATCTCTACTATTATTTAGGATCTAGAGAACTCACCATAAAAAATTCAAATCATTTTGAGTCCATTTGAAGGCCTAAATCGATTTTTCAAGTTAAATATCCTTTTTGGAACTTAAGTGATTTTTAAACTCAAAAATTTATAAAAACTTATTTTTTGAGTTCTCTGATCAGGGGTATTTTCTAAAAATAAAATGGTATTTAAAATAAAAATTTGATTTTTGAGCCCATTTTTAAATATTTAAATAATTAAAAATCCATAAAAATAAAAAAAATAATAAAATTCATGAAAATGTTCTAAATTAATTCCTAAGCACTTAGGAATAATTGGGATATTTTTCTTGATTTTATAAATAATGATATTGAATTTTGAAGCTTAAAAATAATTTTTAAATGCTAAAAATGAATTTTCACTAAAATAATTCCAATAAATCAAATAAAACTCAGAAAAATATAAAATTTTCTCCTATGGGGTGTCAACATTAGGAAGATTTTTCAAAAATAAAAAACTTAATTTTTCTCATTTAAAATATTTATATTTAATAAACACCCCAGAACTTAAAATAATTCTTAAAATTCAAATAAAATTCAAAAAATCATGAAATTTGGCCAAAGGCTTCTCTGGTCTAGGTCTACCTCCAGTAAAAATTTCAAGGGATTAGAATTTAATATAAATCAAAATTTGACAAAATTAATTTCACATTTTTCATAAAAATCATTTCAACTCAATGTAAAAATTTCAAATTTATGTAAGTCGATTTGGCCAATAAAGTTGATTTTGTAAGTAAAAATAGTATTTTTGCACAAAATAAATTATATTAAACTAAGTAAGCTTGGAAAAATTATGAAAAGTAATTTTCTGAGTTCCTTGTGATCAGGGGCATTTAATAAAAATAAAATATATTTTTGTAAAAATATTTTATTTTAAAAGTATATTTTGAATTAATAATAAATAAAATAATCAAAATTTTCAAAAATACAAAAAATAATTCAAAATATGTGAAATTATTCCTTGATTACTTGGGGCACCTTAAAATGTTTTGATTGATTTTTATAAATTAAAAATAAATTTCTAAAGGCCTAAAATATATTTTCCTTATTTTTCAATTAAAATAATTACAATAAATTCAAAATAAATCATAAAAATATTAAAAATTTGTTCCTCTGAGTTTCTTGGACTTATAAGGGTTTAATAAAAATTTAAAAGTGATTTTTGAAGATTAGAACTTATTTTTTTATTTAAATAATCATTAAAATGACATTTAAATAATTATAATAATTACAAGATTATTAAAAAAAATAAAAAAAATTTGTTTAAGTATTTTTCTGACCCAGGAAAACCTCCAATAACTTTCCCATAAATTAAAACTTCATTTTGTTTAATTAAAAAAATTAACATTGAAAAATCTCATTTTTGGGTAAAAATAATTATAATAAATCAAATTTTGAAAAAATCATACTCTCCTCCCGGAGATTTTAATTAATCAATGGATGAGATACTCAAATATTTTCAAGGACATTTGAATTTTTTTGAAGAATTATAAATGGAAAGCCCAAAGGATAAAGAGGTAATTTTAGATTTTGGTGCCTTAGTCAAAAGTTAGGCTTAACCATTGGGAGTGGGTAATTTTGATCCTTATTGAATGCATTGGATGATTGAAATGCTATGGGTTAAAGGTAGAATTCAACTTGCTATCTTTTCATAATAAGAATAAAATGGTAATTTCTTGAATTATTCTTTCGAAGTTAAGAAAAAATTAAATGATCCTAAAGTGATGGGTTTAAATTAGGAAGATGATAATTCACTTACTTCTAGCCCCTGATTGGTGATGAATGAACTGTTGATAAGGATACCTATCATTTAAATCAAAGTTTTATGACAGTTATAACTTCCCCCTTTTGAAATTGTTAAGGGCTTGGTAGTGAGCTAAGCTTTATATTTAAACCTATTGATTGGAGTTTAGAAGTGATGATATGATTAATGATTAACATCTTTTAAACACTTCAAGCCCATATGTGATGAGCACCAAATCTTCAATTTGAGCTTGCCCCAAGGGCATTCATCCATATAACTCTTAAGTAAATTGTCAAATTGACTAAAGCAACTTATCCTTGAGATAATTGAATTGTCAAGTTTCACTGGGCAACATGGTAGCTACACTCTAAACTCGGATGATTAATGAAACAATATGATAATTTCAAAAATGAACTTAAAATAATTCAACAGATCTTTAAAGTATTTCAGGGTCAAACCCAAAGCATTTTGAAATCTTTTGGATATTTTGAAGAAATTATATTTATGTCTTGCAAGTACTAACCTTTCAGGTGGATGAATGAGAAGAATCAACAGGTACGCCTTTTAAATTACTGCATTTACCTTTCTGTACTTCTTGCTTCAAACTTGCATGTTAAACAACGATGTCACCCTGCATGAAAACCAAAACTGCTAGGATAGCCACAAAATTAAAACAAAAATAATTAAAAAAATCAAACAAGAAAAATTCACTGCCACAACATTCAAAATATAAAACAACTCAAAATTTAATCACAAACATCACAAAACAAAAACTGTAACAAAATTAAGATGTCTCTATTGAATGATTGGGAATCCCTCAGAGGAGGTAACCTACGGTTGCTAACGAGATTTCCCACGGTCTAAATAAAAGTATGGAACTCATTAAGTTGAGTTTGGTAAATTCATTTAGACTAAGTGAATCCAAAAGAAAATAGTGGTACCGGAATGAGGGAACAGTAGGATCCTGACCGGTGTCACTCTAATCAACTTTAATAGGCCCCATAATATTTAAATTATCATGACCCTTAGGAACATTTGATTTGACATCAGGACTTGACACATTAGAAAACATAAACCTGCTACTTCTTCGAGGAGCTTGGAGTTAGCATTGTGGGGCAGCACAGTCATCTTCAACAACAAAACATGTCTACACTAGCTAAACCATCCTTTCTTTAGAATTAAACAACCAAGCCATAGGACTTTGAGGTTGTCCGCCTAGTGTGACATAAATCTTCAATCTTATCGTTAGGCCTTTGTATAGCTCTGCTATGAAATTTAAGCCCTAACTCACTTTAGGATTCTGAAGTTGTCGTTCGTCACGGCCTAAATCCTCACATCTTTCAGGCTATTCGTGTGATCGTTTCATATGAATGTAAGTCCTAACTAATAAAAGTTACAGGATAAAGCATTTAAATATTACTCTCCAAAACTGAAGCCAAACAGTAGAATAGCTTGGAAAGTCACCGAGGTTCTCGTTCGGATCTATGACATCCTCTAGTCTCTTTTCATTTGGATTCCAAAAATAAAATATTCCAAATTTGAGTTATTCCCCTTTCAAACATCTTTGTCTGATTTTGTTGAAATGTCCTATTCCTTTGACCTTCTTGAACACAATATCCCCTATTTTTATCGAGAGTTTTCTTAGGTGCTTCAATTATCTAAGATGTAATTAACTATAAGGGCTTGCCTTTATAGAAAATTTTTCCAGACCCAACTTAATATAAACCCTATTTAATTTTTCATATTAAAAAGGGGAACTTGTCTGCTTATAAATAAAATAGTTTTTGCAGACCAAACGGATGTCATATATTCCATAGTTTATTTGATCGAGTCTCACCCTCAAGTCTTGTGTTTTCCTTTCGAGATAAATACGTGGCTTAAGGTGTAGTACTCTTTCATTTAAACTATGAAAGATATGAGATCAGTTTGATTTCATATTTTTATAAACTTATATATATATATATATATATAT
>JXCR01097833.1:0-13587 GCA_002079205.1 Phalaenopsis hybrid cultivar | reverse complement strand
ATAAACACATACATAAAAATATATATATATATATATATATATATATATATATATATATATATGTATATGTAAATAAAATGTTTTTTCGAAGCGAACAACAGGATTTCGATTCCGGCGACCGACAGCTTCCAACAGGCAACTCAACCAAAATAGTGTCGACACTACATCATAGGGTCAGACTTTTGGATCTAATTCTCAGTCATAACTATTGCAGAAGATATTGGACAACGTCAATTATACCACTGATAATGTATTAAATTTAGAAAATTTTGCAGAACATATAGATGGACATATGAAAAGAGATAGAGATTATGAAGAAAAATTCCACTCATGTATGGAAAACCTCACGAGAGGTGCCAGAGTGTAATTTTCCCTCAATATGCAAAATGTCCATCATATGAGCCTGCAACTATTTGGCACAGTGATGAGAGTGATGTTGAGGAGGAGGAGGATGATTAGACTGGTTCTATAGTTTAATTTAGTTTTTTAGTATTGTTGTGAACGTTTTGTGGTACAATTATACTATACTTTTGTTTGTTTGTTTGAGACTGTAGTTTTGTTGTGTTTTATTTTGTTAGACACTGCTTTGATATATTTATGTTTTTTTGAGTATTTATGTTTTGTTTCTTGTGGTAGTAATTCTTTTAGCTGTGTTGTTTAGTGTTTTTAGTTAGTCTAAGTTGAACTTAATCATGAATCTTACGAAGGTTAAGAATATTGTTAATTTTCACTTGAAAACTTCATGTTTAAAATTTTTAAATTACTACCAGATATTTTCTTTATGTTACAGTTGTGAATGTTTGTTAGTGTGTTTGTTTGCTTTTTTGTTATCCTCCACTACATAGAAGTCTAATGAATCTCTATATGTTAAATAAATTAAAATTTGATCAATTTAATTTTTGTACTTGCATATTTAGGATGTAAAAATTTCTGCAAGCATGTTATTNATATGAAGTTATATTAGGGAAGTAAAATTTTGAATATAGAAATGAGTAAGAGAATTTAGTTAACGCCTACAGTAATGAAGAAAACTTATAGTTAAAAATTTTTAGTGTGAAAATGATAAATAGTATGTAACTATCTTTAGTAGAAGAAATTATATTTTTGAAAAATGTAGAATAATTAGAGTTTTATTTTCAAAACTTAAATTTCTTTTTTTGAAAGTAATTTTTAAAACTATTATTATGTTTTTAAGTAAATGAAATATATCAACTATTTGCTTTAGGAAAGGAATAGTGGAATTCAAAATCATAAAGGCCTATACAGATATAGTAATCCTTGCCTGAAAAAAAAAGAAAAAGAAAAAGAAAAGAAAAATTAAAAAAGGGAAGAGTAGCTTGAGGATTAGTGCCAAATTAAAAATTGGTTCCACATCTAATCTTTTTAAAGTATAAGACTTGAGAAACTCTTAAGCTTAAAGATATAATAAAGTAAGTAAAATTATGCTTAATAAAATTTTTAAGTGGAGAAGATAGAATGCCTAAACTCTGTTTTTGGAAAATTTACAATATTTCTGAATTAGATAAAAACTCATATTTTTAAACTTTTTTACATTAAAATTTTCTAAACTCTGAGTTGGTCTCATTCACTAATGTTTTCTACTTCAAAATCTTAGAATATCCTAAAGAAACTCATATACATAATCTATTATTTAGTTTTTAAAGTATTGGAGTGTCACTTGAGGAAAAGTAACATTTTAAGTTTAGGAGATTTTGATACACCTAAAATATATAGTCTTTATGTACACATTTTTATACATATTTTAGAGATATTGTGCTTTAATGAATAATATTTGTGTTTTTTTTGTTTCAGATACAATCAAATGGATGAAAAATGGTTAAAAGCGTGAAAAAGGATCAAATTTGGAGCAAAAATGAAGAATGTGCAAAAATGAGCTGAGGCGCCTAAGTACCCAGGACTGGCGCTTACGCGTCCGTTAAATAGAGAGAGCCGCGCCTAAGCACGAGGTACCCCGCGCTTAAGCGCCAAAAGTTGTTATTTGATGATTCATTGAATTTGGACAAATTTTTGTAGAGGTGTTTGAAGCAACCCTTGGTAAAAATGTGGGAAATAGTAATAGACACTTTCAATTAACTTTTGAAAGGAGGCAACTTCTAGAAAATTCAATGAATGGGGACACATTTTGAAGAGACACCAAGGAACCTCTTGGATTTTTATAAAAGAAGACTTGGATCATCCATGGAGGAGACAAATCATCCTCCATCCATCAGACCGACTAGTGCCAACCATGACATACGCCACCGCCACCGCCACCGCCGCCACCCACATTTCCTTTTTATTTTGAGTGTATTTTGTATTGTGAGTGAAGGAAGAGATTCAAAGGAACTTCAAGACATTTGGTGGAGAGTAGTTTAAGATAAGTTTTTATCTTTGTGACTACATTTAGTTTTAATTTAGACTTCTTGTTTGTATGCATGATTTCTACTTTCAAAATCAAGTTTGGTTGTGTTTTCTCCATGAATTCTGAGTATTTTTCTTTATTTTTTTTTTCTTAAAATCATAAATGATTAAGTATTGAAAGGAAGTTGTGTGAAGTATTAGACTTTAATGTTGGAAGAAGTTGTGATGATTTTAAACCTTGTACTTTATTTACTTCTTGATTTGACCAATTAAGATGTTAATACTTGTTGTGAAAACATGTAAGATTTGAGATGGTATTGTCTCAATCAACAAATGGTAAGAATTACGTTTGATTTCATGGATGGGAATGTAGTTCATGGGGTTGAGTGCAAATAAATAAGGAAATAAAATTTGAAGTGTGTAGAATTAGAGGACTTTAGAGTGACATGCTAATGCCCCCGATTTGATTTATAGTTTTAGGTTTTGAAATGAGATGTTAGCCTGCAGGTGGAGAGAGAAGAGGGAGCTCTAGAATGAGAGCTAGTATCTTCCTTACATAACCCGTCTTCAAGACTATTCAAATTATAAATTAGTCAATGTTCTTTATAGCATCTCTAGTAAGGGTAGAGAATATTATTGCTTCTATTTGACACAACACAATTTGAATACTTCCACAACAAAATTTCTATACTTGTTACTGATTCATAATAAGGGAAAAAATATTTTTTTTGTATTGCCTTCATCTTGCAAATATCAAGTTAAGTTAGTCAGTTGCTTACTTTATTATCAATTATAAAAAATTACAAAAAAAAATGAACTTTCATTCCTATTTTAGTATCTAGAGTTTAAGTAAGAATATTTTGCTAAGTAGAATTTTGTTATTTAAATTCTCTTATTTTATAAAGTACATATTTATTTTTCCTATGGGTTTGATATTCAGGGCTTAATCAAAAAGTTATATATTACTTGATAACTATATGTATACTTGCGTAGTATCCCATATTAAATATTATAATCATATTCTTACTTGCTTTGAAATTGAGAATTTACCTAGCTTTCGCTTGGGATCAAGTTTTTGGCTTTGTTGTAAGTTATGAATTATAATTAAGGAAATTAAGCATATAATCACATACATCGCATTGAAATCTATAAAGAAAATCATGATCAGAAGCCTATTCTCTTGATTTTAAATATTGTTGGAATTTTTATTCAAATTTATTTTTAGATGGCTCCTAAGACAAAGAGATGAATGAGAAAAGAATCTTATGATGGTGCTAAATTTGTCAGTTTAAAGGCGCAAATTCGTTACAATGAATTTGCTTCTTTGAGAAAGTATAATGTGGAACAAAGTTTTGTGGCTCATCAATGGGAGAGTTTCTATTACTTTACTGGTATTGCCGTCATCACCGTGGTTTGAGAATTTTATGCAAATTTACCTAAACCAAATGATGACGAGGTGTTTGTTCATGGAAGAGGAGTTGAGTTTACTGCTGAGAGGATTAATGTGATATATGGTCTACCACGTGAGATTGAATGTTTCTATTCGGAGTTCATTCCATCTGAGGAGGAGTTAGATTAGATTGTGGCTTATTTGACTGATGGTCGTAGAGCCTGGAAGATACGAAATGATCATAAGGTAAATTTTTCTTCTTCCAAGCTCAATGCCACTTCAAAGGCATGAAATTATTTTATTTATGCTCGCTACTTTCCGTTGAATCATTTAAGTGAAGTGACTCGATAACGAGCTATTTTAAATTACTGCATTTAAGAAAGAAAACCTATAGATGTGGGCGCTCTTATTTATGATGCTATTAGTTCTTCTGTGAGAGCTAATACTACTTTAGGTCTTGGATTTACATCTTTGATATTCACTATTTGCAAAAACTTTGAAGTAAAGTTTGAACATTGAGAAGAGCAGTTGAAGCCACTTAAGCTTATTGGGAAGGCTAATATTGATGTATTTGGACGACCTAGAGATAGAATTCAAGGTGCAACTTCTAGGCCTTCTACTTCTAGACCTTCTACTTCCACTGCTACTGAGCCTCCATCTAGATTCTGGGTTGTGTTAATTGAGAGATATTTGAAACACCAAAATGATATGTTCTTGATGCAGTGTCGTATGGTGGATATGGAAAACAAATTTGATCATATCACAGATTTTGTTAGAAGAAAGAGTGACTATGATGTTGATTATGACGAGACATTAATGAAATTCATGAAGGGAGACCGTACAGTTGAATTTCCTAAATGCCCTCAATTTACACCTTTTGAGAGTCTCAGATCTATGAATGAAGATAATTCTCTTTGATTCTGATTATGATGAGGATGAGGAGGAAGAGGATTAGACTTATTATTCTGTAGTAGTTATGATTTTTAGATCTTTCACATGTTGGACTATTTATTTATGTTTTTTTTTCTGTACTTTTATTTTCACTGCTACTTTTGTTACTCTTTTTCTTATAAATGGATATGTGTTAGAGTAGTTCTTTTACATTGTAAATTTTCATGATATACCTGTTTTAATTTGAATTGTCTACTACTCATCACTTATTTTTATTAATTGTACCTATACTATTCTTCTGCTTAGAATTTTAATTTTTTCTTTTTCTGCACGCTTATTATAAACTTAACTATCTTAAACTAATTTAAAATTTAAGTTTGGGGGAAGGGAGAAAATTTTTAAAACTAAACCTTTTTTGTCCCAAGTAATATATATTTTCAAAAATTATTTTAATATAACCTATGGTATGTTGAGATAGCTTGAGATAACTATATTTTTGAGTTTATAAATAATATAGTAAACTTTAAGTAAAATTTTTTAATAATAAGATTAATTCTGGATTAGATATATTTAGTATAAGAGTATAAAATTTTGTTTTTACCATTTAAAATAAAAAAAAAATTGTATTTTTGGGAATGTTAAAGATGTTGGATTTTTATTTGAAAGGAAAGAATTGAGACTTATGAAAAATCTTTTTCAAGTCTAATACACATTTAATCAAGTAAGGAAATGTGAAAAGTTTTTAACTTTAAGAAGATAATGGTGGAGTTCAAAATCATTAAATGTTATCCAGACATAGTAATCTTCACATGACATGAAAAAAAAAAAAGATTGAAAATAATCCTCAAAGAAAAAAATAAAAGAAAAATAAAAAGAAATAAAAAACAAAAATGAAAATAAATGTAAGGAGAAGCTTGAGGAGATGCCAAATAAAAAATTGGCTTCACTTAAATTATCTTAAAAAAATGGACTTAATTACATTTTCAAGCTTATTTATGAAGTATTAGCATCCTTACTAGTAAAACTCTCATGATATTCTTTTTTATGTAATTTTTCTAAGTCTCTTTAACATGTCAAATTAAAATTATTCTTGAAATAAATAGGAAATCAAAATTCTTAAACTTGAATATTAAATATTCTTACATTCTAGTTTTAACCTAAATTATTAAAAATATTTTTAAAGTTTCACTATTGCATTTATAAAATAAAAACTATAGAAATCTTCAACTAAACTCACTTTCATATGTTATACTTTTTATATATAGTAAAAAATGTTACTTGAGGACAAGTAACATTTTAGTTTTGGGGAATTAATCCACTTTAAAATTCCTTATTTTTAATATATATTTATGCTCAATTTTTTAGGACAATATGCTTTAATGAAGGGTATTTTTATGTTTTTGGTTGCAGGCACAAGAAAAATAGTTTAAAAGTAAAAATGAGCAAAAACACATCAAAAAAGAACAAAAAAGAGCTAAATTGAGGAAAAGTACCAAACCAACCAAACTGGCGCCTAGGAGCCAGAAGCAGAAATTGGTTGGTGCTTAGGTGCGACAGTTGGGCGCCTAGGCATCACAAGTATCTTCTAGAAGATTCATTAAATGAGGTCAAATTTTAAAGAGATGTCTAAAACAACCATTGGTTATTTTTAAAGCTCTATAAATATGGATTAATTCCAAAAGGTTAGGGGGTCAGAAATATAGAGTCTCATAATGTGTGAGTGTGTTAAGTGTGTGAGAAGTTTTCTATGTGAGTCTTTGTTATTTCTGGAGTTTGTGAGTCATGTAAGTGTTGTTGGAGTTAGAGAAGTCAGATAACTTCAAAAGAGTGCTTGGTGGAACATTCCAGATAAGTATTTGTATTTTTGTCTTTTTGTACTTTGGATTTGAGTTTATATATAAACGTTTTGTTTTGTTTTGTTATCCCCATGCTTTGTCAGTAGTTTTCTTTCTTTCTCCTTGCAAAATGAAGTAATTAAGTGAGTGATTTTGATTTTATTTTGAACTTCTTTTATTCCTAAAAATTGTGATGATATTTTTATCGGTCCATCATTTACTTTACATAATGGTCACTTGTATTATTAAAACCTGTTGAGGAACTTATGGACCCGAAAGGGCTAAGATTTCTTGACTTGTAAGTATCACATTCTACCTTGGAAAGAGCAGTCGTGATCGTCTAAAGGGGGTGCAAATAGATTAGGATATAAGATTTGATGGGCGTAGAATTGATGTTTTTAGGGTGACAAGCTAGATTCTCTTATCAATTTGATCTAGAGATTGGAACTAAGGGTAACTAGTATGTCCTATAGAGAGGGCACAGTGAGTAATCTAGGAGTGAGAGATTAGAACCTACCTAGCACTACTATACATGTCGACACTAATTTTAGATTAGCCAATGTTCTTTGCGCAATTCGAAAGAAAGTAAAGAAATATGTATGCTTCTATTTGTCACAATACCACATTTAAGTTTATAAAAAAATTTTGAAATCCTACACTGATTATGAATTAATGGCAAGGAGAAAGTCTCTTTTTATATATTGTTTAAGTCATTACTTTACTTTTATTCTCATATTGTAGAATTTAGTAAATTTAATTTTCATCTTTAAATAGTTGCTGCAATCTTAAGTTAAGCATTCTTAAAGTCAAAATTCTTGTATTTCATTTTATTTTTTACTTTTTTTTAGCTTCCTCGTGGGATCAATACTAGATTTTTTAAGGACAACTCTATATTATTTGAAACGATGTGTATACTTGTGTAGTACCCCTAGTGAGAAAACTATTTCTTTAATTTTTATCATATTATATTTATTCTCACTAGCCACTAAATATCATTTGGGTCATGTTTTTGGCATATTAAGGAACATAAATATCCGTGTAATTGTGGGTCGGGTTAGATACCATACCCGAAAATAAAATAAATCCTATCTTATACTGATAAGGTAGGGAAAAACCTTNTCCACTTTAAAATTACCTATTTTTTATATACATTTTATGCTCAATTTTTTAGGACAATATGCTTTAATGAAGAGTATTTATATGTTTTTGGTTGCAGGTGCAAGAAAAATAGTTTAAGAGTAAAAAGGAGCAAAAATACATAAAAAGAGCAAAAATGAGCTAAATTGAAGAAAAGTACCAAACCAACCGAACTGGCGCCTAGAAGCCAGAAGTAGAAATTGGTTGGTGCTTAGGTGCGACAGTTGGGCGCCTAGGCGTCACAAGTATCTTCTAGAAGATTCATTAAATGAGGTCAAATTTTAAAGAGATGTCTGAAGCAACCATTGGTCATTTTTAAAAGCTTTATAAATATGGATTAATTCCAAGAGGGTAGGGGGTCAGAAATATAAAGTCTCATAATGCGTGAGTGTGTTAAGTGTGTGAGAATTTTTCTTTGTGAGTCTTTGTTATTTCTAGAGTTTGTGAGTCTTGTAAGTGTCTTTGGAGTCAGAGAAGTCAGATAACTTCAAAAGAGTGCTTGGGGGAACATTCCAGATAAGTATTTGTATTTTTGTCCTTTTGTATTTTGGATTTGAGTTTATATATATATGTTTTGTTATCCGCATGCTTCATCTGTATTTTTCTTTCTTTCTCCTTGCAAAATCAAGTAATTAAGTGAGTGATTTTGATTTTATTTTGAACTTCTTTTATTCCTAAAAATTGTGATGATATTTTTATTGGTCCTTCATTTACTTTACAAAATGGTCACTTGTATCGATAAAACCTGTTGAGGAACTTATAGACCCGAAAGGGCTAAGATTTCTTGACTTGTAAGTATCGCATTCTACCTTGGAAAGAGCAGTCGTGATCGTCTAAAGGGGGGTGCAAATAGATAGGGATATAAGATTTGATGGGCGTAGAATTGATGTTTTTAGGGTGACAGGCTAGATTCTTTTATCACTTTGATCTAGAGATTGAAACTAAGGGTAACTAGTATGTCTTATAGAGAGGGCACAGTGAGTAATCTAGGAGTGAGAGATTAGAACCTATCCAGCACTACTATGCATGCCGACACTAACTTTAGATTAGCCAATGTTCTTTGCACAATTCGAAAGAAAGTAAAGAAATATGTATGCTCCTATTTATCACAATACCACATTTAAGTTTCTAAAAAAATTTTGAAATCCTACATTGATTATGAATTAATGGCAAGAAGAAAGTCTCTTTTTATATATTGTTTAAGTCGTTAGTTTACTTTTATTCTCATATTGTAGAATTTAGTAAACTTAATTTTCATATTTAGATAGTTGCTGAAATCTTAAGTAAAGTTTTCTTAAAGTCAAAACTCTTGTATTTCATTTTATTTTTTACTTATTTTTTGGCTTCCTCGTGGGATCGATACTAGGGTTTTTAAAGAAAACTCTATATTATTTGAAACGATAAGTATACTTGTTTAGTATCCCTAGTGAGAAAACTATTTCTTTAATTTTTATCATATTATATTTATTCTCACTAGCCACTAAATATCATTTGGGTCATGTTTTTGGAATATTTAGGAACATAAATATCCGTGTAAGTGTGGGTCGAGTTAGTTACCATACCCGAAAATAAAATAAATCCAACCGATAAGGTAAGGAAAAACCTCGAGTTTTTAGACATATAAATTTTTAAGAATTTCCTCATCCGAGTGATTAGAACCATTTTAAGATAATATTTTTATCCTTTGGAGTAGTGTTTTATTCTTTATAAATGTATCCAATCATTTAAATATAAATCTTTTGAGATCTGCGGTGGATACATCATCAAAAAATATTCTTACTAAGATAATCTGCAGACTTTGAGAGGAAATTATTATACTTGATGTTTTTAATTTTAAATTATGACATTATCTACAAAATAATCAAGCATCGATGTTGAGAAAACATATAATAGATATTCATTAGAGAATATATCCACAATATGCTCTATTATATGGTTGACCATCTCAAATTGCTCTAACCTTTAGAGGTGATCTACTATAAAACTTATGTAACCTTTTTATCAAGGATCTCAAAGTCAAACTCTTATTATAACAACACATGTAGTAAAAATCATAGTTTGTCATCATTATATTTTGTATAATATTTAATTATTTCGTAATTTTTGTATATTTTTATTTTGTACGAATTATATATTCCCTTGCTAAAAGTAATAACCACATCCAATGGCTCCTATGAGAAAACATAATTTTGTTACACAAAGTATGAAGACCATGTCAATTAACTATTCCAATACATCACAAATTACATGGTCCCTTGCATCATACATAAACTCAAAATGTATGCACTTATAAAAGTGTTGTCTTGATGGCACTTCTAATTAAATTTATAGTGTCTCTAGCTGAATTAAAGCTCTATGGTTTGATAATTTTTGAGAAATCTTTGATAGTTCTACAATAGAAGCCAACATGGCCTCGGAAAAGATGAATTCCTTTCACTGATGTTTTTAATCAATTCCACCTTCATTAGATCAACTTTGGTGCCCATGACAAAATTTTGTGGCTCAAAATGATTCTTTCCTCTACCATAAAATGTCATGTCTTCTAGTTAAGGTTTAGATTGATCACCTTATATCTTCTTAGCAACAATTATAAATGATATAAACATAAATCCGTTGATGAGTAAAATGTCAAAAAACCATCAATGAAGTACTTCATAAAGTTCTCAAACATATTAGAGAAGATCAATATCATAAAACCATTGAATTTGGATCTAGGTTTATATAGTTCAAAGATCATTCTTTTAAATATAAACATGCCATTAGGGCAAGTTAATATATTCTTCGATTACTCTACATGAATAATTAAAATTGATTATGACCTATTGAACCATTCAAAAAATAATAATTAGAGTTGCTCATCAATTTATCTAATATCTAATCAATAGAATTGGTTTGTCTGTGTTGCTTTTTTACATTTTTATAATATATACAAAACTATCATTTTGTGTTAGCATTGGTTTGAGTAAGTTCATTATTTTCATTTATTAGAACTATGATTCCTCAAATTATCAACACCACATGCATTGAGCTTATTTAAGAGTAACTAGAAATGGGATAGAAAATCTCAACATCAATTAGATTTAAGAATTTAGCCTTGAACACCTCTAAATTTGAGTTCAATCTTCTTTAGTGCTTAATTGAATACTTTAAATCTTCATCCAGTTGAATCTTATGCATACAAATGGATGTATTGCTGCCTATAATGATAGCAATACACAATCGTGGTTTGGTAGTCTTTTTATCGTAATCAAATTTTCATGAGATGGAAAATGTTAATAGATCAAGCAATAACTTTAACTTCAATAACAATGAATTGTCAATCAAAGGGATTGGGGTTGAACCTCCTTGCCCGAGATTAGCTTTTTTGTGAATAGAAGTACCCCTTCCTTTGAGCTTCACATATGCTGCACAAGCTCACATCCATCAAAGTACGCAACTCCTATAATGCACATACTAAGAGTTTCATTTGAATAACTCAAATCTTTGTCCTCCTTGACACAAGCATCAAAGACATCCATTCTTAAGCTACAATCAACTTCATTTATGCATAGGCTAGAAAAACATTAAAAGTGGCCTTTTCTTAAACTAATAAAATAAGTATACCTTTTCATATCCATACTAGAGCTTTCTTATTGCTAATAAAGGACAAGCAATAATGATTGGTATCTCTTGATTTCAAACTTTCATATCCAGAATGATAAAATCCAATAGAGTATGAAATTTTAAATCTTAACAAACACAACCTCTATGATGCTGGTTAGGTGTCTAATCAATCAATCTACTAATTAAAAAGAGATGGTGATTTGCTTGGCTTCACTGATTATGAGCTCCTAACAAATGTACAATGGCATCAAACTTATGCTTAAACCAAAATTAGAATGCATAGTATAAGCCTCTAATGTTAAAATTAATGGGGAACATTTGCTACATATGTAACTTTCTTTGTAACATGGTGCACTTCTTACTTAGCAAAATCATCTCGTATTGTATTTGTGAGGAACTATTTGATGAATTTCACCTACCTTGACATCTACTCTATTGCATCAAGGTATACACAACTTCTTAAAAGATATTGAAGGATTAATAATCTGGCTTTTATTTCATAAGACTTTAAGAAGGCAAGTTATCTAGGAATAATATTGATATTAGCTTTACCTCAATTTCTTTTGGGTCGATGGCAACTTGCTCGACAATAGACTTGCCTTCTCACTCAGCTCGTGATCACTTTTAAAGTGGCCACTTTCATTTACTCATGAGGTTCACTCACACATTTCTTGGTAATGAGGACAATGCTTTATAAATTTTAAAATTAATTTAAACACATTTTATATGCCTTTTCTAGATATTCACATATTGTATAGATATAATTTTAATTCCAAGGAACACATTAAAGGAAGGAATTACAAGAATGCATATACTGAACCGCCATAAATCTATTTTGTTCCTATCTTCAAGGTATATTAATATTGAAACTATTCACAAAAAATTTTTACTTTATAATTATAAATTTATTTGTGTAAATGGCTATTATTTTCTATAGGGATAGATGAAGGCTACAATTCTACAAAAATAAGAACATGTTTTGCTACTAATGAACTTTTAAGCTTCCATCTTTTGATTGAATACAATAAAAATTTACAATATGTTTATAACTATAAACACAAATTATTTGTAAATCTTCATATTCTCTTTTAATATAGATAATCGTTATTGCTGACACAAAGCAATGGTAGATTTCTGTTCAGAATATAATCTATTTAAAATAACTATTGACCATCGGCTATTGATTGGAATACAAGCTCTACAAATAAGCCGAGTAAATCACAGACAACTTTCCAGTTTTCCAGCATAAGATGTGCCAATTCTTTACCGTTACAAAAGACAACCAATAGATAGAGCTAACTTATCCCAACCATTCAATCCACTTCATCTGGAATTGTAATTTTTTCTTTTATTTATTTATAAACTATTCTTCAACAACATTCTATTTTTAAAATGTTCAATTCAAATCACAACACGGTATATGACTAAAATAAATCGACCGCCATCTCTATTGTCTTCATGAAAACTGCAGAGAAGATCTGCAACCATTTTCTGTTCTCTAATTTTTTTTGTTCGTAAATTCATATCAAAATGAAGTGTTACCACGAGCCATTTAAGTAGAACTGCGTCGATCATTCCTCTCCCTAGCATGCCTTTCTTCTACTATAATATCTTTTCTCTCCCTCGGCTGTCTTTCTTCCTGTATCTCTTCCAATTCATCATCTCCTCGCTTGCCCGCTTGCTCCTTCCAATAGGAAACTAGCTTCTTCAACCGAGCAATCTCCTTCGACGACACATTCTTGCTTGGATCATTTACGACACACCTTACCCTCGATGCGTACCTGCCAAGTTGAGCACAAACCATAAGAAGATGATTGGGCAAAAAACATAAATAATGTAAAGAGGGAGGGAAGAGCACTTACATCCATAGCACACATGATTCTAATGTATTTTCATATTTCCCACCTGAATTTTAATATTTACGCAGCTCTTAAATATTTCATATCACATAAAAAATAGCACTATTATCACTTTTGTTCATGCATAGATATTACTAAGCAGATAAATATGAAAGTCTAGGTTTGAGATATGTAAATACATAAAAATTTGTACTACGAATGTAAATTTTCAAACAAATGAAAAAAATGGAATACTGTGGAGAGAAAATATACGGCTTTTTATTCCTTGCAAATACTAGAAAACAAGCATTCACCACAATCATATCAGTTTTAATGAAGAACAAGAACAAGGCATCATTCTCAATCATGAGCAATCATTCCGCTGATCATCTTATTCAATTAGCCTTATCCAAATTAAGTTTGACTTACCAAAGAGCTTCATTAGAATTGTAACTATATAACAAAAAACTTGATGAATGGATAGAAGCATCAAGAAAATGAAAACAAATTCAGATCATAGAAGAACTTACGT
>JXCR01097830.1:4756-18051 GCA_002079205.1 Phalaenopsis hybrid cultivar | reverse complement strand
AAAATAGAGAATTTTTGAAGAGGGGCGGGCGCCACTCTTAAGAGGTCTGGGGAAGTTTTGTGAGAGGGTGGCGTGTAGTGTCTTTGGGGTAGAGTTAGATTTTGGAGAGGATTTTCTTGTAGAGTTGTAAGAGGAAAGAGAATATGAGAGATTTCTTCTTCATTACATTTCTAAGAAAGAATTAAGTGTGATTGTAAAGAGGGAAAGTACTTAAAGGGAACTTTAAGAGATTTGTTTGAGGAGTGTAAGATAAGTCATGTTCTTTCCTTTATTTGTTTTGTAAACTTGTTTTTATATATAATTCATGTTTTATCGTATCATTCTTATGAATTCTGAGTAGTTTTCTTTATCATTCTCCCTACAATGAGATATGGTTTTGTGAATAATTAATATTGTTGTGAAAGGTTTTAAATGTCAATAAATTGTAATGATTTGAACTTTAATTTTCATTTATTTTTCGATCTGGTTAATTGAAATGTTAAAATTTGTTGAAAAACATAAAGTTCGAAAGGGCTATGCTTTCTACAACAAGGTAAGAGTCACATTCAATTTCATGGATGAGAATGTAGTCCATGGGGTTGAGTACAAATTAATAGAGAAATATATTTTGATGGACGTAGAATTGGAGATTTTAGGATGACAAACTAAAATCCTCAATTTTGTCTTGTTGCTTGTAAACTAAAGCGAGATTGTTAGCCCTCAGAGGAAGGAGAAGTGAGAGCTCTTGAGTAGGAGTCAGTGTCCTCTTAAGTCTAACCAAGGATTTAGGAATCAAACTCTAGATTGACCAATTTTTTTTTTATGCACTTCACAGATGCAAAATAATATGATTGCTCATATTTGACACAATGCAATTTTATATATAATTTTAAATGATTTTGATTACTTCACTAACCATAAACTTATTGTAAAGGGGAATGATGTTTTCTTTAATTTGAGCTCTTTATTACAAAATTTTGTTTAATCTTAGTAAATTTAATTTTTAAGTTTAGAAAATAGCTTAGTTATCTTAGTTCTTTTAACAACATTTCCATTAGCATACATTAGACTTACTTTCAACCTGTTTTTCTTACTTAGGTTTTTATAATTTGAATATTGTATTTTACGTTATAACCATAAGAATTTCCAACTTTCTGTGGGATCGATACTGAGGACTTCATTAGAGTTCTTTATTACTTGAGCGATACATATACTTGCGTAATTATTAGGTTTGGCAGTTTAAAGTTTTTAAAATATAAAACTATTTTTACTTAAGTGATTTTTATTGTGATTGATCTGCATATTTACTAATTGTGTGGTCGTGTGCGTTGTAGTATTGAAAGATACAACGCATTCCAAAAACCTGCACCACTAAGCGAGGTATGCAATTAAAATGCTCCCTCTCTTCCATGGCAAAATATGTCTCTTTTGCAGTCTATCTCCGACCTATAGGGCATTTGCTACTACCCTGATAGATCATTAAATCTCAGCTACCATTGAGGCGGCGTTAGCAGATTCTGCTGGAAGGCTGCAGTGATGGAGGAGATGAATGCCCTTCGACGGAACCATACGTGGGACAACATAGATATTCTTTGGGGAAAGAAAGCAGTAGGATGTTAATGGATTTTTGAATGCAACAAAGCTCTATGAAGTTGAATTTAAGTTCAACTTTGATGAGTTCTTTGAATGCAACAAAGCACGGTTGGTTGCCAAAGGGTACTCATAGACCTACGGAGTTGATTATGAGGAGATATTTGCTTCGATGGCTAAGTTAAGCACCATTCGGGTCATGTTGTCTCTTGCGGTGAATCTAGATTGACCTTTATTCCAGCTTGATGTGAGGAATGCATTCCTGAACAGTGATCTCATAGAGGAGGTGTACATGTCCATTTCCTGAGGCTTTGAATCTACTGCCTCCCAAGGGCAAGTGTGTCAGCTGCAATGTTTCTCTATGGACTAAAGCAATCCTCACGAGCCTGGTTTGACAAATTCACAAAGGTGGTAGTGGGCTATGGTTTTACTTGGGCTCAATCGGATCACACTATCTTCTTCCGACATTAATTCAATGGCCAAATTGTTATCCTTATCATTTATATGACGATGTTATGTTCACTGTTAATGATCACCAGCATTGGAATCTTTGAAAGACCTTTTAGTTACATTCTTTGAAATGAATGACTTGGGATTTCTTTGGTGCTTCTTGGGCATGGAAGTTGCTTGGTCATCTAGGGGGATTTGCTTATCTCAGCGCAAATGTGTACTTGAACTGTTAAAAGAGAACAATCTTCTTCTGTGCAAATCGGTGGTTGTCTCGATGAGTCCCAATGAAAAATTAATTGATGTTTCCGATAATGTTCCTATGAACAAGAATTACTACTAACGTCTTGTGGGAAAACTCATCTACCTCACTCATACACGCTCCAACATATGCCACAGAGTTGGTATATTAAGTGTATTCATACATGACCCTTATGAGCTCCATCTCCAAGTTATCTACCAGATTTTTCTTTATTTAAAAGGCACATCGGGCTCAGGTTCGCTTTTCTCCCTACACAACTCTCGTTTTACTATTGTTTACACAAACGCTGATTGGGTCGGTTTGGTCAATAACCGACGATCTACCATCGGGTTCTGCTCATTTGTGTAGGAAAATCTCGTCACATGAAAAAGTAAAGGGTAGTCGGTAGTTGCCCGAAACAGTTTTAAAGCTGAATTCCGGTCCATGTTCTTGGAATTTCTGAAGCTCTCTGGTTACTCATCATGCTCCACGAATTACATATGCAGACCTCAGTCCCTCTACAATTGTTATGTGACAATAAGGTTGTCATCAGCATTGCTCACAACCCGGTCCAGCATGATTGTACCAAACACGTGAAGATTGACAAACACTTCATTAAGGAAAACCTCGAGTCCGGGAAAATTTGCATTCTTTTTGTGTCCTCCAGTAGCCAACTAGTAGATATACTAAGAATCTTTATCGGCAACTGTTTGATGACTTCAAATCCAAGTTGAACATAACTGACATCTATGTTTTAACTTTAGGGGGAGTATTAAAATTATGCTGAGGTTTGTATTAAATGCAGGGTTTTGTATTAATTTATGTATTATTCATTTCTTATTTCTCTGTATTCTGTTTTTACTTTATTTCTTATTTCTCTTTATTTTGTTTTTATTACTTTCCTTGTGAGTGCCTTTGTAGTTGGTGATTAAAATCTTTTTCTGTCAAGAAAATTCAAGAAAATTGCTCACAACCCCCCTTTTCTGTCAAGAAAATTCAAGCTGCTCGAGTAAAAAATCATTAAAATCTTTGATACCAATTGATATATGCTATGACACCCAGGATGTGGGTGAATTGGGTAAAGATCTCTCTTTTTTGAATTCAAAATTCTTGATTTTTAATATTATAGAAAACTTAAATTATAAAGTCATAAATACTTTTAATTAAAGCAAATAAAAGTAACCAAGCAGATAAAATAATGCAAAAATAAAAAACAGGAGACAATATTTTACGTAGTTCGGCCAAACCCAAAACTAGTCTTCATTCACACCTAGTCACCCTTGACTAGGAATTCCACTAATCAGATGAAAATTACAACCATTCTCCCGTACCCTCATACACCGGGCAAATACAATCCCAAACACAGTACTCTTCTATACTGGGCAAGCATAACCTCAAACACCAAGCTTTCTTACACCGGGCAAGCTTTCCCTAAATACAATGAGATAGTAAAATAAAAAAATATATATATTACAATCAACTAATCTCGCTCACTCTTAATTTTAAAAACATTTTCACTCAACCCAAGTTAAAATTAATTAAAAAGACAAATACAATAGAAGCTCAAGTTGATATAAAGTTTGTGAGAGTACTTATATGAAGTGCATAATGAAACAAAGACACAGCAATTGAAACATAAATATAATCTTTCCAACACAAATGATTTCAGGAGCTTGCACTTTTAAAGTTGATTAAACAATCATGTAATATTCTCAATTAAGATTTGAAATTCACTTGAGAAGTTATCAAGAGCAAACTTTTAAATCGCTTACTATATTATGTTGCAAACACTCCAACCATCAAGGTAAGAATGAGGAAATAATTGAAAAATAAATATTTGATGTGAGATTGAGGAACCAGCGTTTAAAGAAATTTCTCCAAGCAATCTTCTCCCTATCAAAATATAGCCAAAAACAAGAACAAAACAAAATTAGAGTTTTTGCACACAAAAAAAGCTTCAAACCTTTAACCAAAGATGTTTTGCTTGAGGTGAACTTAGGATTTTTGGCCAAAGTTAGAGTTTAAAGATTTGGCCAAAACGAAGAAGTTTGAAAGGAGATTTGAGCAAGGAAAGAATTTGAAATGATTCAAGAAAAAGTAAATTTAGGCTAACTTGTTTGCTAAATGATTTGAATTTATTAAAAAGCTGTAATGTGGCCTGAAATTCGTCCAAAGATAGTTTCATAGGATGAAAACACAATAGGAATCAAAATAAACAAATTTAATTGCATTTTGGGCCATTTACGTATATATCATACAATTCTTATGTATTTACATATTTAACAACTAAGCATTCATGTGTACATGCCTACCGCTCAATGCTTTAACATCACATCAAAAATACCACAATCACTATCTTTTTCAAAGTGAAATACACCTTTTTATGAATAAGTTTATGACATCAACATGTTATAAATGCAACTATCAAACTTTGGATGTTAGATATGTGAATGCATAAGATTGTGTAGTGTATATTTTTTGTATAGGATAGGACAGCAGCAAAGTACACTGATGATTTAACCAAGCGAAATAGACCTGAAAATTATGTTGGATGAAATACTAACCTATCTAAATAAAATGAAAAAAGTTTCATATCATTCATTTCATTCCAATTAGTAATGTTAAATGGTTCTTTTGTGTAAATCAATATCTCTACATCTTAGTATTTCTGCAACTTATTTTGATTTTGTTTCCATGTGCAGATACTTCATTACCTCGAAACCTTGAAGCCACATCAACTGCTTGAACAAATGGTCTGTACCGCATTCGGAGCATCAGCTGACACATTGAGTCAGACCAAATTTGGTGACTTAAGACTACTAAAAGCAAAAATTGACCAACTCTACAGTACTCTATCATCCACATTGAAGTCATTGCAAGGTATTTTTGTATATTTTATGCTCAAGCAGAAACTGATAGATATGTTCTTATATTTTTGTTCGCAGTTTTAAGTTTGATGGAAACAAATATGCGGAATGTAAAATATTTTCTTTTTAACATAATTAGTAGTTTTCAAATGTAGAAGTTATCGAGAGTAACCTAGCATCTATTATATAAATAAACGGGCAAGATCCCTATGAAATACATAAAAAATTTCAAATTATTTCTCCTCTTTTCTCTAAATTAGAGATCTAAGGAAAAAGAACCCTCGAGTATTTTTCTGTTGTTTTTTATTCCAGCAAACCCAAAAATTCCTCTCGACTTACCATTCTTCTGCCTCCTTGCCCCCATGACCTTTGCCTTTGCTTCACTACGTACAACCACCAACTTTCAAGAGAAAAATTCTTGAATTCTTTAAGGAAAATGTCTTTGGTATCAAAAATTATTTATCAATCAGTTTTTTCTTATCAAACTCTATCAATGTACACCTCTACATCCTTTGTCTGATTTCTTGAACAGTAACCCTCTGCCAAGGGTCTTCTTTAGAAATCTAAATATTTTATAAATCATCTCTAAATTTTCTTCATTCAGTCTATTCATATGTTTTCTCACAATATTAAAAGCGTAAGCAATATCTGGTATAGTGTGTGACAGGTAAATAAACTTACCCGTCAATCTCTAGTATCAATTTTTTTTCGCTAGTGTCTTTTCACCTATTGAATGTAACATTTCGTTGAAATTCATAGGAGTCTCAACAGTTTTGCAGCCTAGCATTCTTGTTTCTTTTAGTAGGTCTAGGATTTAGTGTCTCTGTGATATTACAATACTCATCTTAAACCTGGCCACTTCCATGTCCAGAAAGAATCCTTAATTTCAAATTCAACAGTAAAGACCTCCTTAATTTTCCCAATCTCAGGTTGGATGTTCTTAACTGGTGGAACCTAAGAGATGGGATGGTTAGAAAGAAGAAGAATATGTTGTGATCTCTGGATCGGTTTGGATTTCCAAAATAATTTCCTAAGTTCTATATTCACCTGTACTCTCCTCAATATTAAATTTAAGATAGTATGAAGCATACCAAAGGAAAATGCATTTGATGAATTTTGGGTCAAGCTATGTGTGGTTTGGTTGTAGAATGTGAATAGAAGAAACAATCAAATATTTTTAGAGGTAGATTGGATGAGAAAACTCTGAGATCGGGGTATTTTTCCATCACAATATCGAGAGGCTTGGAATCTAAGGACCTTGTTTGGCATTCTATTAATGTGATAGGCTACTCTGAGCACGACATCTCCCCAAAAACTTTTTGGGACATTGTGAGAAAGTATTATAGACCTACTTAATTCGAGGAGATGTCTATTCTTCCTTATAGTTATTTAATTTTGATGTGGAGTTTCAATATAGGAACTCACATGGATAAGACCCTTTTTTGCAATCTCGGGTCCAAGGATAAAGTTGAGTTATTGCTTTGCATTATTGATTTTGAGAATCTAAATTTTGCATTAAAATTGAGTAGAAAAAATGTTATGGAAGGAATGAAAGATTTGTGTTTCAAATTTTTTCTTCATGAGGAATATTGAACTGGTTCTAGCGCGATCATCAATAAAGAAGACAAACAATTTGGCTCCATTTATTGTTTTCAATTTTGATGGGCCTCAAATATCACTGTGAATGATAAAGAAATGATGTGAGGGTTTGTACTGAGAAAGAAGATACACATCAAAAGTATGCTTAGCCAATTAGCATGTTTCACACTGATAAAACCCTTACTTTTTATTAATAAAAATACAATGTTATAACTTTACAACATAATTAAATTGAAATGACCCAAACGACGAAGCTATAGTAAACCTTGACTTTCAACAGACTCGAGCACAAAGAAGTCGAGACTAAGTGATGAGGATGGTGAAGGAGAAACTTGTGTGTTAAGAGAATAATTTTTCTTAAGCAGGTATGAATCTTGATGCAATTTAGCACTACATATCACCTTTCGCTGATTCCACCACTTGAAATTCACAAGTGTTAGAATGAAATTTTGATAGCAAAGCAAACTCAAACCACAACAGAAATAATAATATTATTGTTGAATTTCAAATATTACAATGTGACTCATCAAAACAAGAAATAAACAACAACAAAACAACATGAACATAAAAACACAACACACTCCAATTAAGGGTTACGGAAAGATAAAATGTCTCTTCAGGGTTGAGCTACAACCGGAGCACCACCTGAACCCCTTGGAGACAGTCACCACCTCGAACGAGTTACAGTCAGAACACCTTCTAGCTGTCGGATATAGTCCCTGGAGGGGAAGAATGCCTCAAATGCAACACTCAGAAATCTGCACTCATCCAAATATCCTTCCCTAAGCCAAAATAGCCCCTCGAACGAGTTACAACCAGAGCACCTTCTTGTCGTCGGATACAACTTCCAGAGGGGAGGAATGTCTCAAAGACAACACTCAGAAATCTACACTCATCCAAATCTCCTTTCCTATGCGAAAACAACCCCTATATAAGAGGGACTATGACTTTTATTAAACAATGCTTTCAATTAGGAAATAGAATAAAAAAAGGAAGCAATATAATAGACAAGAATTTCTAATAGGGGATTTCATGAAAAAGTAAAGAAATAGAAAAGGCAGGCATAAAATAGGTAGAAAATAAAATAAGAGAATTATAGAAAAGGAAGGAAGAGAGAGAAACGAAAAAGGAAATTGGAGGAAATTTGGGCTGCGGTACTGTAGCCTCTATAGTGTCGCGACCTGGAAAATGCTCCAGTGTCAAATTTACTAACACAATTCAAGGCATAAGTAAGTTTGTTATTTGAAAGTAAGTTACAATTTAATTGGGGAGCATATAACACAGAAGAGAGCTAAATAAATTTGGACATTTTCTTTTTTCATTTCTCAACAATCCTGGAGTGAGATCCACTAGCAAGTTGAAGAAATTGGAGCCGATGAACTCCTTGTAGTTGGTGAGAGCATGAATGTCTCTATTCATGTGATTAAAAGCACCTGAATCTATTATCCAAGATTGAAACTTTCCGTTGCAGGTGAGATAAGGTGGACAAAATGTATTGGTGTATTATCAAGCTGACAAACCACTTAGTTGTGCTCGGAAAAGGTTTTTTCAACACCTCTAGTTGTTCCTTGGTGAAGGACTAGGATTGGTCGACCCTTCTGAGGAGGTAGTAGCACGAGCTTTGTTGTCTTGGTTTTTCTTCCCCTTCCTAGGTTTTCAGTATGTAGTATTCCCATGTAATTTCTTGCAATATTCACAAAATTGGTGATTCTTCTTTGGCTTTGACTCATGGGAGGAGTTACTTGTGTATAAGGCGGAGCTTTGAGTGCTAGATGAATCCACACTTCCTGTCATCGTGAGCTTCTTCCTACTTTCTTCTATGGAGAGGCTTCATTCTCATGATTCTTCCCCTGACCTCTTCTTTGTTTTTATTTAGATTCAATAAGAACCTGATCATCCTTTTCTTCTCCATTATTGTTTTATACAACATAGCTTCTTAAGAAAACTTCTATACATAAGCATAAAACTTATCTAACTATAACTTCTACTTTGTAACTGTGTTGAAGTATTGAGTAACACTTAACTCTTCTTGTCGAAGCTCATCCAGTTTTATTTTGATCTAAAATAATTTAGTATTTTTAGTACCGGAATATGTTTCACTAGCTACTTCTAAATGCCCTATGCTGTCTTATAAAACAAAAAAAAAAATCTTCAATATTTGTGGTCATAGAATTAATTAACCAATATATGACCGTATGATCATGAATCTACCATGAACTAAAATCAATGAGCTCAGGAACTGTGCCCTCTGATATGAGATGTTTCTCTTTTTTTTTTCCGCAAATGTACATAAACACCGATTGTGAGTATTAATTAGAGTTACAGCCTTTAAGTTTATGATTTGTGATAAAGTAAGAGAGTTTTGAGGTTGTTTGGACAGATTCTTAGTTTTTGATTCAGAACTAACCTATAGAAGAGCTAGATATCTTCATGTCGTATTTTTTTTTTCTATCTTTATATCGTACTTTGTCATAAGCCTTATGCATGTTTTGGGTTAGAAAGAATTTTCTGGTTGATTGTGTTTCTTACTTGAACTATGAACGACTGGAAGGCTGAGAAGGTTTTGCGGCTCCTCTAGTTGAAGACACCAAAGAGAGGACACTAATATGTTTGATTTTTGAGAAATTATGGGAGATTCGAGCTAGTTGGAAGCTGACGGGATCACAATGTACATGTCTCCTTTGTGTGTGCCTTTCATGATTAAACAATGCAATACAATCATGATAAATGGTTGCTAGGAAGCAAGGGTTCGAATCGCGTGCAGGGTGTAAAGACCAGATTGTGTCGTACTAGTTTCGTCATGTGTCTCTTCATGTGTGAGCAACACGATGATTCAAATCATGAAGGTGTTGATATAACCGAAGCCTGCAAGGAGTCTGACTGCAAGGAGAGGATTTGTTGGGGTCCGGCGTCTGTAGGGACAAGCTCTGACGAAGGAATGAGAGCTAGGGTTTGATACCATGAAGAAAGATGGAGATATTTTCTTATTCCTCAATCATCAAATTACAACTCCTCATAAAATAAGGAAAAGCTTGGGCAAACTTAATTACAACAGTTATAACTTATCAAAGATAAAATAACCGAACAAGGAAAGAAATACAATATAATAAAAAGAGAATAAAATTTAAATATGAAACTCGGAATTCCTCAACACCACACGAAAATGAATAAAATGTGGCTAGAAATCAATTACTATCAGTGTAACAAAATGAGATGTGATACGATGCTACTAACTTTTGTAGCAAGAGAAAGGAGTCGTGAATTTCTTGCTGGACTAACTAGTGAATTTGACCATGGTTTCATTCAATATATTGGAAAGCACTCCATTTCTTATCTAAATGAAGCCGTCTTTACTATCAGAAGCGTAGAAGCGATTTATAATTGTTAGAAACCCTACATTAGTGAGAATGTTGCTCTACTTGTACCAACATTGAATGCAAACAAAACCATGTGATGCCAGTCTAAACAGGGATCACCAACGTCCAATAACTGAGAAGTTATATTTTGCACTTGTTGTGAAAGGAAATGCAGAAGCCATATATTGGAAACTCCAAGGGAAGCCTCCATACAAGGAAAGAAAAACCTTGATCCAAAATCACTCCAAACATCATCGAACACTTAATCATTGGAATAAAAGACTTCCATGGACATAGTCACATAAGAATAAAGTAAGAAGAAATGGAAAAACTGTACAACTTCGTGGGAGCATTTGAAAAACTTATTGGTATATGCTATTTGGTTCAATCAGTGAGTATTCCAATCATACATCTTATGCTTTTGAAATTATTTTAAAGAAAATGTGGATAATAAACTCAGGAGCAATTATTCATAAGACCAAACCTTCTGCAAAATTTTCTTTCTATACACCTTACAAAAGCAATAAAATAAGCGTAGCTAATGGAACCATTGCTGCTATTACAGGGATNCACTAAAAAGAAATTAATTTTTTTTCATGGTTTTCTTCTATTCATGATGATTGTATCTCTCTTATCGCGAGTCTTTGATCATATACCATAACTATATACATGATAGTGAAAAATATCCTTTTCCCATTTGATAGACATTATCCTGTATGTTTCATAATCACATTTTGATCTAATAGGACTTTTGCTTTACTATAGTGATTCATGTGCCTGATAGGGTTGAGCTCATCGGTGATTTGAAACAACTTTGTGTTGTTTTCGAGCACATCGAGAAGTTGGTTATTCTAGCTGCTTCAATGTATCGTAAACTTTCGGATGCTCCGCGTCTTTCTGAAGCAATTTTTCAAGATTATTTTGACTTCTATCAGCCAAAAATGGGTACTGGTTTAGCAAGTTTATGCTATGACAAGGTATGTGCTGATGGTTTGTACAGTAAGTTTAATTATTCGTATAAGCTTTTAAAGAAGCAATAATCTGTCTACTAGAAGAATAATTGGTATTGAAATTTTCAACTTATATTAAACATTGAAGGGCCGTTTACAAGCATACCAACCAATTCTTATGAATTTACATATCTAACACCTAAAGTTTAATTTTTACATTTATACAACCAAATCTTTTATATCACATAAAAAATACCTCCATTTAAACTTTTAAAAAGTGAAATACACCTTTTCATGCATAGTAAGGTGGCATGTATGTAAAAATTGAAGTTTAGTTGTTAGATATGTAAATACATTTGAATTGTGTGGTATGTATGTAAATCTTCCAAAATTAAATTGGGGTTCACTTTTCTTAGGTGGCCTAACCGCTAACCAGTCCAAATGTGCTGCACTCTCTCCCTCCTTTGAGGGAATAACTAAGCGAAATGGATCGAACTTTAATTTTTTTTTGTAAATTTCTTTATTAAGTGTAGCAATGCTCTTTAAAAAATCAAAAANTCTCCCTATGCTTCATAAAATAATAACAATAAGCATATTAAGTTTTATAATAAGAAGGAATATTCAAATCAAGCATAATCCTCTTTTCTCCATGAAAATAAAATTCATAAATTCCATGGTGCCAAAACCGCATTACAAAATTCGTTTGTAAAAAGAAAAAAATTATAGTGCCCTGGGCTTAATAATTACATCTTTACAAGTCATCTTCCCTGTTTTATAAAGTAAAACACTTGAGACGAATTTCTCATTATTTTTTTTTTCTCAAATGTACAACACTCATTGCTTCCATTAACAGCTTTTGAAACTATTGCCTATTTCCATCAAGACTATCAAAATACTGAAGTTTATCTGAGTGATAAAATCCATCATTCTAGGGTACTGATGTGTTATTATGTGGAGCATGATTGTCTCAATCAATTGTCAACTTAGAGCCCTCAATTTCACCAATCAGGCTCGACAGTGAGTTTTTCAGGGGTGTATAGTGGGGCAGCGACCCCTTGTATGGATTTGGGTGCTGCCTTTGAAATGGTACAGTGTCACTGTGACAGTGCTATTGTAGCATTATTGAGTAGCACTGCGACATTGCTTTGCAGCGCCATAGCGCTGCCCTGAGAGGAAACTTTGTGTTGAAACCTAAAAGTATGGCATCATAGCGTCATACTAGAGTGTCGCAATGCCACCATCGCAGCGCCACAACACTATATCATGACGTTTCAGCGCTACGACCCAATCAAGGGCAGTTTTGTGCAAGTTTTGATAGTTTTTCTTGCAGTTGAGCATGAAGATCGATAAAACGAGGCTTGGAGAGAGTCATTTGTGACTTTTCTGGTTTTTGTGTTCAAGGTATGAAGAGGCTTGAGTATGGTGTAATTTGTATAATTCTTCTTATTTTGCTTCCTAGTGGATTTCTTGGGGTGGTGTGGTTTCATGTTTTTTTTTCCCATTCTCGAGCTTTTTTATATTAAATTTTGTATTTTTTGTGTTTTCTTGCTTGTGCGCTTCTGTTTAAAGTTTTATTTCGGATCTCTTGTATCAATTTCCACAACTTACATCTCTCAACATGATCAACTGAATTTTTAAAATATAACCATTTCAGCCCCAAATGATTCATTTTTCGGACCAAATTATGAGATCACATATGTTGAAAATCAAGGATTTTGTAGTCGAGATTGTTTTCAGTGGAAACATTGGAATGAATACAACTTTGATTTTATCAAACTCGATATCTCGACCATCCAAAGGACCTAAATCATCACCATTGATATGCATGTATTTGGAAGGAAAGAAAGAAGCATCCAACAATGACCAAAGCGTGCTCGAACATTCATATTCACACAGAATTAATCACTATGTAGCTAAGATATGTTCTGACATTGAAATTCAAACCCATCATTATCTTATCCTTTCTACAAAAATTCAAACATATGATGATATCAGCCTTTTTTATTGCACTAGGAAAAGAAACCTGAACTTGAATCCAACATCCGATAGTACAAAACTTTTCTATACTTGAACGCATCTACACCGAGAAAAAAAAGTTATTCAAGAGAACTGGAAGACACAATTTAGAAGTATATACTGATGTTGATTGGGCAGGATCACTCATAGATGGTTTTCTTCTATTTGTTATACTTTCTTTGGTGCGAATCGAATCACTCGGAGAAGCTAGAAAAAATCAACAATATGGAGATCTAGAGTTGAAGTTGAA
>JXCR01097805.1:37302-57300 GCA_002079205.1 Phalaenopsis hybrid cultivar | reverse complement strand
GTGACTATGCCAGACAACATTATATTATGTGTTTTCACTCTATTTGCTTGTTCGACACCTACAACCTGCACAAAATCAACCAAAACCTTTATCAATTGTAAATTTATAATAAATTAATGAAAAAAATAAAATAAATAAATAATATTAAAAAATATAGGTAAAAGTACATAAAATTGTGCTTGTTAATACACCCAAACTTATCCCATTACTTGTTATCAAGTAATCACATAGCTCGGTTGAGATTTCATGAAAATAATTGGCACTCCTACAAGTTTCTAACTATTCATGCTATTTATCAGAGTTAAATTAAAGTGTTTAAATGACGTTATCAATCAATTATCTTTAATGGTTAATAACTTGACCTTTCTTTAATTCTCATCATTATTTTCTTTAAAAAATCCTATAGATCATTAAATTGATGTGATTTAAGCCTCTTTCGTAATCCTCTAATGTTTTAATACAATTTCAGTGGATTTTAGCCAATTGAACTATACTTGAATCTTTCTTTTGAAGGAAAATCTTTATTACTTAAGTCCCACTCTACACCCTTATGATTTTTTTTCTTTCAATAATTGTTGTGTCAACCACAAGTTTCTCCTCAGGAGTTTTTCACTTTTTTCTTTCTTTCTTCTTCTTTTTATTTTTTATTTTTTCCTGAGAATTACTACTTATGGTTGGCAACTTTTTCCTTTTTAATCTTAATTAAGGTGAAATGAAGTGTTTCTTAATTGGTAAAACTTAACTCTTGATATTTTAATGCCACACCTTTAGGTTATCCTTTAAATTAAAATTTAAGATAATGCCAACTTTGAAAAAAAGAACTAAAAATAGTTGAAAAATTATTGGTTTGCTACATAAAAATTAATTTACATCTTTTTAATAATCAATGAGTTCGTTAAATTAAAGTCAATAGTATTTAAGTTTTGATTCTTATTATTACTCATTAAAGCAATTTTTTTTCTAAATGAAAACTATCTACTTTTAATATGCTATGATAGTAGTTTGAATTGATCAGAAGTCATAATAGAAGTTGCCAAATGAAATTTAATCACCCACTGAGTTATGTGAGCTACCTTTTAGGTTCATAACATTGTACATTTTTCTCCCTCAAACTTGCTTTTTTCTAACATATGTATAACATGAAGTAGCATAAATATAAAAAAGTAAGTAAGTGCAGAAAAAGTAAGGCAAAAAACCTGATCCAACCTATAATTATGTAGTAATTTAGCTTCCAAAAGATGACAAAAAACATGACCTAATTTATGCTTAGCGGCTAGTGTGCAAAATCGATATGTTATAAAATTTTGAATTTTCAATTAATAGTTTACACACTAGGGGTATTACGTAAGTATACATAAAGTTTCAAGTAATACAGGGTTTTTTTAAAGGCCCCGGTATAGATCCTACAGAGAAGCAAGGTAAGAAATTCCTTAATTTAACTCTTGTCTACTACTATCAGGTCTTAGTTTGAAATTTTCAAAAAGTTTAGTTTTCTTAAATTTACAAATTTATGCTAAAATTATAGTTAATTAAATTAAATAGAAACCAAATCTAAGGAAACTGGTTAAATTTTGGAAAATTCTTATACAATTAAAATCTATTTCCCCTTATAATGAGATCATATCAGCGTAAGAATTAAATGTTTAAAGATTAAAAATGTTATGTTGTGGTAAATAGGAGCATATATATTATTTACCCTATCTCGAGTTCATAAATAACATTAGTTAATCTAAAGTAAGTTTGTTGTTGTATATTAGTGTTGGGTAGATTCTAGCTTCTCACTTCTAGATTGCCTATTGTGTCTTCTCTATAGGACCTACTAGGGACTTCATGTTCTAACTCTAGACCAAATTGATAAAGGATCTAGCATGTCACCTTAGAAATACCAATTTTAAGTTGATCAAAACTTATCTCCCTATCTATTTACACTCTATTTAAATTCTGGCTGCCCTCATCGTAAGGTTAGCATGGTACTCACTTATTGAGTGAAATCATAGCCCTCTTGTTTCACAACAGATTTAAACATCACAAATGACTATTTTGTAAAGTAAATTAAGAATTGATGAAAATAAAAATTTTTAAATAAAAGAAATCTTTAGAACATTCTAATCACACACAAGATTAAATCTCATCACAAAGAGAAAGAGTAAGGAAAAATACTCATTAAGCATGGAAAAAACACAATAGAAAACTTTATTTAAATCAAAGCAAATTCACGAGAAAAGTGTTTGCAATAATTTTAAGATAATGAAGAACAAAATACTTAATGTTTTCCCTCTAAAAGAAAGATGAAAATCCCTCTAACAAGGTCTCCTACTGATCCACACAAAGTTCCTACAATTTTTTTCAAATATCTCTCAAAATCCCTCACCAATCTCTCTAGAAAGGTAAAAATCTACATCCCCTACTTCTATTTATGACCTCTGGACGTTATTGGAAGTTCCAAGAGTTTAAAATCCCAAAAGGTGCCTTCTCAAGTCCCAAAAGGTATCTTATAACTCCATGAGGCATATTGAAGCCATCCATAACTGTCTTTGTTGCCTAGGTGTCAGAATGGGCGCCTAGGCACCATTTTCTAGGTGAGATTGGTGCCTGGGCGCCACCCTGTTTCACCTACAAACGCTTTCATGTCGTTTCAGCTCCATTTTGCCCCGTTTCAACTTCAAACCGCTTCAAGTGTTATACCGATAAATATAAAAATAACCTTTCTTTAAAATGTAATTTCATTCAAAAATATTTGATAAATGTAAAGGAGATTAAACATAAAAAGACATATCAAATGCGCCAAATCTGAATTTTCTTCTTTGCTCGATTTGACTCCAAATTGCTCAATTTTTGCTCCATTTTCTCCAAAACTACATTTCTTGTACCGGGAACCAAAAATATGTAAAATACCTTTCTTTAAAGTGCAATATCATTAAAAATGAGCATAAAATATATATGAAAGAGTAGGTAACTTTTTGGCATGTCAATACCCCCAAACTTAAATGTTACTTGTCCTCAAGTAACTTTATAACTTTAAAAACAAAGTTTATTGATTTGAGGTAATGAATTTTAGTATAGTTTAGTATAATCTAAACTCAAAAATTTTTAAGTGTAATTTAGGTGAAATTCTAGAAAATCAACCTACTATTAGGGTGTAAGAATATCTCATATTCAACTTAGGAATCTCAATTTTTTATTTACTTCAAAAGTTACTGAAACTTGTCAAACTAAAGACTCTTAAAAAGTTTAAAAATTGAATTTAAGCACCCTATCTATACCAATTTTAGCAATACTTTTTTTAAAAAAAATAAGCTAAGGATTTTTTTAAGTATTTTCATTTAAAACGATTCAAGTAAAACCAATTTTTAATTAGGCTTCTCCTCATACTTCTGCTCACTATTTATTTCTTTTTACTTTTCTTTGTCTTATTCACTTTTTTTTATTCCACAATCATTTTCAATCCTTTCTTTTCCTTTCTTTTTCATGTGAGGATTACAATATCAAGATAGGCCTTTTGTGATTTTAAATTTCATTATCCTCTTTCTAAAGCTAAAAACTCAAAACTTTCCCTCACTTTTTAAAAGTGTAAGTATTAGTTTGAAAAAGGTTTAAATAAAGGCTCAATTCTCATAAAGTATAAATATAAGTTTCTTAGATTTTTAAATATTCAACTCCTTTCTACCATAAATATAAAAATCATTTTCCTAATGTTTCCTACAAAATATATCAACTTTACAATACTTTCAACACATAGGATCACAACTAAGTTTTTTCTAACATTCCTAAATTCATTATTATAGTAGCCTAAAAATAACACCACATTCCACAAGTCATTTTAAAAGTGACATAAAATTAAATACAGGCTGTTAAGGATAAATAAAGTTTAACTTTAAAATTTATTCTTATTCATTCCGACAAACTTAAATTTTTAAATATTTTTCAATCAATTCCATAAAATGTAGTAGGAAAAAATGTAAAAGATGAATCTACTAGCTACTACAACATCCTATCAAATTTATATACATGTTTAATCAGGATGGAATGACTGCAGGAGAAAGTAGATGTAGCATAAAACATGCTTTCAATAAGATTAAACTAAAAGGAAGTATACTAAGTTTAAAATTCATTTTTCTTCCTCCCCCTAAACTTGATTTTTAACATGTATAACATTCAGTACATAAAATATTACTAAGAAGAAAAATCACAGCCCAAAAATACAATCTACCATGTGTGTCTATCAAAACAATTACAAAAATACATTGGACAGAACAGTGTACAATAGAAAGTAAATCTAAACAAAACATGTCAGAATGAAATTGACTAAACAAAAGTCTAACTAGCAAAACAGGTTTTAGCAAAGGAATATATATTTAAGTGTTCCTCAAGTCCTCTATATTGTTCTAACAAAAAAACATAAACAAACTTTATAGATGAGGTTAATTCTTCTTTTAACTCATCACATCTCACTACCTTACTTCCAATTTATAATAGAATCATTACGCTGATAAATTGGTTACTTGTAAATGATTTTCTAGAGTTTAATCCCTTTGATAAGATTATCCCTGATATTTTTGGCTTGCGCGCACCAACCTCAGTCATCACCTTATCCCTTTAAGTATGCACCTTTAACAGTTATAAGGGTAGTGTAAGATCATCCACATGTTACACATCAAGTAGGTTCATAACTCCTACCAAATGAAAACATTGTCAAAGAAAGGAAGTAAAAAAAATTTGAGATGAAACTTTCAATGTCCAAACTCAACATTTCTTTGGTACAATCTGGTTCAGACCCAAGTCATAGTGAACTCATTAACCCAACTACTACAAGAGAACATAAATGAGTCTAGTCATAATAAGAAGTTAAGGAATCACCTCCCTCATGATACACAAAGATCAAATCAATCCACTAACAATCCAAAAATCCACAAATATTAATCATGTTGATCAATCCACAATGACACAAAAAGATCAAATTGATTCATTGATAATCTAAACATCCACCAACATGAATCAAACTAATCAATCCACATTAAAATAAACACAATAAACCTAAAACAATCTAAATCAAACCACACTGATAACTATTGGATGCCTCACATAAAGTGCTTGGTTTAATGTCGTCAGCCCGACAAAGGGTTCCACTTGGATTAAATTCCATATAAGTAACTCTTGATCAATCACCCAACCTTTTCTAGATCCTGGGATTCCTACTAAATCCTTGAAGTTCAATTTTTCTTTCAGCTTTTTTCTTTTCAGATTGATTCAGATTATTTTTCCTCATGTTTCTTTTTAGATCCAATATTCTCCAAATTATTTTCTTACTTTGCATATTAATATCATCCTTAAAATTTATAAGAAATGAACTTTTATATGATAATTCAAGATCTTCTAAATTTTGGATCGAATTCTCTCTATATGATTCAGATTTTGGATCAAATTTTACTAGATTATTCATCTGTCTCAAGTGATCTTCTAAATTTTTCCCTTGGGATTGAGGAAATGGTGAAAGTGTTTTTTCTATATTTATCTTGGTTGACAAAATAGGTTTCTCTAATTCCTTAGGAATTTCTTCCATTAATCTTTCAATCTCTTTTTCCTCTTTTCTTAACTCAACATTTATTTGAACAATTTCCTTCAATTCTCTTCCACTTCTTAATTGGGTAGCTTTCTCTTACCCACCATTCTTTTCCTTAAGGTCTATCTCAAGGTCACTACTTAATTCTCTTTAGGAAAACTATTAATTGAATTAATAATCCACCCTAGTTGATCTTCTATATTCCTAATTGCAGCCCCTTGACTTTCCAGCTGACTCTCCATTTGAATCACAACCTCTTCTATTAGTAACTCCTTCTCCTCATTTTGTGGGTTGAACTTAAACCTTTGAGGAAAAGAAATTTCATTGTTATAATAGCCTTGATTATTTCAATTACATGTCTGATTAAATTGATTATCTTCCCATAATTGGTTTTTTTCTCCAAACTTATCATTCGAGTTAAAGTTTGAATGATTTTCCTAATCTAGGTTATAATAATCAAAATAAGGTTTGTATATCTCATGGCTAATTTCAAAAGAGTTAGCTTCGATCAATTGTCCAAATAAATTTTTTTCTTAATAACTTGGGTCCTTGAGGATAAATTTATGTATATTGACCTAACTTTCTTGTAATTTCTACAACCTGAGAAGTTAAAATAAGTAGCGTATCTTCAAGAAAATTTGTTACCTTCTTGGGGTTTACTCTTTCAAAGCTACTAGCATTATAATCCAAATCTGAATAATCATTATATTGTTGATCTGCCATTTTTACCATAAATTCATGGAGTCTATTCTAGTTCATAATCCTCCTAAAAGTTCCTTCAAATACGAGTCATAAAATTCAAGGTCTACACCTCTTGAACTATGCATACAAATCTAAAGACTTAACTATTTAGACAGATATCAAAAATATTTTTTTTTGTATTTTGGATTTTTTTTCTTAAAATAAACACATAAAAACACATAAGATAATAANAACCCAACTACTACAAGAGAACATAAATGAGTCTAGTCATAATAAGAAGTTAAGGAATCACCTCCCTCATGATACACAAAGATCAAATCAATCCACTAACAATCCAAAAATCCACAAATATCAATCATGTTGATCAATCCACAATGACACAAAAAGATCAAATTGATTCATTGATAATCTAAACATCCACCAACATGAATCAAACTAATCAATCCACATTAAAATAAACACAATAAACCTAAAACAATCTAAATCAAACCACACTGATAACTATTGGATGCCTCACATAAAGTGCTTGGTTTAATGNAACCCAACTACTACAAGAGAACATAAATGAGTCTAGTCATAATAAGAAGTTAAGGAATCACCTCCCTCATGACACACAAAGATCAAATCAATCCACTAACAATCCAAAAATCCACAAATATTAATCATGCTGATCAATCCACAATGACACAAAAAGATCAAATCGATTCATTGATAATCTAAACATCCACCAACATCAATCAAACTAATCAATCCACATTAAAATAAACACAATAAACCTAAAACATTCTAAATCAAACCACACTGATAACTATTGGATGCCTCCCATAAAGTGCTTGGTTTAATATCGTCAGCCCGACAAAGGGTTCCACTTGGATTAAATTCCATATAAGTAACTCTTGATCAATCACCCAACCTTTTCTAGATCCTGGGATTCCTACTAAATCCTTGAAGTTCAATTTTTCTTTCAGCTTTTTTCTTTTCAGATTGATTCAGATTATTTTTCCTCATGTTTCTTTTTAGATCCAATATTCTCCAAATTATTTTCTTACTTTGCATATTAATATCATCCTTAAAATTTATAAGAAATGAACTTTTATATGATAATTCAAGATCTTCTAAATTTTGGATCGAATTCTCTCTATATGATTCAGATTTTGGATCAAATTTTACTAGATTATTCATCTTTCTCAAGTGATCTTCTAAATTTTTCCCTTGGGATTGAGGAAATGGTGAAGGTGTTTTTTTCTATATTTATCTTGGTTGACAAAATAGGTTTCTCTAATTCCTTAAGAATTTCTTCCATTAGTCTTGCAATCTCTTTTTCCTCTTTTCTTAACTCAACATTTATTTGAACAATTTCCTTCAATTCTCTTCCACTTCTTAATTGGGTAGCTTTCTCTTACCCACCATTCTTTTCCTTAAGGTCTATCTCAAGGTCACTACTTAAATCTCTTGAGGAAAACTATTAATTGAATTAATAATCCACCCTAGTTGATTTTCTATATTCCTAATTGCAGCCCCTTGACTTTCCAGCTGACTCTCCATTTGAATCACAACCTCTTCTATTAGTAACTCCTTCTCCTCATTTTGTGGGTTGAACTTAAACCTTTGAGGAAAAGAAATTTCATTGTTATAATAGCCTTGATTATTTCAATTACATGTCTGATTAAATTGATTATCTTCCCATAATTGGTTTTCTCCTCCAAACTTATCATTCGAGTTAAAGTTCGAATGATTTTCCTAATCTAGGTTATAATAATCAAAATAAGGTTTGTATATCTCATGGCTAACTTCAAAAGAGTTAGCTTTGATCAATTGTCCAAATAATTTTTTTTCTTAATAACTTGGGTCCTTGAGGATAAATTTATGTATATTGATCTAACTTCCTTGTAATTTCTACAACCTGAGAAGTTAAAACAAGTAGCGTATCTTCAAGAAAATTTGTTACCTTCTTGGAGTTTACTCTTTCAAAGCTACTAGCATTATAATCCAAATCTGAATAATCATTATATTGTTGATATGCCATTTTTACCATAAATTCATGGAGTCTATTCTGGTTCATAATCCTCCTAAAAGTTCCTTCAAATGCGAGTCGTAAAATTCAAGGTCTACACCTCTTGAACTATGCATACAAATCTAAAGACTTAACTATTTAGACAGATATCAAAAATATTTTTTTTGTATTTTGGATTTTTTTTCTTAAAATAAACACATAAAAACACATAAGATAATAGCACTATAATTTCCAAATCTATGTCTTACAAGTTTAACTAAAATTCTCCTAAAGTTCTTACTATAGCTTCCCTGACAATGATGCCAAAAACTTGACCTGACCCACAATTACAAAGTAGTTTAGCTTCCAAAAGATGACCAAAAACTTAACCCATTTTATATTTAGCGGTTAGTGTGAAAAATTGATATGTTATAAAATTTATAATTTTTTCTTAATAGCATGCACACTAGGGGTACTATGCAAGTATACATATCATTTCAAGTAATATAGGGTTCTCTTTAAAGACCCCAGTATTAATCCCATAAAGAAGCGAGGTAAGAAATCCCTTATTCTAATTCTAGTATACTACTATCAGGTTTTAGTTTGTAATTTTTAGAAAGTTTGGTTTTCCTAAATTCAATAATTTATGCTAAAATAAAAACCAAATATAAGGAGAATGGTTACATTTTAACAAGTTCTTATATAATTAAAATCTCTTTCTCATTGCAATGAGATCATAATCAGCATAGGAGTCAAATGATTAATGATTAAAAATGTTATATTGTAACAAATAGGAGCATACCTGTTCCTTACCCTCTCCCGAGTGTATAACATTAGCTAATCTAAAGTAAGTTCTTTATTGTATGGTAGTGATGAGTAGTTTCGAGCTTCTCACTTCTAGATTACCCACTCTGCCCTCTCTAAAGTAAGTTGCTTATTGTATGGATAATCCCTTTGCTCTGTTTCACCCTGTTTTAGCTCCAAATTGCTCCAATAAATAAACCATATCAGAATTTTTTTCCTTGCTCGATTTGACTTTAAATTGCACCATCTAAATTACCCACTGTGGCTTTTCTAGGCAAGATTAGTGCCTAAGTGTCGTTTTTTACAGTTTAAGTAAAAATATTTCTAAGTTAGCATAGTAAATTCCTTATTGCTTATGGGTTTGATATTGTGGGTTTGATACTTGGGTTCGATACTTTAATAGTACCCCTAGTGTGTAAACTATTAATCAATTTAATCACACATTTATTTTGCACACTAATCGCTGAATATAAATTGGTTCAACAATTTGACCATCTTTTTGAACTTAAATAACTATGTAATTGTGAGTCGGGTTAAGTTTTTGGCGTCATTGCCAGGAATTAATGGAATTTTCAGGCTTAGATNCATAGGAGTCAAATGATTAATGATTAAAAATGTTATATTGTAACAAATAGGAGCATACCTGTTCCTTACCCTTTCCCGAGTGTATAACATTAGCTAATCTAAAGTAAGTTTTTTATTGTATGGTAGTGATGAGTAGTTTCGAGCTTCTCACTTCTAGATTACCCACTCTGCCCTCTCTAAAGTAAGTTGCTTATTGTATGGATAATCCCTTTGCTCTATTTCACCCTGTTTTAGCTCCAAATTGCTCCAATAAATAGACCATATCAGAATTTTTTTCCTTGCTCGATTTGACTTCAAATTGAACCATCTAAATTACCCATTGTGGCTTTTCTAGGCGAGATTAGTGCCTAAGTGTCGTTTTTTACAGTTTAAGTAGAAATATTTCTAAGTTAGCATAGTAAATTCCTTATTGCTTATGGGTTTGATACTGTGGGTTTGATACTTGGGTTCGATACTTTAGTAGTACCCCTAGTGTGTAAACTATTAATCAATTTAATCACACATTTATTTTGCACACTAACCACTGAATATAAATTGGTTCAACAATTTGACCATCTTTTTGAACTTAAATAACTATGTAATTGTGAGTCAGGTTAAGTTTTTGGCGCCATTGCCAGGAATTAATGGAATTTTCAGGCTTAGAAAATTTTGATTTTTATTTGGCTGTAGATTTGTTTTATGTAAATTGCATTTTATTTTCTTTTATCACTGTTTGTTTATTTTCTAAAAAAAAATAAAAAAGTCAAAAATAAAAAATTCTAAAAAACAATTGAAAATAAAAAAATATATATGTCAAAAATATTTTTATTCTAAGTGTTTTATTTTACATTTAATTTCTGAATTTTTAATTCNTTGTTTATTTTCTAAAAAAAAATAAAAAAGTCAAAAATAAAAAATTCTAAAAAACAATTGAAAATAAAAAAAATATATATCAAAAATATTTTTATTCTAAGTGTTTTATTTTACATTTAATTTCTGAATTTTTAATTTTGCATGCGTAGTTCAGAATTTGAAGGTTTAGTGCCCTATGATTCTGAGTTAGAATGAACTATTAGAAAATTTTGATAATGAAAAGAACTTCATAATTCTCACNAGTGCCCTATGATTCTGAGTTAGAATGAACTATTAGAAAATTTTGATAATGAAAAGAACTTCATAATTCTCAAAAAATGACAAACACATCGCAAAATCACTTAAATAACCAAACTCTTGAAAATGAACATCATGATTTACAAATACATTTAACGGACTATGCAAACCCTATAACAGATGAAATTCACTTAAGTAGACAAACCCCTACTCTAGCGGCCAACTTATTTGAACTTAAACTTGCTATTATATAAATGGTACAAAACAATCAGTTTAAGGGAACACCATCTGAGGATCCAAACTTACACCTTGCAATATTTTTAGAACTGTATGCTACATTTAAATATGATGGCATATCAAATGACATTGTTAGACTTAGACTTTTTTCCTTTTCCTTAAGGGATAAAGCTAAGATGTGGTCAGATTCATTAGCACACGGATCTATTAGAACTTGGGGGGAGTTAGCACAAAAGTTCTTGGCTAAGTATTTTTCATATTAAAAAATTGTTAAGATTAGAAATGACATTACTTCTTTTACTTAATATGAAGGTGAGTCAATATATGAAGCATGGGAACAATTTAAAGAACTCCTTAGAAAGTTTCCACATTATGCCTTACTAGACTATTTAATTATTTAAACATTGTTATAATGGGTGAGTATGATCCCTTAGATCAATTATTGATGCTGCTTCTGGAGGATCATTAATGTCAAAACCATTTAATGAAGCTTATGAACTAATTGATGATATGGCTACAAACAATTTTGAATGGCCTACTGAAAGGGCAAATCCTAAGAAAGTAGTCATTGTTCATGATAATGATGCAATTTCTATACCAGCATCTCAAGTTACTGCAATATTTGGGAAGTTAGATCAATTTGTAATGACCTTTTCTCAAACACCTCATGTGATAAAATAATATTCATTAGGCCAGATGATTGATTTTCAACCATCATTTGAGATTTTAATTGTAATTAACAATAGATCGAATAATCCATATTCTAACTATTATAACCCATGTTGGCAAAAACACCTTAACTTTAACTGGAATAATAATTCTGGTGGAAAAAATCAACAATGGGGGAACAATCAAGCTAACCTATTGGGAAACTGGAACAACCAGGATAGTATTAGTTATAAACATTCTTATCCCCTAGAATTTGCAAGTAACTAACAACTTAAGGAGAAGAAGTTGTCTATAGAATAAGTGATATTACAGATGGAGAATCAATTACAAAGTCAAAAGTTCTGCCATTAGAAATATTGAGAATAAACTGGGATAAATTGCAATGCACTTAGCAATAGGCCTCAGGGAACACTTCCTAGTAATGTGAAACAAATCCAAAAGAAAAGACCAAGGAGCAAGACCAAGTTAAAGTTTTCCAACTCAGGAGTGGAAGGGAATTAATTGTTTGAATTCAAAAGGAGTTTAAGGTTGATGAGGAGAACAAAGAAACTGAAACACATGAAGAAATTATTCTGAAGGAGGTAAAAAAAATTGTCTCTCCACCTAAGATTTATTTAGAAAGACCACCACCACCATTTCTTTAAGGACTTAAACAACAAAAGTTGGTTCAGCAATTTTCAAGGTTTTTCAAGATATTTAAAAAGCTTCCAATTAAAATTCCTTTTGTTGAAGCCTTGGAATAGATAACAAGCTATGTTAAATTTATGAAAGAAATTTTAAACAAAAAGTGGAAGTTCAAAGATTATGAGGTTGTTGCACTAGGTGAAGAATGCAATGGCCTAATACAGAAAAAGGACCCTGAAAAACTCAAGGATCCCGGTAGCTTCACTATACCTTGTGTAATTAGAGATAAATTTTATGGAAAAGCTTTATGTGATTTAGGAGCTAGCATTAACCTTATGACATTTATATTCAGAAGATTAGGCTTAGGAGATATGTCTCTCATTATCCCTTCAATTAGCTGATCGATTTATTACTTATCCAAAGGGGGTTGTAGAAAATATACTTATAAAAGTGGATAAATTTATATTTCCTATAGATTTCATTGTTTTGGATATGGAGGAAGATAAAGAAATGTCTATCGTTTTCGAGAGACCTTTCCTAGATATTGGACAAGCAATGATCGATGTGTAAAATGAGAGTTGACTATGAGAGTTAATAACCAGGAAATTACTTTTAATGTACTAAAATCGATGGGGTATCCAACTATTAGAAAATATAATAAATGTTGCAAAATGGATACTATTTATTATTTAATTAAGAGCCATTTCAGAGAGAGATATGCAAAATACATCAACTAGAGATTGAGGATGAAAATGAAATTGATTTGCAAGATAAATCAGATGAGATAAATACTGAGGATTCAAATTATGTTCAGGAGAGTTTTGAGATTTTGGATACTACTGAAAAAAATAAACCTATAATTTCTTTGATAGAAAAACCTTTTGAACTAAAGATGAAAGTGCTCCCTACTCATTTGAAGTGCGCTTATCAAGGGCATTCATCTACATTACCTATAATAATATCCTTAAATTTAACTAAAGATCAAGAAGAAAGATTAATGGGCACATTGAAAAATCATAAGAAAGCCTTTGGATGGACATTAACTGATATAAAAAAAAATAGCCCTTCAATTTGTATGCACAGAATTTTAATGGAAGATGATCATAAACCTAGGGCTGATTCTAAAAGTAGATTGAATCATATCATGAAAGATGTTGTGAAGAAAAAAATTTTAAAGTGGTTGATACTGAAATTTTTTATCCTATTTCTGATAGTGCTTGGGTTAGTCCTATTTATTATGTTCCTAAGAAAGGGGGAGTGATTGTAGTTATAAACAAGTAGAACAAATTAATCCCAATAAGACAAGTCATGGGGTGGTGCATCTATCTTTCTTATAGAAAATTAAACCTCACCACTAGGAAGGATCGCTTTCCTTTACCCTTTCTGGACCAAATGTTGGATATTCTAACAGGGCATCGTTATTTCTGCTTTTTGGATGTATATTCTGGATACCATCAAATATCTATAGCTCTTGAGGATAACAAAAAGACAACATTTGCTAATTCATATAGGACTTTTGCTTTTAAAAGAATGCCTTTTGGTTTCTGAGATGCACCTGCCACTTTTCAAAGGTGCATGATTGTTGACCTCACTTTTATGAGAACCTACCCTATATTGACATTTATGAGCAAGACATGTCTTGAGCTATCCACATTAGCTCAAGATCCCTAGACACCCTCTTAAAAGCCCAATGATCATCAAGATTATTAAATATACCTAGAGAAGGAGTTTACCAACCTGGACTTCTTGAACTTACATAGGGTTCTCCAAGGCTAAAAGCTAGACCAAATCTTTAATGTGCCAATTTTTAGCTCAAATCATGATGACACCTCAAGTTGATCAAATCAATGAAGACAAGCCCTGATTTGGTCACCACATTTACCATTTGGTCAACCTTGGACCTAATATTTATCACATTGACCATTAAGTCAATCCTAGGACCTAATTGGTCAAACTTAGTCAATTGGTCAAGCCTGGACCCTATGGTCCATCCTAGGACCTAATTGGTCAAACTTGGTCAATTGGTCAACTTTGGAAGCTAATTGGTCAAACCTGGTCAATGGGTCAACTCTAAATCACCTGGGCCAATCCTACGCCCAAATAGGGTTGAATGATCAACCTCATGAGTTTGACCTAATTAATTAATTGAGTAATTAAATGACCTCTTGAAGAATCTTTAGCCTAGGGGTGCACATGAAAATCCAAGCCCATACATGAGGGCCCAAGCCTAAAGCTCATTTTACCCATGACCTATGAGTCACCTATGACCTATGAGTCACCCATGAACCCTTCATGACATGCTAAATTCATGGGGTTTATTGAGTCAAATAGGGAGCCACCTTTTTGTAATCAAATTCAAAAATTCATCATGAGGGGAGGATTATATGGCACCCCATATGAATTCCACATCAACCTCCTCGAGCTAGGGTGGATTGGTCAGGCCAACTCATGTTTGAATCCTTATCCATGTCACTTTCCTTCAATGGAAAAGAAGCTCACAAAATTCCCTCCCTCACCATTTTTCAAGCTCATGATGAAGAAGACCATGATAAGGGGAGAAGGGATTATTGACAGCTGAAATTCACCTTCCCTATCCTCTCTGGACTCCCTAAGCCACATCCCATTTCCTTCAATCAAGCTTGAGCTCAGCCAATACCTCCCATGACTATAAAATGACCATACCTGAGAGCTCCAAATAGAGGTGATGACACATATAGCGCCCTCAAACCCTAACACACTCAACAACAAACTTGTTCCCCGTACCCTAAGCAATAAAATCCTCGTACTTTTAGCCTATGAAATCTATTGAGTGCTCCTAATTTTAGACTTAAAATCCATGGCAAATTTTCTAGTTTGCATAAACCTTAGTGAAACCTCAACCTAAGCATCCTGAAAGCTTCACGAATAGCTGACGACACTTCCTCAATCAAAGTTAGCCCTTCCCGTAGGCTCTAACCCACTCTAAGTTGAAGTCGTGGCCCCATTTTAGCAAGAACATACATGGGCCCAATTTCAATCCAAATTGGATCAAAGGAAACCTTTCTGAAGTCAAGGAAAAGCTTCACAAAGTTTCCAATTCAGGCTACACCTGTTGGACAGAAGTATGTACCTCAAACCCTAGTTCTTTGCTCGGGTTTGAAACATTATGAAGAAAATTATTACACCATAGCCACATGACCGTATGGCTATGTTCGTCTTGTTGAGATGACATTTTTGGAATAAATTTCATGAAAATCTATTAATATTTGAGCTAGATCTTAGGGTTTAACCATGAATGGTTCTCGGCTTAACATCCCCTAGGGGCGATGACCAGGTGTCATCCATTTTGGTGTATTAGAAATATATGGTTGTGATTAAATTGAACCACAGATTCATCCATATGACACTCATGATACTGCTGCCACGTGGCTACCCGCGTGTAAAGCCTCACAAATCAACTACCGCCATGTGGAGCTTCGGAGACTCCCATGGTTGTGTGGTGTTGCGAAGGATAAATAGAAAATTTCTATTTTTCTATTTAATTAAATCCAAAAAAATTCCTAAAACCTTAAAAAAACACTACTTGACAAAGAAAAATCATTAAAATTAACCAAAAATACCTCTGGATTCAAAAAATAAGGAGAAAAATATAAAAATGAAAATTGAAATTAATGAATTATATTTAATATTTAATTAATTAATTACTCTCTGGAGTAATTTAATTGTAAAAAATTAGCTATAAATCTAAAAATCACAAAAACTTTAGGGATTAATCCTTTCATCCTTAGAGACATTCCCTCATTTTTCCAAGGCTAGGAAAAATCCACAAAGTTAAATCCAGCAATTTTCACCAAATTTTATAGTTATTTTCAAGAATAACTATAAAAAAATTAGAAAATTAAAAATTAAATTAGAAATTGGTAATAAAATTTAGGGTAATGAACTTAAGCTCTAAAATGACAAATTCTAGTCTTTAACAAAATTTGGAATGACAACTTAGCCATCTAGGGTAAAAATGAAAATTTTAAAATTTACATTTTAGTCCTAAAATCTCCATAGGCTTGATCACTTGTCTTCAATGACTATGAGGATTATCCAATCCTAATCTTTAGGTTTAATTCAAACATAGACCTAAAGTAAATTTAAGCCTTAATAAAAATTTGGCTTAGTCACACCCTAAATTCAAGTCAAACATAAAATTGTTGGGATCAATCCAAATGAACCCAAGTCAAATCAAAACCCCTTTAGGTCCAACTCACATGAACTAAAATCAAACCTAAACCCAATTAGATCTAGCCCTAATTAGAGTTAATTAATCCTTAAGTCTTAATTACATTAGGCTTAAGTGACACTTAAACCTTAATTAGGTTTAACCTGAATTAAACCTAATTAATCTCATTAAGCCTTACTTCCATTAAGCTTAACTAACCTTAAACCTTAATTAGGTATAACCCTAATTAAACCTAATTAATCTCATTAAGCCTTACTCACATTAGGCTTAATTAACCTTAAACCTTAAATAGGTATAACCCTAATTAGACCTAATTAATCTAATTACGCTTTACTTATATTTGGCTTATTTAACCTTAAACCTTGATTAGGCTGAACCCTAATTAGCNAAACCCCTTTAGGTCCAACTCACATGAACTAAAATCAAACCTAAACCCAATTAGATCTAGCCCTAATTAGAGCTAATTAATCCTTAAGTCTTAATTACATTAGGCTTAAGTGACACTTAAACCTTAAGCCTTACTTCCATTAAGCTTAACTAACCTTAAACCTTAATTAGGTATAACCTTAATTAAACTTAATTAATCTCATTAAGCCTTACTCACATTAGGCTTAATTAACCTTAAACCTTAAATAGGTATAACCCTAATTAGACCTAATTAATCTAATTAAGCTTTACTTATATTTGGCTTATTTAACCTTAAACCTTGATTAGGCTGAACCTTAATTTTCCCTAATTAATCTCATTAAGCCTTACTTACATTAGGCTTAATTAACCTTAAACCTTTATTGGGTCTAACCCTAATTAGATCTAATTAATATCCTTAAGCCTTAATTACATTAGGCTTAATTAACCTTAAACCTTACGTAGGTCTAAACCTAATTAGACTTAATTAATCTCACTAAGTTTTACTTTCATTAGGCTTAATTAACCATAAACCTTGTTTAGGTCTAACCTTAATTAGACCTAATTGACCCTTAAGCCTTACTTACATTAGGCATAATTGACCTTTAAACCTAATTAGGTCTAACCATAATTATACATAATTAATCCTTAAGCCTTAATTACATAAGAATTAAGTGACCCTTAAACCTTAATTAGTTCTAACCCTAATTAAACCTGACTAATCTCACTAAGCCTTACTTACATTAGGCTTAATTAACCTTAAACCTTAATTAGGTCTAACCTCAATTAAAAATAATTAATCTCATTAAGTGTTAATTACATTAGGCTTAATTAACCTTAAACCTTAATTAGGTCTAACCCTAATTAAACTNACTGGTTAATTATTTAAACATTGTTATAATGGGTGAGTATGATCCCTTAGATCAATTATTGATGCTGCTTCTAGAGGATCATTAATGTGAAAACCATTTGATGAAGCTTATGAACTAATTGATGATATGGCTACAAACAATTTTGAATGGCCCACTGAAAGGGCAAATCCTAAGAAAGTAGTCATTGTTCATGATAATGATGCAATTTCTATATCAGCATCTCAAGTTACTGCAATATTTGGGAAGTTAGATCAATTTGTAATGACCTTTTCTCAAACACCTCATGTGATAAAATAATATTCATTAGGCCAGATGATTGATTTTCAACCATCATTTGAGATTTTAATTGTAATTAACAATAGATCCAATAATCCATATTCTAACTATTATAACCCATGTTGGGAAAAACACCTTAACTTTAACTGGAATAATAGACATTCTTATCCCCTAGAATTTGCAAGTAACCAACAACTTAAGGAGAAGAAGTTGTCTATAGAATAAGTGATATTACAGATGGGGTATCAATTACAAAGTCAAAAGTTCTGCCATTAGAAATATTGAGAATAAACTGGGATAAATTGCAATGCACTTAGCAATAGACCTCAGGGAACACTTCCTAGTAATGTGAAACAAATCCAAAAGAAAAGACCAAGTTAAAGTTTTCCAACTCAGGAGTGGAAGGGAATTAAATGTTTGAATTCAAAAGGAGTTTAAGGTTGATGAGGAGAACAAAGAAACTGAAACACATGAAGAAATTATTCTGAAGGAGGTAAACAAAATTGTCTCTCCAGCTAAGATTTATTTAGAAAGACCACCACCACCATTTCTTTAAGGACAAACAACAAAAGTTGGATCAGCAATTTTCAAGGTTTTTCAAGATATTTAAAAAGCTTCCAATTAAAATTCCTTTTATTGAAGCCTTGGAATAGATAACAAGTTATGTTAAATTTATGAAAGAAATTTTAAACAAAAAGTGGAAGTTCAAAGATTATGAGGTTGTTGCACTAGGTGAAGAATGCAATGGCCTAATACAGAAAAAGGACCCTGAAAAACTCAAGGATCCCGGTAGCTTCACTATACCTTGTGTAATTAGAGATAAATTTTATGGAAAAGCTTTATGTGATTTAGGAGCTAGCATTAACCTTATGACATTTATATTCAGAAGATTAGGCTTAGGAGATATGTCTCTCATTATCCCTTCAATTAGCTGATCGATTTATTACTTATCCTAAGGGGGTTGTAGAAAATATACTTATAAAAGTGGATAAATTTATATTTCCTATAGATTTCATTGTTTTGGATATGGAGGAAGATAAAGAAATGTCTATCATTTTGGGGAGACCTTTCCTAGCTATTGGACAAGCAATGATAGATGTGTAAAATGAGAGTTGACTATGAGAGTTAATAACCAGGAAATTACTTTTAATGTACTAAAATTGATGGGGTATCCAACTATTAGAAAATATAATAAATGTTGCAAAATGGATACTATTTATTATTTAATTAAAAGCCATTTTAGAGAGAGATATGCAAAATACATCAACTAGAGATTGATGATTAAAATGAAATTGATTTGCAAGATAAATCAGATGAGATAAATACTGAGGATTCAAATTATGTTCAGGAGAGTTTTGAGATTTTGGATACTACTGAAAAAAATAAACCTCTAATTTCTTTGATAGAAAAACCTTTTGAACTAAAGATGAAAGTGCTCCCTACTCATTTGAAGTGCGCTTATCAAGGGCATTCATCTACATTACCTATAATAATATCCTTAAATTTAACTAAAGATCAAGAAGAAAGATTAATGGGCACATTGAAAAATCATAAGAAAGCCTTTGGATGGACATTAACTGATATAAAAAAAAATAGCCCTTCAATTTGTATGCACAGAATTTTAATGGAAGATGATCATAAACCTAGGGCTGATTCTAAAAGTAGATTGAATCATATCATGAAAGATGTTGTGAAGAAAAAAATTTTAAAGTGGTTGATACTGAAATTTTTTATCCTATTTCTGATAGTGCTTGGGTTAGTCCTATTTATTATGTTCCTAAGAAAGGGGGAGTGATTGTAGTTATAAACAAGTAGAACAAATTAATCCCAATAAGACAAGTCATGGGGTGGTGCATCTATCTTTCTTATAGAAAATTAAACCTCACCACTAGGAAGGATCGCTTTCCTTTACCCTTTCTGGACCAAATGTTGGATATTCTAACAGGGCATCGTTATTTCTGCTTTTTGGATG